>VXBX01009319.1:403151-494556 GCA_013400415.1 Scytalopus superciliaris | reverse complement strand
TTTTTTTTGTTGAGCACTTTTTCTTTTCTTCCCCTCCTCCCCCATTAGGTCACTTCCCAAAACCAGCTTCCTGTGTAGTTACACAAATGTCAGTAATGGGGTAGAAGTGGAGCAAAGATGTGCAGCTGGGGTAGGAAAAGGTGCAGTCTTAGTTTCATTTGACTTGCACTGTTTTGGGATTGCACCCCAGGACTGAGTGGGTTCAACACCAACACTTTGCATTTGAATTAGTAGTTATGTAATATGACAACCCAGCATAAGACAGTTCCCTGGTACTGATCTATACATTCAAAAGGAAAAAAAAAAAAGCCACTCAACTGATAGAAATTAAAATTATTTTATTGATTTTATATTTTTTAACTGTGCTGCATGGTTTCATGCCAGCTGAAAGTGCTCCCTTTCATTTTGAAAGATATGTAGTACTTTCTATGAAGTCTGTAATTATATAAAAAGAAGACAGCTTTCTTCCTGCTTGCCACAAATCAAACCTTTAAAGTAGACAAAGAAATTATGATAAGTCATTATTTCAAACAGATTTCAGATGTAAAATAGTCTGTTCAGGATGGGTTTTTCCTTGAGATGAAAAAGTTGAATCTTAATTGTCATATTTTTGACTGTTCATTTGCACTCTTTTTTTTTGTGTGTGTATGAAGATTTTTAGGTACAGTGTGGCAGTTCTCTGGCTTCTATAAAGAAAAAGAAAACCTGCTAACTCATTAATTCTAAAAGAATATTCAACAGAAAGCAATGAAACTTTAAAAGTGTGTGGAACAGGTGTTTTTATTCTTATCTGGAAAACTTTTAGAATTCCAAACTTGCTTTAGCTGTCTTTTTGTTTAATTTCTGTTCTTCATACAGGTTTCATATCATAGCATCATGATGACTACTGATGCTTTATTTCTTTTTAAAAATCCCAAACTCTGGATTTTTGGGAGTCAAAGGTGCTGATTTATTTATCTTTTAGTTTATTGGCAAAGTTTTTTTGTATATGGCATGTGCTGAAAATACTAGGAAAAATGTTCAGACAGTGTAAGGTAATTTGTTGAGTAATTGATAGCGAATGAAAAGCATAAAGTCCTGATTTTGTCCTGGAAGTGCAGCTTCTGTGGGCACTGGAAACCTTATGTATTGATTCTATATAACAGAGAGTTATAGCATTAATAATTCAGCTGGCAAGAAATGGTTTATATTAAGTTATAAATCCTCATATGTTTCTACTGAAAATGGCTACAGATGTGACATCAGGTTCCATTAAGCTGAAAAAAGAAACATAACAAGGAAATCTCAACTGATAGCAGCATTTCTGTAGTGAGTTGAGAAAGGAAAGGAAAGGTTAATTTACAGAGGAGTGAGGGCTTGGCTTCCATAGGTTTATCATAGGGGAAGTCCACTCTGTTTAGCCCATGAACTGTGACTCCAGAAGAAGCAGCTAATAAACATCTTTCCCATTGCAGAACCACATATTTTATAAGCCTAAAAGTACTGAATTACTGAGTTGCTTTTATTGCAAATTACCTCTTGGCAGCTTTTATTGGTCATAAAAAGAAGAATATGGGTGAAAAGCATTAAGCTAAGACCACATAAGGAAATAAAAGTGGCAGGAGGCAGCAGATTGCTGCGTTGGTGCAGATTTTTGTCTGTCTCCATGAGCCAGTTACTTGATTCCCCAGGCACGCTAATCATCTGGATTAACCTGATGAAAACCCATCTAATAAAGTGGCAAGTTTGGTGTTCTCTCGCCATGCGGTTCTGGGCAACAAGTTAACTCCTCAGCAGGAGAACGTGTGGTGAATTTCCAGGTAGATGTGCTGTGCACATCGATATTAAACAGTGCAGATACATTTGTAGGAGATTGGTTGAATGTGAAAATAAGTGCAATAGGAAATCAACTTTTACACAAGTTTTTCAAGAAAAACATAACCCTCTTACCTTTAAATTTTTTTTCTGATAGCAGAAAAAATAGCAAACCCTCATTATTCATCTAGGTGGTTTTACTGCTTTATTCCATGTGAATCATTAAACAGGGACTGCACACTTGCTTGGCTCTGCTGATTCTGGTTTAAGACCGTTATTTACCAATTAATTCTCTTACCTGTTTTTCTGTACCTATACTCTAATTATTTTATGACATGAAGAATACTTATTATCCCTTTGGATTGAGGACATTAACTGATTTTGTGTCTTAGGACTGTGGAAACAGAGTAAATGAAGCAATGAGGACAGAGTTATTTTTATATTATAATTGCTTCAACATCTCAAATTGGATTTTTTCACAAATATGAAACATTCACGTCTTGGGTAACTGCTTTAAACTCAGTCCAACTGGTAGAGACTAGGGAATCATGACTGTTTGTCATTTTAACCCTCATAGCTTGTGCAGTAGCTTATCTATATACCATAATGTATTTGTCATTTTTCTTAACTGCCTCTGTTTGTTTACACCAGCTTTTGTCTGGGCTCTAACTGAATTGTAAGATCATTGAACAGGAACTGTTCCCACTACATATGTTTAGTGCCTTTCACAATGGGTCACCAAACATCATGTTGTCTGTCCTGTAATGTAAACAGTCAGAAGTTAATCATTGTCATGGACAGATTTTTTTCTTTCTCTTTTAATGGCATATGTGAAGCTAGTTTGCTTATTTTGGACATATGTCACCTGCATTTTAAGTGATCTGCCTGCATGACCCTTTAACATTCTCCTCAAAAATATGTAATACAAGGTATGAAGCCTTTTTACTAAGATGGTTTTGGTGTAACTTTACAGTTCTCGGCCACTTAGACTTTGTCTGTCCAAGCAGAAGTTTTCTTATGGGAGATGATATAAGGCAGTGTCTTTAATTCAGTCACTCTTAAAATTATTAAATACTTAAATAGGGCAAATAAGGTAGGAGAAGCTTTAGGTAGATTTTGGGTAAAGATCGTTTCTGCCTCAGTCATGGGTTGTCTGTCCAGAGGTCATTGCAAGAAGTCATTAAATTAGTGACAATCCAATATAATTTTTTGTTTTTTGAATTGTCTGAACTCCCAACAGAGTAACTGCAGGAATACTGTGACTGTAAACCTGCATGTGGAGGATTTATTTTGTACACTGTTCTGTGATGTTGTGAAACTATTATTACATAGAGTTAAAGGAAACATTTAAAGAGGGTTTTGAATGTTCTTTCACCTGTTACACTAACATATTTTCAGTTTACTCTTCAGAATAAAACTTTTAATAAAATACAAGAAGTAAAAGCCTTTAATTACGTGTATTTAAAACATACATGTATATGTAGTTTGTATGTAGTTGTTTCAGAAGCTGTCAGTTCTTTAATACATAAGCAAGGCAAACCTCTCTGTGCAGCTGAAGGACTGAATGCTGGTCCCTTGAAAGGAGACAGGTCAGTGCCCAGATAAACCTCAGCCTTTTTCTCATGTAGCCAGTTATGACATAGTGCTTCTGTATTACAAAAAATACCTAATAATTGTGTCACATTCCCCATCTCAGTGTCATTCATGATTTTACAGACTTCTGCTGTTTCAGCCCTTAGTGTGACACTGTACCAAGGTTGCCATAAGCTGCATGGCATGACTTGTTACAGCTGTACCACTGTCCCTTTCTCTTCTTCACCTTGAAACTCAATAGCATCTTATAACTGGGGCACCACAGCTGTAATTCACTCACATTATTTATAAAACAGATCCTGTTCTTTGGGAAGGTCCTTGGACATGGTCCTTAAAAAAGGGCCTACATATGTCTCTCTGAAATTGCATTAAAGTACTTTTCCCCTCAATTTGAAAAAGTGTATCTCCAGAGAAACTGTGAGTCCCAGGAGAGTTATACACCACAGCCAGACTGAGTGGGCTTGGTTTGTTTGGCTGGGGTTTTTTTGGAGGCCCAGGATAGTATCAGTGCAATGCTGAATATTGGTACCTGTAGAGACACATCACCTGATGCATGAGCAGCTTTTGTGGCAGACTGTGCTTGGGCACTGCTCTCAGGCAAAAGGAGGAGGAAGGCATTCAAGCTGCCCTGAATGAAGAGTAGAACCTCCCAGCAGTTGTGTCGGACCATGTCCAGGGTCTGTCACATGTGAAGCACACCCAGTATCGCAGTACAGTCAGTGCCAGAGGATGTTTCTTCCTACAGCTACAGCATGTCCTTTTTCTTTTCTTTATGGGCCAACTTGGGCTAAATCTTCTGTGAGTTTCTCTAGCAAGCAAAAGTTATCCTTTGCACAGGCATCCTGACAGCAATTTGACCTTGCTGTTCAGACATTATATTGCCTCAGGTAGTGGAGGAAAGCAAAGGACAGCGATATCCCTGGCACAGGATTCTTAAGGCGTTCTAGCCAGAGACAGACAGAGTGTAGGTGGGAAAAAGAATGGTGTTTTGATAGGCTGCAGACAAGTCTGACTTATCCATAACAGACGGTGTGAAGAGGCTCCTGCCTGTAATTACGGCACTGAGCAGATGCAGGAAGAGTCTTAGGAAAATTATTTAAAGGATGGAAGCAGGACAGAGAATGTGAAGATAAGTATGGCTAGCAAACAGCTCTGTGCAGGTAGGAGTCACATCTGCTGAATTTGCATCCACTGTCAACACTTGTCTAGAAGAGAGTTCTTTGCAGTGCATGGTTGTCCTGGAATCACTTGAACCAAAAGGGACTGAGTCTCCTTGTGCTGATTGTCAAGCTGGGAGCATATTGTTGTGATTCTGACTAACTTATCAATGCCATTACCACATCAGTCTTACAGACAACGTGAGCAGGACTTGTGACACACTATTGCACATTCAAATAGTATTGAAATGGCTACTTCTGCTTGCTTTTTGGGGTCAGTGGAGGACTGTTTAATTTGGATGCCTTTTTGAGGGATTGACTTTTGCCACTCTTCAGCTGCCTTTTGTTCTGGGGAAGCATTGCTGTATGCTTTCTCTGTTCTTAAATTTTAGAGTCAGGATGCCAGGCAAGATGGACATCTCGTCTGACCTGATATGGCTTTCTTATGCAATTAGTACTTATGTAAGTGATCTGTCTTCTGTGTAACATGAAACAAAGTTGTCTCACATGCTGCCTCTCCTGGAATACAGCTTTATTAATTTACACATACTATATGCACTAGTTCAGCGTTGCAACATCACAGAACCTGATCACTGAGCACAGAATTAGAGTGTGATTACTTTGTGATTAAAGATTTACCAAATCGATTATGCCTTACATGAAGTTGTCACAGTATCAGAACTGCTATTCTGAACAGATAAAAACTAGTATAAAATAATTTTGACATATTTGTCATTATAAAAGATCACAGGACACGTTTCCTGTTTGAAGAATAATTTAAAAATTTTATCTAAAAATGTAATATACTCCTTTCTCCTTCCTGTCATCAGTGTTCAGATCTTCCAGCAGTTATGCTTATTTCTCTCACTGCATGGAAAGATACTGTGATTGTTCCTTATTAGATGTTGGAGAATGGACTACTTTGTAATAATGCAATAATATATTTATTAAGATGAGGAACATTAAGAGTTTGAGAGAGCTTTTGTCTTTCACAAGGATACTTCTCTTTTTCAGAAGTGATGTTGACCACTGATACCTTTAATCTTCCAGCTGTCTGTAACCGCAGTGATAGCAGAACCTTGTCCAAGGCCAGGATGTATGGAATGAAACAGTTTAACAAGTAATCATAGCTACTTGGATTTTAAAAGCATGGATCTTGATCAGTCCAGCAATTAGTACTTTTATCTTAAAGATAAGATAGAGATACTACACAGAGCTTGCTATAGTTGGTCAGAAACTGGCTGGAATTAATGTTCTGTAAAGTATGTAAAGCACCAGAAGAACCATTGGTAACTGTTTACATGCTATTAATAATTAGCAACCTTCCTACTAGTCTGTTAGGAAAGAACCACGCTTTAGGTACAATAGAAACTCAACTCCATACGGTTGGGTTCAAATTACATTTGACTTGGACAATAGGGCATGAATGGGGCTCATTTGAGTTTCTGCCACTGTAAACAAAGAGATGTTGGAATGTTTCATTTGTTTATTGATTTATTTATTTGGACAGGTGCAAGTTGATCATATGAAATATTTTAAAAAATTCAAATATAGGCAGAAAATAGCTTAACAAGCAATGCCCAGTCAGAGTGTATGATGCTAACCAATGTCTCGACTGGACAGACTCAAATTAATTTAGGCTGTGGCTGGTTTTGAATTTGGGTCTTACACTAATCAAATCATGTTCTAGAGAAAGTGTGTTATGTGGTCTTAGAAAATAGAAAATACAGATTTTATTTTCTTACTAGTTTCTTTTTAGATACTAATTTCCCTCTTTTACTTTCTGTTAAAAATTATGTGCTTGTCTGTGAAGTAGATTCTGTTAATGGTAATGGAGCTCATCCTTGAGAAGAGGTCATTCAAATCTGATGGATCCCATCTGGATGAGGATGAATCTCTAGGGTGTAATTTTCCTCAGCTATTTGAAACCCTCTCATAAGTGCTCCAAAGCAGTCAGGTTCTATAATTTGCAAAATGATGGCAGGAGGAAAGAGCCAGGAAGATTGTTGCAGAGATCGTATGTTAGAAAGTAGTATCACAGGGCTAACAGCCTAAATTAATGCAAGGAGAGACTTGATTTAGGCTTTTTTTTTGGTCTTTTCTGTCAGCTGAACACCCTCATTTCTCCCAAATGGACACCACAAAGGTAGAATGGGTGATGATATAGCATATCTTACCATTTTGGTCAGGGGAAGGTTGAAGCTGGAGAAACAATATGAAGGTACATGCAGAAGACATTATCCTTGGTGCAGTTTTCAAATTCACTATTGTTAAATGGAAAACTGCTCAGCAATCTGCAAGCAAGAGAAGATCCTGCCTTACAGGTAGAAATAAACCTACAGAAGGATTGAGCTGACCGTACACATTTAATACCTTCAATTATCTTACCACACAACACAGCCTATGCTATTAAGTCGAAGTGTTGCAACTGTGTGTTGTATCATAGTCCTATCAAAGTTGTTCCTCTGTCTCTCACCAGGTGGAATGGATTGGATAAGAACTCAGCTTTAACATTTCAGTTCACACAGTTCACTTTATTTCTCTTTCAAGGTTATAATGCATTTAAACAATGACAGGGCTTCTGTAATGCACCTTTGCTTGCTGTCAGTGCTAACAGAAGGTATGTGCAGACACCAGTGGAAGCATAGATTAGTTTCTCTTGAGGTGGACAACTGCTTATAATTAGAGTTGTGAGAATGAAGAAAAACCCAGCTAGCAAGCAAACAGTCACTCTTCCAAAAAGCTTGGTAAACTCATAAAACTCAGGAGCTTAATCTCTGAACCAGAATGCTTGTTATCTAATCCCCACCAGCTGTTGTGTACTTGGTAGCCATGACATCTGTAATGGAGCTGAAGGGCCTGCCTATATTGGTTGGCACCTTTACCCACTAACTGTACTTGATTCTTCTTTCATTGCTCACATTTACCTGCTTTAAATCATTAACCAGTTACTCAGGGTTTGATCATCCATTTAACCATACTTTTTAATAGAAACCTAGTGCTGCTCTTCACATTAAGCATATTCTGGGTATGTAGGTTTTTAGTCTTTGCTAATAAGAAAAGGTTGCATACTGATTCCTCATATAGACTTAACACTGACCTGGGAGTGAAATCTCTTGACTTGTATTTCAGCTGAAAAATACCATCACACTTCTAATAAGCAGGTTAAAGAATTATATACATGCCTCAATTATTGGGTTGTATGAATTGCTATAGCTGAGGGTAGAAGATAGAATATAGATGTAAGCAAATATAAGCAAATAAGTTTGTTATAACTGTGGAAGAATACTTGTTTTCAGGGATCAGTTTCTGCTGTGCTGCAGCAGATATCCTTCTTTTTAAGCTAGCAGAGGACAGAAATTGGTCCAGCTTGGGAAAATGATCCATTTTATGTCTCCCAGTTCTTGAATGAGTGCTGTGACTTCAAGCCTGCTGTTAAACAGTGCCCTCAGCACCACCAGCAGTGCAGAGGAACAGCTCGTGTGTGGAATGGAGTATGTTAGGGGTGGACAAAGTGCTATTTTGGTCTTGTAGGAAGTGAGAGGGAAAGATGTCTTGCTCCTGGATCCCAAATGAGTTTAGTTAGGAGGTAAGTGCTGAGCTGTCCACGTCAGATCATTTCTGGGCATGGAAGAACATAGATCTATGGGTTGTTTTACTGTTTAAAATGTAGCTGTTTATAGCTTCCTGACACCTTGAGTGATTAGCTTGGGTGTCTGAAGTTGATGCTGTGGCCAAAATTGGGCCTGAAGACTACAATAATCTTGCCTTAACGGTTGTCATAATATTGGGGATTTAAGATTCTGAACTGTTCTAAGACAGTTCTCAGCATCTATACAACTTACTGTCAAAATCCAGAAGTGTGGTCTCATAAATAAAACCAGCTATACTAAGTTTTCAAAGAAATGCCTGTTAAATTTTGTCAAATTTTATTATGGTAACTTTTCACTTGGAATTAATTTGACTGATGGATTTTTTTTGTTTTTTTCCCCTCCAGAATGGTACTAAGAAGTTCTGGGATTTTATGAGGACACATGACAGGTAACAATGTAATCACATTATTTCCCATTGTCTGTATGTTTTATTTCGTACTGTATTCTCTTCCAGTGATCAAATGTCATTGATGTTCGTTTTCCTCCTATTTCCTCTTGAAGTCTCACTTCTTTTGTTGTGCTTGCTGGTAGTTCTGCACTGTTTTAGACAGAATTAGGAGAAGTTTTAAAATCTCCTCATGGTTTGTTATGTTTTCGGTAAGTGTTGTCTGTGCTTGACTATTCAAATGTTAGAGTTTTAGCACATGATGTACATTTTAGTTATTACACACAAGATGGAAATGGAAGTTTGAATGGTATGAAATTTTCTTTTTTAAGTGGGAATATATCAGCTGAAGGCAGGGCTTTCTTCTGTCTTTCTAATTGTATTTCTTTTATTGGGAAAGAAAATCATTTAACTGCTGACTTCAGTTCATACAAGGTCTCAACAAATAAGGTATATATGAAACAGGCCTGGTCTCAGAGTTATTAAAAACTAAAATACTTGTATGTCTTTTGCTTTTTAAAAGACATAAATATTTTAGTTAATCTGCTCATAGAAGAGAAAAATAAAAAGCATAGGTAATAACTTTTTCCTAAAAAAGGCTTTTCTAAATCTATTAAATGTGAAATATCTAACAAAACAGTAGTGATAAAAGAAAAATAATTGTGTCATAACCAGAACCATGTCAAGAAATGTGGTTTTCATGTGATTGAAATCAGTAAAATCAATTGCATTTTTGGACATTCTTCACTGTTGGAACCCTCTTGCATTAGTCTTTTTGTGTGTGGGTACCTGTGAAGGACATAAAGTGATAGCTACATTTTTTATCAGTATAAAGATTAAGAAAGTAAAATTTCCAGGAAGACTGAGAAAGTATTAGCTAGACTAAAAATGCCTGTACTGCTTGAGAATGAGGATAGAGAAGGGAGTGATATTTCATTACTGAACTTCACACTTGCTTTTGGAATTTGCCTGGAAGACAGTTCTGTCTTTGCACTTTGTCTGTCCATATGGGCATGTGCCTGAATTTATGATCACAGATACAAAGACTGAAATGATAATTGATTGCTGGAAATTTAATATATGCCCATTGTAGCAAATGAATCCAGCCTCAAGTCACAGTGCTGAGAACATGACTTACAGATGAATTTGTATTACTATTTTTATTTAAACTTTAGTTTATCACTGTGTGATAATGTGTGAATATATGCAAGTAACTGAGTGGGGTAAGTATTGAAGGATCAGTTTTCCATGAACTTCTTGGGAACAGTATTTCTGAAGGACTTTTGTGGGCATTTTTAAAATAGTTGAGAACATAACTTTATAAAAAGGCTATGGCCACATGTCATGCCAGTCATCTCTGGTCACATAACATTTGTTAGCTTCAGATGTACAACAGCTGCCACCCGAACTTACTAGTGACTACTGTTGAACTGCAGAATGTCTAACGCTCTTTCACAAGGAAATTCATTGCAGCTTCTGACACCAAAGGTAATAATGTGAACTTTCTGTATAGGAAATCCATGGTTTCACATAAATTCTGCTTGTGAATAGGAAGCCAATTATTATCAGATACATTAGTCAAGTTCACAGTCCCTTATAATGCATTAAAGCCCTACATTTTGCTGTGTTTTAATAGGGCAGCTGTGATGCTTGTTGTATGGAAAAGTCACATTAACTAGTTGCTGAGGATTATAGAGGACTTCATACGTAGAGAGCTCTTAAGGGTTCATTGCTCTTAATGAAGGATAAATCTTGAAGAAGAGGAGAACTTTCCAGGACATGTATCCTGTTGGTCAGGATTTCCTAGTGCATATGTCTGCTTGAGGAAGACTGTAGATGTTTTCCATAGCTAAGATCCCTTCTTCAAAATATTTTTTTCAAAAGTATTCAAAACTTGTGCTACTTCAGAAAGTGCTGTAATCCTGTTAAACGTTCAAAGTTCTTTTAATAAGGCTGTTTACCTAAATCGAACATATGCATTGAAATGCCAGATCTGTAAAGTACACATATGTATGTATTATAGACTTACATATATTTGGTATGTATAATGAATGTAATGATGCTGAATGAAAAACCCTACAACTGTTCTAACAATATAAAACCAGATCATGCCACCTAAAAAGAAGTTTTCTGCAGTTTATTACTGGTCACACAATAAAACGCTGCCAAGGCAAACCTTCACACCTATGCCGTCAAAAGTCAACTGAGTGCATAGACTGTAGAAACAGCATTTCTTACCATATTTAGGTTTAAACTGTAAGAGAAGGAAGACCCAGGACACAAGGACATACCCACAGACAGCAGTTTTGCGCAGAGAGACTGAGAAACCTCCATCCTTGGAGAAATTGAAGCCTTGACTGGACAAGGCTCAGAGAAACCAGACCTAACTTAGATTTTAGCCTGATTTTGAGCAGGAGATTGGATCAGATGATCTCCAGAAGTCTCTTACCACCTGGAGGTTTCTATGATTTAAGTAGATTAAGTACTTAATGAATGTTACAGTTCCCATCTGACAACTGTCAAAAATTTGTGAACTTGTTAAGAAATATGTCAACTTCTAAGCCAGTTCTCTTTTGGAAAATAAGGAGTTTACTGTTGTTCTTGTCCTGTGGAGTTATATTTAAGTTAATCTTAAACATGCAGATGAACATTATCAGACCTAATTAGAAGGTTTTATTACATCATTAGAAGCAACAAAGCAACAATGACATTTACTAAAAATGAAGAAAAAAAAAATCTCTTTTCCATTGTAATTATTGAACAAATTAATTGAGGTGATGCTTATAAGTGTTACATAATTCTGGCCTGTTGTGTTGGGCAGTGACACACGACAAAAGATGCTTTCTGCAGTTATTTAATGAACTGCTTACTTTTCCAATTAACTGTGCTTTTCCCTTTAATACTCAGCTGATGTATTTGCTGATTATTAAACACATTCTTATGAAAATCGAGCAGGGTGCAAGCAGTAAAAATTTAGATGCAAGGTGTATTGCAAGACTCTTTTTAGTCCTGGATCTGTCAGAACGGGTTAACAATTTGTGGGGGGGTGATTTGCGGAGTGAGGAGTTGTTAATTTTTTTAAGGACTCTGCTTTTAAAACTAAATATCTTGATGAGGAGAACAATTTTTTCCCCTCTGCAAATTTGTGGTGATTTTCTGTTGGAAGTAGAAACATACCAAATATTACACAGTAACCATCTATACCTGTAACACAAAATTATTCTCTAAAACCAGGCTCAGTTTACAATTATATTCTCCCTCATCCTAATTTTGCTATATTTAGTACAGTAAGAGCCTGAAATGTAATACTTAAGTTGTACATCCATCTACTTTATAAAGCAATAGACCAAGTTCGTTTCAGGTTTCAGCAGCTCCCCTTAAACAGATTCAAGGCTTTTAAAAGACATAATTTGGGAACAGATGAAGGTCAATGTACAGTCATGTGCTTCCTTCTGTGCTTTGAGTAATAATGCTCAACAACAGGGTCACAACTGTACCTTTTGCTAGTTGACAAGGACAGCTTTCCAATTGCATTGGGACTGGATATGAAGCAAAATTAGTGCTACTTCTCCGTTTAAAAGTATGAAGATTTCACTGTAAAATTCATTACATTTACAAGAAAACAAATTTGGTGAGACTGGACTGTGTGCAAGATTGTTATGTAAGTTCCTCTCAAGTCTGAAAATAATGATGTGGCAAGAAAAAGGCATTTGGACTACAAAACTTAAAACTCTGCATGAGAATAGTATCTTACTTATGCTGTGTTTTTACCTTCAAAAACATTCACAGTGGCTCAGTAGTAGTTCCTGACTGAAAAATTCTTAATGAAAGAAACTGAAAGTCTTTTCTTATCTCCCTAAAAAGAAGATGGAAATAACCTTCCTGCCTTATGAGACTGGTTCTGTTAAGTAAAGAAATTAATTTATTTCACATTTCAAACAAACTAATTGCTAACTTAATTTGTTTGCTCAGAGAAAGGGCTTAATACTTTATCAATTGTGAAGACAGTTGAAAAGTATAGTTTCCCATCTGGAGGCAGTTTGCAGGGTGAAGGAAACTGAGGCAAATCAGCAGCTCTGCATGTTGTCTCCTGCGGGTACCAGTCCTGGGGGCAGTCAGAAAGTGGTTCTCGAGGCAAATTAAAAATGAGCATAACTCAGAACGAGGGGATGAATATAGTCAGCCATTCCCTCTGTGCTCCAGGGTTACCTGGCCAAGGTCTGGCTGCTGCGTGCTGCTGAAGTCGGGGAGCGTGGCTGCACAGGGGGAGGGAGGAATGCAGGCACCCAACAGCTGCACCTGGAGCCTCCTGCATCCCGGCCCTGGCCACGAGAGCTGGCCAGGGGATGGGTCACCAGAGCCGGGCGAGTGGCCTGGAGGAGCCAGGGTTGCTATTCTGGCTCCATGGCTGTAGCAGGCAGCTATGGAGACAGGGTGGAAGTCATGTGCCCTGACCACATTATAGGAGTGGATTAAATTCCTTCTCCTATTTCATATGCCAGATCATTTGGGCTTTATGGAAACTTAATCCTCTATGTATTTTTCTGGTTTATGTCCTAGTGTATTATAAGACACCATGAAATTTAACTCAGATGCTTCCTTTGTGCAGGAATTATCACAGGAGCTTTAAAATGGTTGAAATACATCTCTTTAACATCTTTATAGGTAATAAAAAAAAAAGCCTTTCTTGGGTGGCATGTGCCTTTTACATGCAATGATGTGCTGTTGTGCTGTAAACCTTGTCTGTCTTTGTAATGTCTCCTCCAGGGTGTCCATGATGTGGAATTTTCTTGATTATCTTCAAAGATAATGCAGAAGATGATGCACTGTTTAAAATCAACTGGATGTAGTTCAACAAACAAAAAAAATCATGAAAAGTTGAGGGAAATAATAGCTGAGAGAATGTAATGAGAGCTGGGCATGTTCATGCAACGGATAACACAACTGAGGAGAAAAATTACTACTTATCAGAAAAATGTAAAGGAATATTATAGACCAGGCTGAAATAATTTAATTTCGTCAGTGATCAGTGACAGAACAAGAAATGTGGATCATGTGGAATGTGTTTTTTAAATGGAACAATAGGAACCTGTTTTTACCAATAAACAATGAGACAATCTGGGAAGGCATATTTTGTAATCAGTGTCATTGAAAATACTCAGGTCTAGGCTTGATATCTGTCTATCAAGGCTGCTATCAGAATAATGATAATTTTCCTGGTATTAGAAGGAAAAAATGTAGTAGCCTATTTCCTTCAACCCAAGTAATTATACTATTTGTTTGCATATGATATTTGCAAATAAAATGCACTTAATGCTGTGTTTTTTGTTGTTCATTTTTGTGTTTTTTTAAAGCGAAGACTTGACAGATCCTTTGCTTGTGTGCCAGAAATTCTGCAGGCGTATTTACTGTCTTTTTTAATGTCTTGCTATGTTGTTACCTTTGGATCCAATCTAAATAAAAGCATAGCAATGAGGCAAACACAAATGTATTTGATGCTATAAAGTTATCAGAGAGAAAAACAAAATCAAAAGCCAAATTTTCAGATTCTCACTTCACCTCTTTAAGTATTTGATATGAAACTCTTCTCTGTTGTATCACTGAGACAGGGTAAAAGGGCAATAATGTCTCTGTTGAGAGCATTGCCATTCACTGGGAAGTTAAATGTTTGTCTAATTTTAAGGCTGGAATCCATGAAAATTCTTACAGCTAAGCAGGTACACAAGAGTTCTGGCTGATTACTCATAAATTTCCAAATGCAGGTTTCTGGTATCCAGATTGCAAACATCCTGGTTTTTTACAATTTGAGGGATTTAATCTATTAGTGATTGCAATAATATGCAAAAGAAATGAATGTGTTTATTCTCTTATAGCCGCTGGAATCAAAAAGAGTCTTCCCTCTGCTTCCAGGTGATTTTGAAACAAACCAGTTCTATCTGAAGAGCGCCAAAAGTTTTTACATGGCGTGGAGACAGTAGCATGGTCATGACCTGCATTTGGGATTGGTAACAATAATCTTAGGAAAGCTAGGAAATGTTCTGTAATTGCAGTGCCTGTACTTTTAGAATTTCAGCTGAAAATATCTCTAGGGAAAGGGAAACAATTTAAACCATTATTGTAGAAGTGGGGAAATGTGGGAAAATGTGAACAACTGCCAGTTTTCGAGTCTGTGTTCCTCACTGATGGTGCTGAGACTGTGCAGTTATACCTGGCTAAAGGTTGTGTTAGTCCCATCCTGTCTGGGATTTGGTAGGTGAGAAATGAAGTTGCTGATTTCCCTTACCTTAGGGCAGAACACGTGAATTTTTTTTTGTGTGAATTGTTTTTGAAACCTGGTATTGTTTTAAATCTTTGATTTTTGCCATTTCAGAATGGAGTCTTAGGCCTTTTAGGTGGATTATTTATTGGTCTTACTATGTGATAGCATTTATAAATGGCAGTTTCACAAATAATTAGGAATTGGAACAAATGCCCATCAGGCTCTGACATCTGTTGCACATAATGCCCACAAAGCTTTGTTTAATCAAATAAGTTAGCATAAAACCTGAATTTATTTATTAAAATATTTTGTTGAAAGAAACCCATTGAGTTGCAATGTGTCATTTCCAAGGGTATCCTGGGATACTGGCCAAGATATGACACTTAAGGAATGTTATTGAGAGCAACGTGCTTTGATGTCTCATTTATTTTGCAGTTGAATTTCTTTCTACTTTTTTCTTTGTTATATGAAAACAGTGTGCCGGGAGGATTGTTTATTCCAAAGAAGTTGTCCTGGTCATATTCTCTGGTTGGGTACAAATTGCTACTTTACAAGTAAATATAAATTATATTTTAAAAGTGCACATATGTGGGTTTGTTACCACTTCTTAATTCATTCTTACACTGGACTGATGATTAACCAAACATATGCTTCCTGCTTTATAGTGTCATGAACAACTTCCTGCTGCAGTTCAGTTTACTGAAACCAATCTTCCTCTTGATTTTTTCCAAAGTAATATTTATTTTCTTAAGCATACATAGCTCACCACTTTATTCTAGTTTTATTCGGTATTAAATATTTATGCTGTATTGGAAAAAGCATTCAAACTTCATCTGAATACAGAAGTCTTCTAGATGTCTCTAATTATCTTTTGCCAAATCCACTTTATCTGTGATTAGTATGAAAGGGTGAATGTTTTTGTCAGGAGCTTATAGCTTTGCTTTTGTAATAGGCTGCATTTTAAGCAGCCAGTTGGATTGGTGGTGTCCTTTGAAAAATGTAAAACGCTTTGAAGGAAGACTTAAATGAACCAGTAAAGACTGTGCAAGCACACACATTTAATCTCAAGACTATCTACATTATAGTTAGAGCTCTGGGAAACGAAAGGAATTGCACTGGAGAGTAATCAAAGGGTACAGCTTTATTACATGTCTGTTCTGAAAGCGAAGGGACTGTTTTCTCTGCCTTAAGGTACTGGGTGCTGTGCTGATAAAAGGAAGAAGACAGAGCTTTAGAGACCATGTTAGAAGTTTCCAGGGACATGTCCAGCTGTGAAATGGATGGTTAACTTGAATACAGAAGTGACACAGGGTCTACATGCAATTCTTTCTTATGGACATCAAAAATAATTTTGAAATAAGGTGAAGTAGGCCCTCCTGAAGGATGACTCCTCCCAGAGAATTACTTTGGAATGTTGGTGTTCAAACAGGTTTCGGGGTTTTTTGATTATCACTTTAAAACTGAAAGCACAGTAATTTTAGATTTGAACAAGAAAAGGGCACATACTTTAATCCTGATCTGGGGTGTTTCTTAAACATAATATTTTAAAAAGACTAGTGGAATTATAGTCTTGACATGGAAAACAATATGAAAAATCAGTTTGTCAACACTCTATGAACAAGAAAGCCAAATTCATAGAAATTGAAGAAGAAAAAAATTACACTTTAAAGCTAAAACAATTATAGGACTTGTCAGTGATTTATTTACTGTCTCACTAACTTTTATTCTAGTATGATTTTTAATTTGACATTTTCTCCTTTATGTGCCATATAGGCAAAAATATTGTATGTTGTATGTATGCTCTCCAACTGAAATGAATGCCTCTCTAAATACTTCTGTGATTGCACAGTACATTTGATTACTTTCTTCTGGTTGTATCAAAGGGATTTTTAAAACTAAATATCTATGGAGAGTCAAGGGGACTGATTAAATCGATTAATTGCTTTTATTTCTGCGTGCCATTTTTGTGTCTCTTTATTTGGAATGCCATTTTTTCATTGTCTTCTTTGAGAACAGTTACTGAACGACTGCACGCTCTGACAGTGTTGCAGGGGTTCTGGTAGCTTGGTTTGGTTTGTTTGTTGTGGTTTTTTAAAAATCACGTATCATTAGTTCCTAAGGACTCCCCTGTAGAGTTGAGATTATTGTTTATAAGCAACACTTAACAGTATTACAGGCTTTAAACTACTTTTGAGATACTTTTTTAACATTTAAAAGTAGGTGAAAGTGGCTGAAGTTAATAACTGAGAACTCTTGGCTTTCATTGTTAATGTCAGTCTCTTCTTGGGTGCTTTAGCTTCCATTATTCAATGATGATCACAATCTGTGCGTGACACATGTATCCATGCTTGACACAAAGTGGTCCTGAGTTGTTCTTGTAATGGTTTAAGAAAGGTCAGTTTCTTTGCCTGTATTACCTCATCAATTACTTAGCATATTAATATTTTAGTTATTAGTACAAGATTATAATTAAAAATCATCATCTCCAGCCTTGAGAGTCTTTCTTCATTGACAGGAACACAGGAGAGTTTTGTGCCTATCTTTACTATTACTGTACTGTGGGGGTTTTTTTTAATTATTTTTTAGTTTGACAAATTCACCTTTTAAAAGTCTGCATTGGGGTCACATTTAAGAATCATGAAAGGCTGAATGAATCTCCATTTATTAAAGGATTTTGAAAGTTTGTGGCATGGAAAGCAATTAGTATGTATCAGCAATTGCTTGTGGATTAGCTATGGTACAGGTTAACAACTGGCAAATCATGGAGACAGGTTACCAAACTGATGACTAAAAGGTGAAATTATATCTCCAGCTGAAAAAACCCCAAAAAACAGTCAGAAAAAAACCCCATCAGACAAAAAAAACCCACCACCAAACACAAAAAAATACCCCAAACAAACCACCTTTTTCCCCACCCCCAAAACCTTCCTTCACGTATTAGAGCTCCACAAGTACACGTCCATGAAGCTGTGGCAAAGTTCATTTGCTGATCTTAATTACTAGGATGTATTTCCAAATAATTAACTTTGCATGTGTCCATATGTGTGTGTGTGTGCACATTTTAACAGGATGTCAGTTTTCATCTGTCCCCTACCTCGTAACTGCTGCAGTCAAATGTTTGACGTTACTCTGTGAAACACCACCTTCCTTTCTCAGGTTTGAGAGTGTGAAGCTACAGTAGTATTTCTGTGTAAATGTCTGCTGGGCTGGAATGTCATGAAGCTTCAGTTACCGTCAGTTCAGTAAATGCAGAGCTGTGCTGTGTTGGGAAATAGTGTTCTATGGCACTAAACTCTTCCAAGAAGTGGTTTTAACTGTAAAGCTTGCAGTCAGGTGGGTATCTTCTCCTTCAGTAACAGTCTTAGAGGTGGAGGAGGAATTAAGCTTCTGGACTCCTGTGTTGCAGATGTGCATGGATTGGTTGTGTGTAATTTTTGCACGCCAATTTAGACATTTTAGGGAAACCAAATATCCATTAGAAAATCTTCATATTTCTCTATTTCAGTCAAGGTTGATGTTTAAATGGTTAAATGCTACATGAGGGTCTTGGCTGAATTACTGGAAATTACTTTCAGAAAAGGTTGTTAGGTACCAACACTAGGCACACTTTTACTGCAAACTTGAGTACAATAAAAGCTCAAGTACAGGTTAGCTGCTCTGTGTTGGTGTGTCTTGCTGACACTTTAGGTACATATCTTTCTTAAAATATTTTAAGCCTACCCTAATTGTTCCTGTGTTTATAGAAAGAACAGCATCCTACATTTTTGCCCAGCAAGCTGTTTACCTGCGTGCTTTCTTTGGGAACAACTCTCCTGTAATTAGAGTAGTGATTTATCGTATGTATAAAGTGAGCAGAAGCTTCAGCAGGGGGAAACAGAGGAGGGGTTGGGGTGAAGGCCAAACAGCCCTGAAGTCTTCACCAGCCCTGGGAGACTGTACAAACCCACATCATCTCTTAGTATGTTCTTTTTCTGTTTGATCACAGTCCCTACTGCAGCCACTGGCAGATGCGGTGTAGAGGAGCCAAGTCTTCTTCGTTGCTCCAAAGTGCTCTGTGTCCTACAGAAGCAAATTACAGCTCCAGAATGAAACAGAACACTTTTTTAAGGGACTGCTTCTCAGCCACTTCTTGCCTTAAGAGGTGTTGAGGTCCTGGCAGTGGCAGGTACCCAACATGATTGCAGTGTGCAGCAGTTGTGGTGTGTGTGCTCACCGAGTCCTGCTGCAGGTCTGTGGCTCACAGGATTCCTTTTTGCATTAATGGCCTCTCCTTTTACAGCAGTGATTTCCCTGAGAGTAGGCTGCTGGAAGAATAGTCAGCAAAGATACACACCTGTGGAATATGGTAAAAATTAGTAATCTGCCACACAAAATGAAAAGATTAGCAGGTCTAACCTGAGACGGTGTTTCCTTAGTGCAGAGGTGTTACAGCTTGTTTTAAGGAGTGGAGGGAAGTTTAGGATTCATCATGATCCCTTTTTTTATATCTGAGTATTTTTTTGCTTTGTAAAATATAACAAAAATTGGTCTCATGCTCCTGTTTGAGACATAGGCACATGAAACCTATGCAAAGCCCTGCATTGGGACCTTTGATATCTGTTTTAGGTTAAATCCTTCTCTAGAATTCCTTCCTTCATTTAGGAAACGTGTCTGGGACATTTTTTTTTTTTTCCTAGTGCTTCTGTGTGTTTTTCTTTAACATACAGCTAGGGCTTTGTGTCTCTTCTGTGTCTTTTATTTGTGGAGATGTTCACAAAAGTCCTTGTGAATGTTTTCATTCTTTATTTCATATGTTTATTCTTCACTTTAAAGCTTATAGATGCATATATAATAACCTAAAATAGGCTTGGTTGTAGTATTTTAAAGGGAATTGAAACATCAAATACCTTTGTAATGCCCTGTGGTATGATACCCCTGAAAGATGTATTTGAACCTACTAATGAATTTGTAATAGTTCTTTTCAGTAGCCTGTATCATCTGTAAAAAGAGTGATCTCAAAATAATTTTGTAGTGAATTCTTGATATTATAGTTTAGAACTCCAGAAGATAAATACTTCTGTTATTTTGTAGACCAGACCAAACTGCTGAACACACATATTTGGGTCATTGTAGCACTAAGGAAAGCACATTGAAAGCAGTGTCTTCCTCTAACTTTGTGTATTACTCAAGTCACTGTCCTGAAGGCAGCCTTAAATGGGTTTTCAGAAGTTGCAGACCCGGTGACCTGTGGAAATATTTTGTGTTACGTTGTTTCTTGTGGACTAAGAAACACCAAATGGCATTCCCAGTGTCACACTCCTCCCGAGAAGGTGCAGTTCTGAACTTTCTCCTCCATGACTCTCCAACTCTGACAGGAAAATATTAGAACTTGTGTGTTGTGGTTTGTTAAAAAATGTAAATTTCTGTTCAAAATTGGTTGTCAGTCTCTCAGAAAATTAGAAGTAATTAAATAGAAAGTTCTACAGATTTGTGCCATTTCTGTACCCTCTCATCTCAAGATGGTGTGAGAAGCAGACAATTGAAATAACTTGCTGCTACTCCTTTCCAGCTAATTTGATCTTGTTCCTTATTTCTGACAGATTGTTTTTAATTTTCCCATCTGTTCCATAAAAATCTCAAGTGATTGACTCTTAGGAAAAAATAATGCCTAATAGCTGAGCCATTTTTAATGAGTTGGTATGAGTTATTTAATGAGACATGCTGAAGCAGGCAAGCCAAGGGGAAGATTGGGCCTGGGGTGGTGAATGTAAAGAAAGGTAAAGAGCAACCATATGTTTCAGGAAGCTTCCACTTTTCATCCATAGTTTTAGGCTGCTGCTCTCTCCAGTTTCAAGGAGGGCACATCCTTAGGCCTATGGAGAAAACAACAAAGGTTCAGTAGCAGTAATTCCTTTTCCCCTTTTATTTAATGCAGTGTCTGCCCTCAGGTAGTACTGATTTGGGGAAAGGAACATCCAGCAAAAGAAAAGAAAATACCAAAGAATAAAAGAATAATATTTAAGTAAGCTTAAAAATATTATACTCTGTGGTTTAACTTCATTTCTTCTAGCATTCTACATTGTAACTCCCAGATATTCTAATCTAGGCCAGAAAGAACCCCGGTGCCAGTAGACAGAGTGAATGTTCTCCTCCAGCCTCTCTGAAGGCTAAAATCTTTGCTTTAAAATTGCCTACAAATGGCACCTTCTGGAGCAGGAAGCCATCAATATGCAGTACAGGTCTGTGAGAATAGCAACCATGAATATAAATGTTTACATCTGGACTTCTCCCTTCTGTTTTGGTTTTTATATATTATTATAATAAACATTAACATTATTTTTAATAATAATCAAATAGCAGTTTCTCTGGCAGCTGGAGACTTCATTATTAAATTTAATAGTAAAAATAAATATCCAGCTCTTTTACAGGGAAAGTTGAAAGTTTGACTCAACCCTGCAAATATGCCATTGTTAGTCTAATCATAGTAGAATTAATAGAATAATGAATTAACTTTCCAGTTGCATACAGTGAGGCATAACAAATGAGAGAATGCTGCCATGGTAATGAGCAAAATATACACTGGTTTTTACAGGTGACAGTGGGCTACCAGCTCAGGAGAGAGACTTTTGTCTGCATTGTCTTAAACTAGTAAAATCTGAGAGTACTTTAAGTGCGCAGAGAATATCAGTACTCCACACTTTTTGAGCATCTCCAAACACTCAGCCCATCAGATTTCTCCATGATAAGTATTTCTAGCAAGGAAAGAACAATTGATGTGGTAGCAGTTGAAGCTACTTCTGGTTTAAATTTGTTCGCAATTGGACTTGGATGGTGTCTGGCTTAAGGCCTGAGCTCAGCAAGTATGTGCAGAGAAATGCTCTGTGCTTATACAGAAGTCTCTGGCTCTGAATGACACTAGACTGTGCCTAAGATTTTGACTATCATGATTTGGGACTGATAGAAGAAAATGCTTTTAATTTTAAGGATTTTTTCCTATGTAGTACCAATGTTCTTAGGCTGGAAGGATGTTTGGGTTTTTTCCTGTTGGGAAAAAAGAGTTGATTGGTGCTTATTTTGCATGGCAGGAGACACGGGATTTAATTTTCAGTAGATTCTCGTGGGCTTTGAGACCATGACCCATTGTCTATCCCTCTAGATGGATTTTGGACAAGAATCTTGTTGCTTTACATCTTTAGTAGTAAATCTTCTATGTATTTATGTAGTCAAAATTGAATTCACAAGATGTAAGTTTAATAGTTCTGCATTAATCCTGCATAAAACATTGATCTTTTGTTTTTTTATCTTCCTCCTCAGTGTGTCAATCCTGATCTTTAATACTTCTCGGCAGTGCTTTGTTGTGGTGAAGCAGTTCCGCCCAGGTAATCCTCTTTTTTAGATTTACTTTTGCTCTCTAGTGAAGCAAGCTTTTAAGGGTTTAGCAGTTAAAAGTTGGTGCATCTGTGGTGATAAAATCTTTGTTCTATATTCTGTTTCTTTGTATGATAGCCCATCCTTTTCAGTCGGTCAGAATTTTTAACCAGGGAAATTTCCATTACAGATGAAACGAATGATCAGAGTAGCCTTACATTCTGCTTTTGCACTGGTTATTGTCCTTTTTTGGATGAAACAACAAACAGATCTATAATGATGATGCAAGAAATTGCTTTAATTTGAAGTTCCTTCTTGACCTATCTAGTATTTAGTAGGCAGCTTCTCTGCAGAAGCACAGTATTTTTTGTTTGGATATTTTTATTTTGTCTTAAATATTCCTTTTTTAATTTTTTTTGTACTGTCTTACTGTGCAGTGTGTACTTGGGAATTTAAAATGAGGGAAATTTGAGACTATGCTTTTTTATCAGTAAGGATGCAGCTTCATTTTATGAGTTATTATTATGAATTTAGGTTAACATGGTGGGGGTTTTTTTCTGAGTTTTTATATCTGTTATTTTCATTCAAAGTAATACTTACTTTCTGTAATTTAACAGAAATGCATATTCTCTGCATGTTAATTGAAAGAAATCATGAGATATTTTACTGACTGTTGCTAAGAGACCGTTTCAAGACTGTTCATGGTAGACTTTATAGGAAACTTTCTAGGGTTGTGTCACACTGCCCTTTCTTGCTGTCAGCAATTGACAGCCTCTCCAGTGCTGTGCAGCACTGTTCCACTGACAGTACATGCTTCTCATGAAGTGCTAATTGACTGTTGTAAAGTGCTTGTTTATTTGTTTATCAATAATCCAGTGTCTTTTATTTGCCAGCTGAAAAAATGGCTCCGGTAGATGTTGCTCTCTTTGAGGCAATCTCAGGAGAAGCTTCATATATGTGCATATATATGTGTACTAAGCAGCAAAACATTCATTACATTATCTGTATGGAAGTGCCAAGTCAACCTCAAAAGACTGGACTATTTGTGGAGATTAACCATTCCAGGGGCTGGAGCTGCTCAGAAACCTGTCCTGAGGGACAGCGGTCAGTCAGATACCCCACAGCAGTTCAGTGATCACAGTCATGCCCTGACATTACTCACATCCCTGTAATTATAATTATATTTCCATTCAATGGTTATTGTCTGCCTTGATGCCTGTTCCACAAAGCAAAAACAAAGACTGAGGCTTTTCTCATTGCTGGATCCTACCAGGGTCCCACTAGGAAGGCGGTAGCTTGTTGCTTGTGAGCGAACAGCTGCTGCTCACTCACCAGGCACGTCCCCTGCACATGTGCTGGGTGACATATGTGCTGGCCTTTCCTTAGGCTGTGGTGTCCTGATCAGGTTTTCCCACTGATGTTTCTGCTGCTTGTAAAGGCAATCATCCTTTCCTGCCCAAACATTCCCACCCTATTCCCTTCGGCAGCACCAGCCCATATGCAGTGACAGCAGAGCTCCTATATGGCTGCAGATGGAAAATTTTGAGAGTTAGGGAGCTCACCTGACTGGCCTGAAGGAGTTCATTCATGCTGACTTGAGGGGTGGCAGGAGCACACAACCAGTGATGCAGATAGGACCATATTTTTCAGTGTACTCTGGGCTTAGATCATCTTGAATGGTCATGAAATCACACAGCTGGGTGGAGTAGAGACAAGAAAGTTGCATGCATATCTCAGTAGCTTCCATATTAGTTCCTCACTCATGACTGATTGGCAAAGGTCTTGGGCAATGTTTATTTAGGTAATCAATTGACCACACATTTTCAAATACAATAAAATTATATGTTCCGGGGAAGGGCTGGGAATAGCACCTATGAACGTGCACCCTGTTTTTTTTACTGTAACTGTAATGACTTTTCAGTGGGTTGTGATGTTCATTTTTCCATTGACTTAAAATAAACAGTACCAAATACTTAAGTCATAAGCCATGTTCCATTTCAGGAGGTGCAAAACACCAGTGCAAAGAGAAGTCAGAAGCTCAGAGAGGAGGCAGCACATCCCCCAGTCAGCCAAACCACACTAACCCCTCAGTCTGTACTGTTCTTTCTCTTGGATAGCAAACAAGTCCCTGTATGAGTCACCTAACAAAGCTGCTGCGAGTAACAGTTGTGATCTGATTTGCTGAGTTTGGTTGAGCCATCTATCTTTTGTCCCAGCTTGCAGAAAGGAACGCAAGAACATGAAGTTTCCACTTTGAGTCTTCTGACAGCTGAGTGGCTCCAGGGTAACTAGTCAAGATGTTTAATGAGCACAAGATAGTTGTTTGAATTGTGGAATTATAGTCAGTAAGGTTGGATAAGACCTCCACGATCATCGAGTCTAACCTTTGACTGAACACCACCTTATTAACTAAACCCTAGTACTAAATGGCTTGTCAATTTGTTTCTTGAACAGTTCAGGAAGGGTGATTCCACCACTTCCTTGATCAGTCTGTTCTAATGCTTGATGACCCTTTCCATGAAGTAATTCTTCCTGATATCCAACCCGAGCCTCTCTGACACACCTTGATTCTTCACTGTGCTGCTGCTCATGGTGTGTGTCCATCTGACAATGGAGGAGACTGCCCAGTGATGATGAAGTGGCAGTTTCTACCAAAGAAACACAAGCCATTGGAAGACAAGACAGCAGTTGGACATAGGACTAGTGGGTGTGTGACTGTGCTGGGAACTGAGCTCTTGCTTCTGATTTCTGTTCCTCAAACTCTTTATCACACGGTGCATCACTTGTGCAGTCCATTTTACACCTTCAGGAGAGGCTTGGGAGACTGTCTCAAGCAGACAGTTTGGTTTTCTAGGCTTTGCTTATCTGTGAGAGATAAATTGAGTTTGAACCTTTGTGAGTCAGGTGATACTGAATTCGTAATCAGACTCCTTGGTGAATGCTCTAATATTTGGACTCTTACAGAAGTGGCTGGTACTGCTTCTTTTCTTCCTTATCTACAGAGAAAAGCTGTTACTGGGCTTGAAGTGTTGGCATATCACAGGACTTTGCTCTGAAGAGTGCTGCTGGATTAGGTCCTTCTGGGAATGTAGGTTTTGATCTACGTGGAGCCCAGTTGTGCTGAGGGAGAAGGAGAACGGCAGGTGCCTGATGGAATGACAGGATGGGTTTCAGAGATACAACAGGCTTACAACAGAGGGTCACTTCAATCACAGTTTCATATTTCTGTACCCTACACTGTTTACCTGCATCCTGGTTTGATGCCCAAGGCCTTTAATGGGATGAATGTGTTGTTCCTTTTCTTATTTTCTGATATGGATACTAAAAAAGAAATAAAACTTAGAGAGGATTTGGCTCATGTCAGAGAAATCTTGGATGTGGTTGTCATTTATGGTAATTGTCATAGCTTTTAAAAGTTTTTGGAATAATGACAATAGACACCCTTCAGGGATCTGTCCCTTATGGCTGACAGGGAATATTTTTTCTTTTCTGGCTTCATACTGCATTTTAAAAAGAAAACTGAGTTCTGGTCATGTCTTTCAAGTAGAATTGAAGGCTCCTGTCCTTACCTGTTTGATTCTCAAAGGCCTGAATGTACCTAAGGCAACCAGCTTTGAAAGTTTTAACTTCTGGACAAAGACTCATCATGGCTGGGCTTCGCGAACGAAGATTTGGGAAGGGCTCTACCCACGTTTGCTACAAGCGTGCTGGTGGCTAAAAAGGCCAATGCGCGATAGGCAAGTCCGGTCACAAAAGGCACAGTGGAAAGTCTCCACAGGCTGTATTGGTGAGGCACAGTTCTTTCTGTGCTGTCTTTTTTCTTCCAGACTGATCCTGCGGGCGCTCTCAGAGGAAGCAGCAGCGTTATAGATGGTGTGCCTCCATGCCTCCCGATTGGAGCCTGAGTGGACCATTGATGGTGGTCAATATGGCCAAGGCTGAGGTGTTGTTTGAGGGAGTCCTTGTATCTCCTCTTCGGGGCTCCTCTCTTGCGGCAGCCGGTGGCAAGCTCACCATAGAGCACAATCTTAGGGAGGCTGTGATCCTCCATCCTGGAGACGTGCCCTGCCCAGCGCAGCTGCGTTCTCAGCAGCATGGCCTCAATGCTGGTGACCTCTGCCTGCTCCAGAACAGACACATTAGTCACGTAGTCTGTCCAGTGGATGTTTAGTATTGTCCGGAGGCAGCGCTGATGGAAGCGCTCGAGGAGTCGCAGGTGGTGGCGATAGATAACCCAGGATTCAGAGCCATAAAGAAGAGTGGACAGTACAATGGCTTTGTAGACCTTGATCTTTGTACTTTTCTTCAGGTGTTTATTGCGCCAGACTCTTCTATGGAGTTTTCCAAAAGCTCTGTATGCCTTTGCTAACCTGTTATCTATCTCTTTGTCAATTTTACCATCTGAGGAAATGATGCTTCCCAGATAGGTGAACTGCTGGACTGACTTAAGCTCTGATTTGCCTATGGTGATGTGGGGATGGTGAAAGACTTCGTGAGGTGCAGGTTGATAGAGGACTTCTGTCTTCTTCAAGCTGACTTCCAGCCCAAAAAGCTCAGCAGCCTCTGCAAAGCAGGATGTTAAGCGCTGCAGAGCTGCTTCTGTGTGAGCAACGAGGGCGGCATCGTCAGCAAAGAGCAGCTCACGGACAAGGTGATTGAGGGTCTTGGTGTGGGCCTTCAGTCGCCTAAGGTTGAATAGGCTTCCATCAGTACGGTATCGGATGTAGATGCCACTGTCTTCTTCGAGGTCTGCCATGGCCCTTTGGAGCATCATACTGAAGAAAATTGTGAATAAGGTTGGTGCGAGAACACAGCCTTGTTTCACACCGTTGGTTATTGGAAAGGGCTCAGAGAGTGCATCGCCATCCCTGACTTGGCCACGCTGGTCCTCATGCAGCAGGATGATCATTTTGAGGAGCTTGGGAGGACATCCCAATCGTTCCAAAATCTGCCAGAGGCCTTTTCTGCTCACTGTGTCGAAAGCTTTGGTGAGGTCAACAAAGGTCACATAGAGACCTTTGTTCTGTTCCCTACACTTCTCTTGCAGCTGCCTGAGAACAAATACCATGTCTGTGGTACTCCTGTTGGCTCTGAAGCCACATTGGCTTTCAGGTAGAAGTTCCTCTGCGATGGCGGGTACTAATCTGTTCAAAAGTATTCTTGCAAGGATTTTACCAGCAATGGAGAGCAAAGTAATACCTCGGTAATTTGAGCAGTCCGATTTTTCTCCTTTCTTCTTGTACAGGGTGATGATGACTGCATCACAGAGGTGGACAAAGACTACATTTTGGACAATGGACTGATCCAGACAACTCTCTTTCAAGGGCTAATCTTGCTATTCCACACTTCTTAGGTGCCAGGCATTGTAGAAGGAGCCCAGGCACAAATTTCTGGGGTGTAGATTCTGCCTCAGAGACCCAGGTCATAAAAAGTCACTGTGGTACTTTCATGTTACACAACTGCATTTCTCTGAAGACCTTGTTTTAAGAAATAACAAGATAAATCCTGTATCTGGAAGGACAAAAACTTGCCCATTCAACTTGAGTTCTTATATACCAGTTCTGTGAGATTTAGAAGGGGAAAATGAAAGATAAACTCATTTGCAAACCATGTTATGTGTATGTGAAATATGCATATAAAATACTTTAATGGAATAAAAATAGTTTAAAAAGTTTAAAATAGTTTTATTCGGGGTGGTTTACAGCACTCTCATGGTAACCTTCCCTGAAAAGCATGGGGATAGACATAAGGAAATTTTGAAGAAGAAACAAGTGGGATTATACCTGTAAATTAAAGTTACAATGATCTGGAATTGTCAGTAGGGATTCTTTGTGTGTTAACATCCAGTTCTCAGGCAGAATTTCTGTTGACATCAGTGAGAGGTTTTGCTTAAATAAGGACTGAAATCTGGCATTTGCACTTTTCTTTAGGAGTGCATTACAGTGGCAGCTGTTTGTAGATTAATTCAAGAAGTCTTTTTCAGACTCCACACAGGAATCTGTGCAAGGAACTATATGTTCAAAAGAGGATTTTTTTTTTTTTCAAACAAACATACATGCTTTTCATACCCTTTCTAAATAACAGCTGAGTTGACAGGCTGAAAGACTCATCATTGTGCACATGGTACTTAATGTGCAACCCAACTTTCCTGTGAGATAACTGCATAGTTTAAACTAAATCCCAATATCCGCATTGCCCAACAAATGGAAGTTGTATGGCATTTCTGGCAACTGAATTTCTTGGATGAACTAGCTTTCCCTTTCAATTTTTATTTATTTGAAGGTGTGCATGAATCCGTTCCAGATGACGTAAGCACAAATAGAGTTTAAAGGATAATTTTACAAACATGGCCAGAGAACCTTTGTTCTTTAAAATTCCAGTTTGGGTGTGTCATTATTTTAATAGATAACACAGCTAAATTCCTTGTTACTCTCAAGTGCTCTCACAGTTACAAATTTCCAGGCAAAATTTTTCTATTTAGTATAAATAAACTAACATGCTCCCCCTTGTTTCTTTTTCTTTTGTGTTTTGGCATTTTTTAAAGCTGTTTATATGTGCGAAGTAGAAAGGCATCATCCTGAAGTCTTTCAGAATCAGGATAAGGAGAAGTTCCCTTGCCTAGAGGATCCCTTACCTGCTGTGGTTGGAGTGACCTATGAACTCTGTGCTGGCATTGTGGACAAACCAAACCTTTCTTTAGAAGAAATTGCATGTGAGGAAGTCTTGGAAGAGTGTGGCTATCGTGTTTCTGTTACAGACCTAAGGAGGATCACTTCTTACAGGTAAATAGCAGTAAGTTAAAACCCTTTGCATGTTGTTGTTTCACAGTTTGCTGCAGTGGCCTGAATGTTCCCTCTTCCCTTGTTTAAGCAGTGTGTTGGAGGAATGTGGACTTCTGAAAGTATGTGAAAGGTGTAATTTTCAGCAAGTAAGAGGAGTATTCACAGAGATTTAAGGAATTATAAACTCATAATTATGGGATTGAATTCACAGGAAGAATCATACTATTGTGACTTACTCCAAGAACTAGGAAAAGTCACATTGGGCTCTTCAAATCTGTTTGTTACAGCACTAGAGAACAATCCTTCTATACTGTATT
Source organism: Scytalopus superciliaris (assembly GCA_013400415.1). Lineage (NCBI taxonomy): Eukaryota > Metazoa > Chordata > Aves > Passeriformes > Rhinocryptidae > Scytalopus > Scytalopus superciliaris. Next base: position 465,269 of record VXBX01009319.1, on the reverse strand, counting down.
TGGTGTTTTCCATCTCTGATTCTTATTTTTCTGATTAGTGATAGAAACTGCCTGAGATGCTCCCTGATTAACCTTTAACAGGATTTTGCAGAAGCATGAGAACCATGCCTTTAGATCTCTTCATAATATGTGGTCTGAAATTAAACCTTCTTTGAATTGGACAATAGGTGTTATATATGAAGATTTTGCTGATTTGACTGTGGAGTTGTTCACATTATATTTTTGCAGCATTTCAAATACTTATTAAAATAGAATTTTTAACATGTTCTAAAACATTTATTAGAACTAAGAAGAAATTTTAATATGTAAGTGAGTTGGTGTAGGGGCAGAGGGAAAACCCTCAAGAGAAACTTTGCACACGGCTTTAATCCTATTATATCTCATTCCCAGCTTTTAGTATTGTTATCCAAAATGTATGTATGTTTGTATTTTACATAGAAAGCAGCAGGTTTTTTACTTTCTTTATTTTGCTTGACATCTCCATTGAACTAGGCCCTGTCATTGGTTTTTAATTTGGGAATTGAATACAAATCCACAGCTGTCAATCCTGGCAAATGTTATTTCCTGCTGGATTAACAAGCAGTGCTTCTGTTGAGGGGGGGGGGTGAATCACAGGAGCTGTCTTTTACAACTCATTGAAACCAGATTAAGGGTTTGTTCTACTGAAAGAAAAAGTGTCTTCTAGATTTATGAGCAAAAGCTGTCTATAGAATTTCATAGCTTGGGTGACACTGACAGGCTGTAGCATGTCATATGTATATGTATGTATGTATGTGTATACAAATGCAAAACAATGTATACAAATGCAAAACAAGAAAAGTAGAATATAATTTCTGTAGCTGTAGGAGTTTGTTTCCTCAGTGCAAAGTTTGACTCGGTATTAATGATTTATATGTGTCTAAAACTGTATGTTTTGATGTTGATAAATGTATTTGTGTGTTACAGGTGGTTGTTCTTTCAGTTGCCTTTTTTTTTTTTTAAATTGCACTGACTTGTGAAGAGTGTATACAATTGGAGTTTTCTTTGTTGAGACCCATGCAAAGGGCTCTTAATCCTCCATTGTCTATGTGGACACAGCTTTCTGCCCATGGAGATCTGTGCTCAAGTCAGAAGGGCCTGTATAGTATTCTCTTTTTTAGATTAATACGAAAGGTTGAAGCCTCAAAGATGGTATTTTACAGTTTCTTTATTTGACTTCCTATGCTCTGTATTAGAATTTTATTCTAAATGCCTTCTTCCTATTAGGAGTGTCCTGTTCTTCTTCCTTCAGTCAAGGATTGGCATATCTTTCTGATCCTTGAGGATCTGATGCAAAGACAGGAAGTAATTTGTTAACTTATGGTCTGCTAAGGACATTTTTTTCTGTAATGCCTGTATCTCGTATAAGAATTTCTGGGCTTTTTCCAAGTGTAGCAGGTTTTTCCAAGTGATTTAAGCTGCTGTTTCATGCTGTGACTGTCAATACAAAGCATTGGCATAAAGCATTGCATTAATGCATATGCATGCCATTATAATTACAATGCATCATGCCCTTCTACTCTTATCTGCTATTCCAGCGATCTGTGTAATAGTTGCTCTGTATTATTTATTGATCCAGTGTGTTGGGTCAGAAAAAAACCTTAGAAAACAGCATTGGAACAGAATTTTTTGGGGCTCTCATCTAGACTGCTTGTCTTCCAAAACTCAGGCTCATCTGGATTGACATCCATTATGACAAATGTGCATCTGTGCTTCCTCTAAAATCTGATCATTGCATGGACTCTCTTGGAGACTTCCAGCATTCACCCTGAAATGTCTTATCTGTCTATACTATGAGCAAGTTTTCCCTCATGTTTTGCCTAAATTTTCTTTCCTTTACTTAAAGTCCGAGATTTATTACCTCTTCCCAGTGGACATGAAGTACTTTTGCACCTTCCACCTATTTGTTAGGACATATCTCCCCTTTATTTTATTTTTTCCTATGCAAAACTGCCTTGGATGATTTAAGCTTTCTCTCTAGACCATGTTTTTTAGATATCTGATCATTCCTTCTGCTGTCCTCTGCTTTCTCTCCATCTGGTCTGCTCATTTCTTAAGAACTTAGTGCCCAAAGTGGAGCACAGTACTTTAGCGGGGGCTTTCCTAGATGGAGTGGAAGCTTTATCTCCCTAGTCTTACAGATCATTTTCCTTATACACTATGGCATGTCCCTTGCCTTTTTTGCAGAGGCACTACATTGTTGATGTGTTTATCCTCCACAGTGCCTCCCCTATCTCAGAACTAAGAGCTGGACTTGGTCACTGTGGGTCCCTTCCAACTCAGAATATTCTGTGATTCGGTGGTACTGCATTGTCATTCACCTCCTGTCTGTATTTGTGCCATTCGTTATTGCTGCCTGAACACACAGCCCTGAACTTGCCTTTACTGAAATGCTTACAATTTTTTTCATATCGTTTCTTCAAGTTGTTGGGATGATTTTGAATTCTAATAGTCATCTCTAGCTTCTTCTATGTAATCTGTCTCAGCTTTGCTACCTGCAGTCTGTGTTTCAACATACAAGTCCTAACGTAAAATATTGAATTATATTGAATAAAGGATAGTCCTCAGTGAAATTCTATTTAGTTTTATTTCCAATCTAATACTGATATCCTATACCTATATATTCTATGGGTGCCATTTTCCTACTAGTTTTGCACGTACTTCACAGTTTCTGCAATTTCTAAGTATATCATGATCTCCTAACTTCTTGATGAACCTGTCACATTACATAGGGTTCAAAGCCTCAGTAAACCGAAGTTGTATTGTTTGTGTTGCTGCCCCATTAACAAGACCTGTTACCCAATTATAGCTGATGTTTGACTGCAGTTTATCTATTCCTGATAAATGTTAGCTGTTGTTCCTTTCTTGATACAAATAAAACCACATTAAAATATTTAGATAACTATGATTAATAATTACTGAGTGAAGTCTATTAATTTTTTGTAGATAAAAACTCCTTATTCTGTGCACAGTGAAAAGGCTTTGTACAAACAAGGGGCTTTGTGTCATCACAGCCTTTGGTCTGAAAGCAAGGAACTGTCTTCTGTTCTTAATGACACCCCTTTCTGGAATCATGATTATGAGAAGGAAATTGCCGGCCTGGAATAAAAGCAGGAGTTGAGCTAGATCTGACAGAAGGACATGGAAAGCAGAAGACACATAAAATGTAAAGGGAGAAATGGTTTTGGCTAGGGAGGTCAATACAGTTCCATGGCTAATAGACTAAGAAGGGGAGGGTATGGACAATCTGTAGGGAGAACTTAGACCATGGGGAAAAATGGAATAGAAAATCCTAGAGGGGGAAAAAGAGGAAGAAGAGATGAAGGAACAATGCAGAGAAAAATCGTGGGCTGGGAACTAAATGGACCTGGGGAAAGTGCGTTCATTGTGGTGTAGAAGAATTCTCTGTAAGGAATTGAGGAAAGTACTTGGACTGTATTCAACAGAACTTTGCTCCATTCTCAAGCAGTGGCAGCAGTATAGATTGGGAGTCATCTGAAGATAGCAGGGGTTTTCCTCATTTATTGTCAGGGTCTGTAGCAGTGGTTTTGGGGGAATTTTTTTTTAAATGTTTCTCATCTAACAAGAAAAGTTTGGCCACAGTACTGCCACAAGTAATTCATACACACATGCAAGTAGCCTGTTGGACCCCATTGTTAAGTTCTGTGACATAATGCTCATCACACAGAAGTTAGGCACTGAATTAAGCAAATCTCAGACTTAGTGATCCTTGAATGATCCACACAATAGCTGTGGAATCAACATGGAATCAGGAAAGAAGCCAGGAGCTGGGGAATTTACGCCAGTTCAGTAAGACTCTTTGGAACAAGTTGTTCCAGCAGCAGGAGGACAGTATGGCGTGGGTGAACGAAGGAGTCTGGATTGGGGGAGATACCGAGAAAGTCAAACATAACAAGAGGGACTTGACTGGAGGAGGACAGAGGAATCACACTTTGAAAATCAGATATATCAACTCCTATTATAGAAAATTGTCAGACAGAAGATGAATTTAAATGCAGATGGTTCATGTGGCTGTGTAGATACAGGCAAGGATCATTCTGAAAAAATCTGTATTGTTTGCAGCCTGTCTGGTGAGTTTCCTCTTTCATCATCGCTACACAAATTGCTACTTTTGTGTTCAGCAGTCAGTAAGTAACCTCATTTTGATATTGCAAAAAGTTTTTTTTTCTGCTCTGGCAGCAGCTAATCCACTTTTGGAGGCTTCCTGAAAGTTTTGATGCCTTCTTGTGTCCTCAGTTCTCATCAACTATATGTATGGCATCAGTCAAAAATAGCATAGATGGTAGTGGTAAGTGGTGTAAAGTAACCATTTAGCTCAATAATAAAATGAAGCTAATTCTGTGGTAGAATAATTGTAAACTGAGGCTTCATGAAAGTTGAAGGTTGCCAGTTAAACTCTCCATTTTTAAAAGCTCTAGAAGAAATCTGTGAGTTTCCCTCAATGTTTGTTTCTTTTTTTCCCAAATGCAAAATTTTGTAGTGAAATTAATTATTTGGATTTGCTCATATATCATATATAACAAATTTTCTGGCTGTCATGATATCCCAACACTGTTCAGATTGAATCCCATGTGAAATTCAACTGTGGGTTTCTTAGGCTGAAGTACTTCCAGCTATCTTCCTTGAGACTTGTTTCCTTAGAAGACAGGGCCAGGGAAATTTGTTGTCATTGTTTTTATGAAAGATGCAGATGAAGCCACTGCAGAGTATTTTCTTTTAGTTGTTGAAAATGTTGGTTTTCTTGAAGAACACTTACAAAATTAACTGGACTTAAATAGCACCTCAGAGCATCACGATGAAGTTGAACCAGAGCTTCTGGTTCAACTTCCTTTTCCCTTCAGTCTTTATTTTCTTTCAGAGATTGTTCAAAACTTGGCTATGAACCAGATACAGCAGGAGCTGTAGGTTATCAGCCCTGATGCAAGGAAATCAGATGGATTAGTTTAAAGGCCTAACTATATTAACATAGGTACTTACTTTAATCTTCCTACATTTGATTTTTTTCCTAAAGCGTACAACAAAGAAGAGCATTCAGAGAATTAATATTGGATGCTCCAATTACTGTGCCATGGCTATTACCCTCTGTGCAATGAGCTAAAAATCGTTTGTATTCACAGGTTTTTATGTAGAAGGAATAATAGCCCTGAAAATGTTGGAGTGCATTATAATTAGAAAGATCACCTGCTAGTACACCTGTTGGGTGATGGCATAATGTAATATAATTTTATGTTAATCACTTCTATGCTTTTTTTCTCTGCACCTGCTGCTTACAATGTCAGAACTGTGCAAAGGTCCTAAGAAGTGACAATAGGAGTTGCATGTCACTGATCATCAGTTTACATGTTGTATGCCTAAATGGATCTTGATTTCAGCATAAATAACAGAGGATTTTATTTGCAAACATAAATTATGCCTTCACTATATACCCAAATTCTGCATTCAGATGGCTTGCATCTTAGAAAAATATATTTTGCATTCAGGAATTTGCACTTTAACTATGTCAGATTAAAAGAAAAAAACCCCGTATTTCTGGGCTGAGATGAATGTTGATTGTTTATAGATTTTGTATTTGTTAAATATTAAGAAATTATGAGAAATTTAGCTTTTAATTGCTGTCTGTCAGAAATCTGAGTTAAACTAATAAGTCTTCACAATGATAAGTCAATCACTTGTTCCCCATGGTGCAGGAGAAGAGTATAAAATATTGTTTATTTTCTTGTATGTGCTTGTTCCTTCAAATTAAAAATGTAATATTTATGAATGTGGTACTTATGAATGCAATAGGTGGTTGGCATAGGTGTGGGCATCCAGGCATGAGAAAAAGGCAAAGCTAACCTGAAATACGTGCTTTGAACTTTGACCCTGCTCACAAACGTGCACGCGTGTGCACACACTTGGTTTGAAGAAGAAACTCACTGTTACTGAGTGTTGCCAAACATAGGAGATGGACTCAGTCTCACTTGTGGCTTTTAGGCACTACTGAGCCTTTTTATTTTAAGAAATAAGAAACTGTTACCCTCTTGGAATGAATAATATCTGTACCATATCTTTATGCTTATGAACTTAGATACAAGTGAAAAGTCCCATTTTGTGAGCTCAATTTCATGTGCTGTGTATTTCCTCATGCATTTGATAAAAGGGAAGAGCTGAACAAAGGCTTTGTGGTAGCTGCTATTGCTGTGTTTCAAAAACAGATTGGAGTGACAATCTGTCTCTTGTGTTTTCCATGGTCTAAGAAGGAAGTAGATAGAAACAGTCTAATTCCAGCCGAGTGCTGCCAGCCAGTCCCACCCCTGGGCAGGAGGTGAGGAGAAGCACTTTGCAGCCATTCTGCAGAAACTCCTCCTCTGGTGTGGTGTTTCCTTCAAGAGTGCTGCCCAGGGCTTTGAAAGCCATTGCATGATTTAATCTCAGTGTTTGAGTGTTTTATTTAAAATGAAATATGGGAAGGCAGCGTGCAATCTTGTTTTGATGTGTTAAACTTATATTTAAGTTACTGTTGTGATGAAAACCATACCACTTTGGTATCCTTGCTTTGACATGCTTACATTCCTAAACTTGCTGTTGTCAAAGGTAATGAAGGTTTTAAACTGTCTTTGAAGCAATGCTGAAAGTATAGTGCTAATAGACTTTGTTTTAAAAATATCTCTCTCTTGAAGTTACAGGGCTTGTGAGCTTAAGCCCTAATGATTTGACAAAGATATTTGTCAACCGTGTAGCTGTTAATTGAAATGACTACAAACTTCTCAGAGGAAACTGATGCTCGCAATAAAGAGAGGAGGAAAACAGAGCTGTGTTTTGTATCGACCATTTGCATTTGCCCTATGGTTTTAAATCAGAGCCAAGCAGCATGCAGACACATCAACATACATCTGGAACAATCAGCTGGGTCAAGCCAGGCTTAGTAGGTCTGGGTTGGTATGAGCCATGACATGCCAGGTTTGGGCAGCACCATGCTAAACCCCTGGACTGACACTGAAGCCCAAAGTCTCACCACGGGCTGGTGCTGTGAGTACAGACCCTCCTCGCCCTCCCCCAAACCAAGCCTCTCTTGTCCTGGGAAGGCACCTTTATCAGGAAGGTGGTTTTCCCAGGGTGAAACTCATCACTTGCAGTTCGAGTGTGCTGACCCCTGTGATTTCCACAGATGCAAAGCTAATGAATATAGCTGTAATCTGTTAATAGGTGACTCATTTCAGACCATGGAAAGAGCATTTTATTTGTAGTGTGAAATACTGGGGTAAGGACAGGTATGTGTCACAGACTTGGGATAGGGAAGATGGTAGCAGAAAATGGAATATAACAATGATTAAAGGCAAAACAAAATTCCTTAAACATCATACTCAGAAAGTGCAAGTAGTTGTGCAAAAGCATAGGAAGTTCATAAGTGATAGATAAATCTGAAAGCACACTGCATAGTGCCTCTTTACCAGTCAGACCCACCTTCTCCTTCTCTGCTCTCTTCCACATCTTCCTCAGTGCCCAAAATCACCTGAAATGTCTAATGCTTTCCAAGGGTATGTGTTAAAACACTTTTATTACTCCAACCAGAACATCTTCAAAGGAACAAACTTAACTTTTTATTTCTTTAAAAACCAAAGCTACTAATACAGATGAAATATGAATAGCATTGATTTTTGGGCAATTTTCTGAGGACAAGCAGGATACGTTAGGAGTCTGGAAATGTCATCAAAGAAAACAGTAAGCAATATTGAAGAATATTTAATTTAGTAAAGGGCATTCCATGTGGATCTATGCAACGATGATCAACTAGCAATGTAAGCCAGAACATTTAAAGAGAGAAATGCCAAGTAAAAAAAAAAAAAAGGAAGAAATACGCCTCTTTTATGAATTCAAGTATATTTCTGTATTTTTCAACTTCTTTCTGAAACCATTGAAACGAACTTTTAGAATCATAGAATCTTGAAATATGCTGAGTTGGAAGGGACCTATTAGGATTATCAAGGCAACTCTGGGCCCTGCACAGGACACCCCAAGAGTCACACCGTGTGCCTGAGAGTGTTGTCCAAACACTTCTTAAAGTCTGTCTGGCTTGGTGCTGTGATCCCTTCCCTGGGGAGCCTGTTCCAGTGCCCAGCCACCCTCTGGGGGAAGAACCTCTTCCTAATACCCAACCTAAACCTCCCCTGAGACAACATCAGGCCATTCCCTTGGGTCCTGTCACTGGTCACCACAGAGCAGAGATCAGTGCCTGTCCCTCCTCTTCCCCTCATGAGGAAGTTGTAACTGCAATGAGTCTCCTCTCAGTCTCTTACCGGTTGAACAGACCAAGTGACCTCAGCTGCTCCTTGTATGGCTTCCCTTCAAGGCCCTTCCCCATCTTTGTTGCCCTCCTTTGGACACTCTCCAATGGCTTAAGATCTTTCTTATATTGTGGTGCCCAAAACTGCCACAATATCCAAGGTGAGGCCGCCCCAGTGCAGAGCAGAGCAGGACCATCCCCTCCCTCACCTGGCTGGCGATGCTTTGCCTGATGCCTCCAGGACAGGGTTGGCCCTCCTGGCTGCCAGGGCACTGCTGACTCATGTTCAACTTGCCATTGACCAGGACCTCCAGGTCCCTTTCCTCAGGGCTTCTCTCCAGCCTCTCATTCTCATTCTCATTCTCGTGTGTCTGTACACACAGCCAGGATTGCTCCATCCCAAGTGCAGAATCCAGCACTTGCCCTTGTTATTCTTCATGCAGTTTGTGATTGCCCATCTGTCTGACTTGTTGAGGTCTCTCTGCCCTCAAGGGAGTCAACAGCTCCTCCCAGTTTAGTGTTATCAAACTGGGAGAAGCTGTCCACCTCCCTTGAGGGAGTTCAGATAGACAATAAATAAAAGCAGTTACTGTGTTTATATATAATGTCATGCAACAGTCTGCAAAGTCATCCTCTAAATAGTGAAGGGATTCTGAGTAGTCTTAGAAATGTTAGATTTGCTGGTTTGAGGAGGAAGGAGTAGGATAGAATGACATGAGTATTAATACCAGCATTCTTTGATTTTATTTATAGTTCATTTGCAAGCTTTTATTAGTTTTTAATTAATACGTTGTGGCAGAGTTGCACCAGAGAAAGATAATAATCAAGTAAGAAAAAATGGTAATGTAGGTATGTCATCCTTTGAATATGTATTTTTACAATTTTCCTGATGATTTCTGTTGCAAATTATATGCCAATGTATGTGAAGAAAAGCTTTCATCTTTTAAAGTATATTCGGGGTAGTAGCCCCTTTTGATGTATTTAGTTCATAAGAAGAGAAACACTGATTTAATACAAATATGATGTGAATAAATGCAATGAAATAGCAGCATATGGAAGTCACTCCGTGTTATTTGAGTTGTGGTGACAACAACCCAAATCTTACAGTGTAGCACCTTGGGAAGCAGTTTTCCTTTACTCTAAAGAAAAAATGTATTGAAGGTGAACTCCTGTGATTTCCACAGCTGCAGCTATTTCATAAGTAAATGGTCACAGGTGGTCTAGAAACAGATTATGCTGTAAATAATCAAGCCAAAACATTCTCATAGAAGGGGTTCTTAAATAAAGTCTCTATGTTTTTGTATATAACCTTTATTTAATATCAAGTGAACATGGAACTACTCAATTCAGGATCATTTTCATTCCCCAGGTGGGGCACCCTAGATGAAGCTGAGACTTGACACTCATCAGAAATAACAGAACATTAAATATATATATATATATGCTCAGTCCTGTGTGTGTTTTATGGTACCTGTGGAGACCACTGGGCTGCATTCTTTGTCTTGAAAAATTTTCCAGTATATATTAACATGTGGTTTTTATTATTATCAAGTACCAAAAATCTCTGAACTCCAGGCTTTGTATGTTTCTTTAATTACTAAAAGTGCAGTTCTTTCAGAGTAATGAGTAATCACTGTATGTAGAGAAAACCAGATCTGGATCTCTAGTTGATTGTAAAGCCTCTCTGCCTTCTCACACAAGACAAGAAGGAAAAGAGGGAACAAAAAAATGAACAATCTTCTATTCCATCACAAGTACATTCTCTCAGTGAGGGTCCTTCCAGTGGTCGTAGCTGATAGTGACGAGCAGGCAGCACATGGGTCAGTGGTCATCCAGTGGATGGATCTTTTATTGGCAGACTATCTCTGATGGTTGTCAGAAGAGTGCACAAATACCAAGGACAGTGGGTACAGTCCTTAGGGAAAGTAAATATGGAATCAGATTGACTGAGGAAGGAGATCATGTGCTTTGGCCAAGTGGCAGAGATAGGCAACACTTCGTCTCATGTCTTGCTGTATCCTAGGAGGTCACATTTTGTTGATTAAAACATGTATCAAAAATCCTACCACTGGCATTGGAATAAAGTGATGAACCCAGAGTGAAAGAAGTCCCGTAACAGCCTTCAGAGTTCCTGGAGGGCTGAAACATCTTGTCCAAAGTCAAGGAATGTATCAGAAGGAATTTTAAGAAACAAATTCACTTGTTTGCTCTCTACTCAATGTTAAAAAAAGAGTGCATATTGATGCAATAAACTAACTTCAATAGTCACTATTAATCCTCCAAACAAAATAATTGCCAGTGTTCTTAGAAAATTGAGAGACAAATGATTAATTCCTGCTATGGGGTGTGATGTGTGCTGGATTAACTGAAAGATTTAGTTGACTAATGGTTGGGTAAGTCTGGATATACACTATTAAGATCATAACACTGCTACAAATCTCAGAATCCTCTGTATGTGTAATAATGTGGAAGCTAATTTTTTAGCTTGCCCTAATGCCTCATTCATAGTTTCAGTGAACTTTGGATCCAGATTTAATGTGAAAAGTCGCTTGTAATCATGTGAAATGAAGAAATTGTGATTATAATGTGAATATTTTCTTGGAAGGACTAAATGAGTGGATTATGTTCTTATCCCTTATTTAATAATACCTAAATTAAATAGTCCTAAGGAAATAGAGGATTAACAAATAAGAAGTATAATACACAGCAAGCAGTCTAGCTGAAGAAAGACTACATAATCTAAAATATCCTCAATTAAATCCACTGAAGCAAATTTAGCAGTGAGACTGAATTACTTGGGGTATGTGCGTGCTTACAGTGGTCCATTTGGGTCAAGGCTAAAGTTCAGGAAGGATAGAGAAGGAGTCTCAGACTGCCTTTCTGTCCTTGTACCTATCCAGTCCATGAGTGGAGGACTCCAGCTGTGAATGGACGTAATCTTCTTAAGAGTAAAAAATCTAAATATTTGTGTAAAAACAGGCAAACAAATTTGGCACGATAGCACAGAGATACACTGGGGAGCTTCGTCCCCTTGTTTGTGTCTTTGTGAGTCATCCTACAGTTCCGCTCCCCCTGAGGTCAGTTGAAAAAACTTCTCTTGACTTCAGTATCTGTAGAACTGCAGTTCACCAGTACAAAATCAATCTCACGAATTCACATCATATTGCAGAATATATTTGAAGATGGATCCATTTCATATGCAGCTGTATTCAAAAGTGTTGATATTTCTGCATGAAAGTTGCAATCAATTTCTGTCTTAAGTGAATATAGGTTCTAATTGACCTTAGCAGAGAGTAAGGGCATGCATTTTGATGTTGCTTAGTGACACAGGTTAAGGACCCAGGTTTTCATTCCCAGTTCTTTGCTGTCTTCTTTTTATCTAAAATGGAGTTTCCTCTCTGCTTTTTTCCAGGTCTGGAGTTGGGCTGACAGGTTCTAGGCAGACGCTGTTTTATGCAGAAGTAACAGACCAGATGAGAGTCGGTGGAGGAGGTGGCCAGCCCGAAGAAGGAGAGCTGATTGAAGTTGTGGAAATACCTTTAGAAGAATCCATGAAGTTTGCTTATGATGAGACTTTCCCCAAGACCATGGGTGTGATCTTCAGCTTCATGTGGTTCCAAAACAACATAGCACCCAATCTACCAAAAAAGTAAACCACCATGATTTTAAGAAAAGGTTTCCTGCTGGTTCTGTGGATACAGAAAGCTGCGAATCTGCCTGCCTCAATCAACTCAATTTCTCACTAAGCAAATCTTTCTTGAAATAAATTTGGAAGTAAAATCTCAATTAAAATCCTGGCCCGGTCTCCATTATTAGAACACTTACTGGCATTGCTGGGGACAGGATTTGCCTTAGAGAGGCAAATGTTGATTTTTGTGCAAAGGTTAAGTAAATGTGTCCAGTTCTGCTTTTCCACAGCACTGTTTTGAAGAGCTGTTCAGGCCCTCAGTGCATCTGCCACACGAACCTGTCACTGTGGTCTGTACATACTGGCAACTGTGTATTCATTGTAGTTTTTGATATTTCTTGGAGGGAAGCAGCAAACCTGAATAGTCACAGATACCCTGACTGTGTTTCTGAGTTCAGCACAGCTTTCAGAGAGCAGCTTTCTCTGCGTAGTGTAGCTCCTGTGCAGAGGAGGCGTTTGCATTTCTGAACATGCAAACCTTTATTTCATAAGCAAACATGTCTGTAAATCCTTCTGCTAACGTGTCATTTTGACAATAGAGCAGCTGTAAGATTATGTGCTTCTGTTTGTTCCCAGTACAATGCTGAGCAGCAGTGATGGTGATAGAGGGGTGAAGGATGGGGGCTTCTGCTGGAACACATGCTCCTTTGTTTGCTTTATGGGTAATACTTGATTAATTAGTTCAAACTTTGTCCTGTAGAGCAGGACTAGAGAGGCCAAATTGTTTTAATTTGACTCTGAGGTGACTAATACAAGTGATTTGTCTGAGGTTTTCTGTGGTCTCAGTTTCCTTATCACCCAAATGGGAAGAATAGGACTTACCCCTCAGATGACACTTCTTGGAATCTAATGACTGGAAGTGCTTTATTGTGATTTTATCATGATTTGTGCAGTTTACATCGAGGCCTGTGCAACCTGCACAGACGTACTGAGCAACACAATTTGATTTAATAAAGTGGCCTAATTAGAATGTATATTACTTGTTCTATTAGCGTAGTTTAGATGTGGACTATTTGTCATGTGAAACTGTTAAGAGCATGAATGAAAGAGAATCAAGTCTGGCAATTTAATTATGCACTGGTTTATGTTATTGGTTGACTTAATCAACATGCCAACGTTGTATGTTCCTCCAGGAGTACTGAGGTGCTAAGTGTGTTTAGAAGGTGAGGACTGTAAAATATGCAAACTTGAATTTAGCAGCTGGAATAAATGCAGCACAGGTGCCTGATGGTGTTCAGTGGCTGATTTTAAATTACTGCATAGCTAAATAGGTGTATAAATCAATAATATTATTTTTTTTTTTNAATTATGCACTGGTTTATGTTATTGGTTGACTTAATCAACATGCCAACGTTGTATGTTCCTCCAGGAGTACTGAGGTGCTAAGTGTGTTTAGAAGGTGAGGACTGTAAAATATGCAAACTTGAATTTAGCAGCTGGAATAAATGCAGCACAGGTGCCTGATGGTGTTCAGTGGCTGATTTTAAATTACTGCATAGCTAAATAGGTGTATAAATCAATAATATTATTTTTTTTTTTAAAAAAAAAGCTTTTAAAATTCCAACTTGCTGGTTCTCCTGCTGACAGGGAGAAAAGGTCCTTGGAAAGCCANAACGTTGTATGTTCCTCCAGGAGTACTGAGGTGCTAAGTGTGTTTAGAAGGTGAGGACTGTAAAATATGCAAACTTGAATTTAGCAGCTGGAATAAATGCAGCACAGGTGCCTGATGGTGTTCAGTGGCTGATTTTAAATTACTGCATAGCTAAATAGGTGTATAAATCAATAATATTATTTTTTTTTTTAAAAAAAAAGCTTTTAAAATTCCAACTTGCTGGTTCTCCTGCTGACAGGGAGAAAAGGTCCTTGGAAAGCCACTGAAGAAGGAGAAGCCTTTGTCTGTGAAGTCAGACACTTTTTGTGAAAGTTCAAACAGAGCTGTGTTGAGCTGGGCCTGGCCTATGGTGAGTCAAGGGCTGAGTTACTGTGAGAGGCAAATAAATTCTGTCTGTCTGATGTATTTACATTGGAAGGTGTTTTAAGGTGGGGTCTCCACTGCTCTGTCTAGTACAGTGTGTCCTGATTGCTACTGAGGCCTTTACGAACTACTACAGTCTGTAGAATAAATAATGCCTTTTATTCTAGGTTGTAGTTGCCAAAGTATCTATTTGACTCCATCAGAAATTACTAATTACACAGCAGGTTGTTATCCGGTTAATGTCAAGCTAATAACTGTGAGTCCATACATGTCAAAAGCTTTGCTTTCTGTATAACGCAGTAATTTGGGAAAATAAATTGGTGTAGTAGAGAGTGGTCAGAGTTTGAAAATTTTCAAAGCAGCATTTGTTTATTTACACTATTTGCACCAGAATTACAAATGAACACAGCTCCACTTCTTGTGAGGCTCTTCATGTGTTGCTGGGAGCTTTCCCCACTCAGACATCACCTCTCCTGCCACGTCCAGGACCCGGAGCTGTTGCCTCACAAGGTGCACTCCCATTGCCATGATGACCTTGGTGAGATGCCAACCCGTGTGTGTGACGGGTGTTTAGGGTGTGATTTGTCAGACTAAATACACAGTGCATGGATTACTCTGTCTGCAAGTGCCTTCAAATCCCAGGGCCTGCATTTGGTTTGGGGTCATCAGAGCACCTCTGGGGAGGCCAGTCAGCCACTGCTGGGTGTGTTGTGCCAACACACAATGTGCACATCATGGGCTGCCAAGTGCCAGGGAGAGAACATGGACAAACCCAGCGAGGACAGGGGTGAAGGTCCTAAAGTCTCTGTGAGCATCACACAGTAGGTGCCAGCCAGTCATGCCTTGGCTGCACTGCACATCTTTGAGCTGGACCATTTGAAACACACACATTTTGCCCCTTCCAATGTACTGTGGCTGTCCCTGTTACGTACTGTACTTTCCCACAAGGGGGAAAGGATTTTGGACTTGCAAAAATCTGTCCAAACTGTTCTACCTCACTTAGCAGGGTGGAGGAGGGCTTACAAGCTGTGCATGCCTGAGAGGTGCTGCTTCACAGCCCAGCACTGGGGTCATGAAGGGTGATGGAGAAGAGCCACCACCACCAGAGCAGCAGCAGAGGTTTTCCAGGTGTGGGGTGAGAGCTACAAGTCACAGTGTGGGAAGAGGCGGGGCATGTGTTGCAGCAGTATGGAGGGATGTGTGGGGAAGGAATCCATAGCCTTTGTGAGGGCACTTGGGTGGCAGGGTGGCATCAGTACTCTGCTTGCTCCGAGGCGCCTTCACCAGTGCTAATTACAGGCTTCAGACTGTTGTGCAATTGATACTTGTGGATAACGGTGATGGAGGGCAATTGCATGAGCTGGGAAGTTCCTCAGCACTTCTCCGTGATTTGGAAGGCCAGACAAGAAGTTGGCAGCATTGCCCCCACTCCCAGTCCGCTCCTCCTCAGGGGTCTCCTGGGCACACACCTACAAAATCCTGGGGACTGCGGTGGCTCTGAAGCCTTTACACCCCAAGGGATGCTACACCCCATCCCTGTGCTCTGCCTGGCTGTCCACACAACATGCAGTTCTCAAACAGAAACAAAACAATCACAGGATTACTTTAAGTTTCTTCCACAGTTTGGGAATTTCCTACAGAAACAGTGATGCAGTATAGCAAAAGCTGAACATAAAGCAATGGGGTATCTGGTGTTTGAATTTGCAATATTAAATATAAACATATCTTCAACATTTTACTTTTTCCCCATTAGTTTTGGTGGTGGTTCATGTAAGTAATTAGGAGGGTTTGAAAACGTGTGAGAAAGGGCTTGAACTTTTTTTTTTTTTTTCAAAACAGTAGATGATTCATATTTATAAAAATAAAACCAGAACAATTCAGATGTCACTTCTCTCATCAGGGCTCATTTAAAAGATCATAATTAGAGCAAATCCAATATACATCGGCCAAGCCCAGGCAGGAAAAAAGTTCATCTAATGGAATCTTGAAATTGCATCTGCGTTTTAGAGGCATCCTTTGGACGTGCCACCACACATACATCCATGGAGAGCGGACAGTTCAGCATAGAGCAGGGTCCCTATTTGCTGCTAATGAATACTGGCTCCAGCCTGCAGAGCTCTGATCTGATCTCATCCCACCATCCCCATGAGATCAGTGTCTTTCATTGAGTACAGTTGAGTGGTCTGCATTTATAATACAGATCTGAGCATCTCTGTCATCTTTATGATGTGACTTTGAGATATAAAAATAATCTAATGAACCTGAAATTATGACTCAGACTTCTAATGAAGGATGAAATGATAAAATCTTGAATGCAGTGTCGCTGTTGGGATCGCTATTAGGTGGCAGGAGAGACGTCACCAGCACCTTGCAAGCACATGGGGCCTCATTTGTTATTGGTCTCTATGACCCTGTTTGTAAAGCGGCTGCAAGCCCTGAGCTACTCCCAGGTCTCATACTATTAAGCACCAAACAGTGATATGATTAAAACGTCTTGTCTAAAGGGCTGACACTGCAAATAAATGTACTGAATTACCCCGTGAGGTTGGCAGGGCAGGCACAGAGATGGGGCGCAAGGTCCAGGCTGCCCTTGCTCCCCTGGGCACGCAGGGATGCTCCCTGTGCTGCTGGAAGTGCAGCTCTCGCAGGCAGCCGCTTGCCTTTTCCTGCTCCCTCATTACCATCCCTCCCCGCCAACCATAAAAGCCACGTTCCTGACTCCCCACAGGGCTGCGGCCGGGGCCAGGCCAAGGGCAACCGAGATAATTGCTCCTGAAATACACGTGCCGACCGAGCAGGGCGACCCACTGGACAAATAGGATTTTTGCTAAATTAGGACAATTGCCGAGCGCAGCCCCGTCCCCTCGCCGGGGCTCTATACATAGATGAAAGGCACGCCCAGTTGTGCAATCTGTTGCAGTGGCACACCTGGCGCTGTCTGCAAGTCTATTCACAACCGTCAGCAGGTGCGAGGTGGCCTTTGTGGCCATAAAAGTCTGGCTTGGCCGCCCCTGCTGTGCGCCCTGTGCTGTGGCCGCCCCGCACGCTGGGCAGGGGAGGCTGTCACAGATTAATGTGGTTGTTTGAAGCTGCTGGGAGCCACCGCCTGAAGCTTGTAGTGGCTTCAGAGGGATCAGGGTAAGGCCTGTGCACACAGGATGGATTTGCAGCTTCTGTCTCGGTGTCTGCGCCGAGGTGGAGGTAACGGGCAGGGCAGTGCTGCTGCCTGAGCAGGGACAAGGTACAGGAGCAGTCTGAGCAACCTGATCAGATGGGAAAGTGTCCTGTCGATGTCAGGGGAGTTGTAACTAGGTCATCTTTAAGATCCATTCTAGCACAAACCATTCAGTGATACAGCAGATCCCCATTCCTGCAGCCCCAGGGGTGCTGCTAAGTGGCCCTGCCTGTAGGTACCAGTGATTTGCAATCAAGCCCCTGTTTGGGCTCAGCCTCTCTAAAAAGGATTTTGCTCCCTCTGCTTGGGGATGCTACATCTCACAGAGCACAGCATGAAGGTGGACCTCCAAAACCCCCATCGCCAGTCCATACTTGAATTTAAGGAAGGACATCATGGACTTTGGAGCAGGTTTTCAACAGGAGTTTTCACTCCCACTGGTTCACACAGGATTTTGCTTGATATGAACAAAAAAAGGGATGCTCATACAAATCCTGAGCTGCTGCAAAAGGTACTCCTCAATCCGTCTAGTCCTTCAGAGCCAGACTGATTCTTTAATTGGGAAGGCATTTTTACAAGGACTTTAAACGCTCTTGAGATGAATCATGAGGGAAGAGAGGGAGAATTCATAACAGCTAAATGGCCCAGATTTGTGCTACTCAGAGCTCTCTGGCCTCAGGACTGGCTTCAGTGCATTTCTCGTAATTGGAAATACAATCAGATACGTATTAAGCCCTGACAACCATGCACTGTATTGCTCTGCTGCTGAAGTGCTCAATATCCTGTGCTGGCTTTGGCCTCTAATGAAACATTGAAAAACAGTGGTGCTCTGAGAAACCCCTTTTGGACACTTGGTTATGATTAAAATGGGCTAGGAATGGGCAAAGTGGGAATGGCTGTCACCCATCATCATTAACGGCTGCCCTCATGTCACAGCCTCATCATCAGATCACTGGGCTCCTCTTGTGCCCACCTGCGGGTCAGTTCTCAGGGTGTGAGCGTGATGGGTAGAGCATTCACCAGTAAGATGAACATGAATTGATCATTTTATGAGAGCGAAGTGTTGCTGTGATGGCTGCAAACATGCTTGTGGCAGGCAGGAGTCAGCCTGGGCTCGGCCACATCTGACCAGCTGTGTGGAGAGCCTGACCCCTCCAAACAATGCCATCCGAGTGCATGTCCACCACTCTGTAAGCACAGCCTGGTTTTAACCCTGTTCATTTGGACTTGTGAAGAGGTGCTTGGGGAAAAAAAAGGAAGAGGAGTTCATCAATATCTCTGACAATGAGTGTAGGAGGACAACATCCCACCTGGCTCTAGGTGCAATGGAAACATGTCTGATGAGCCTTGACCCAGTGCTTTGGGATTTTTGGCACAGAACTGGTCCTATACCCAGCTCTTTCCAAAGTCCTACACAGGTGATGATGGGCACAGCTGGGTTCTGTGCCCCGTGAGTGGCACAGCCCAGCCACCACCTCTGAAGCCTCCCCAGGAGCTTCAAGGCAGGGACTGGGACCGTGAGAATTGCTGTGCTCCAGCCTGTTGGTTCCCTCCAGAGCTGCAGCTGCTCCAGCTGCTCCTATGAACCTGGGGATGGGGATGGGTTTTGGGACCAGAGTCACTTGTAGGGTTTTCAATGCGCCTGACTAATGGAGGTGATGTTAAATAAAATGTGCCTCCAACTCCTAGCCATCGTGTGGGTCCCTCCAGCAGCCCTGCCCTGGCTTGTGGGGACGGGGTGTTTGGGTAACACCTGCTCACGCAGCAATCACTAAAATAACTGGACGAGGCATAATCATGCACTTGAGAGTGCTAGAAACAATTTAAGAAATGTTCTTGGGACAAAAAGCGGGCACTATGCAAACAGCTCCCTGGGGTTTGTGGAAGGGGCCCCGGCTGCCAGCCCACCCGGCCCCACAGGAATGCACTCGCACCGATAACCCACTCCACTCCTTTTGTAACCTCCTTCGTTTGGTCCTTCAGGCTCCCCCCACTCCCACTCTGGGGTTTCAGGGTCCTTCTTTTGCAATAAAACCAGGAAAGTGAAACCAGAGGCATTGCAAGCCTGTGCCATGCTGTCTCCAGCACCTCTTTTCCATTTGTTGTGAAACCAAGGAGCTTTGTGAGGACTTCAGCACTCCCCGTGGGTCTCCCCAGAGACAGAACTTGGGGTTTGCAGCTTCACGGATTCCCAGCTTCAACAGACTTCCAGTGGAAGCTCTCTGGCCTGGCTGGGTTTGTAGCACAGCCCAAGTGCTGCTGACCCTGGAGCTGGCAGTGTAGCAGAGATGCAAAGGCTTGAGTTACAGCAATCCATCAGCTGCTAATCCACTCTGCCAGCCCCTCGCTCTGTCCTACTATCAATCATGTGCAGAGCCCCAGGGCAGGTTTGCAGCCCAGTTGTTCCTGCTATGGCAGGTTAGCAGGGTGTCAACAGCACAGGGGACCCCCAGGCCTGGGCGGGCTAAATGCAGCCACTGGAGCTTCCAGAGACAACAGAAGAGGGAGGGGAATATCTACAACATATCTCCTTGGTCTTTGGGACTGGCATCTGGACCTGTCCCATCTCTTCCTATCATGGTCAGGGTTGTTGGGAGTCAAACATCAGGGCAAAGCAGCTGAGATCACATTTAAGGTTTGTGCTTAGTCATGGAAGTGCTTCAGAAAACACCATTTGCTGGAGTGAGCAACCTCTGCCTCCGATACTTTTGTCTGATATTTACGCAATATCTGTAAAGAGCAGGGAGGGGGGTTTGCAACAGGCTCCCAGGACAAAAAGGGAGCAGGGTTAGGCTGGTGCAGGGTATGTATGAAAATTGCACAGCCTCACACTGGCCCTCCAAAGCAGCCTCGACCCTTTGCATCCCCAACCAGCTGATTTTGGAAGTGTGGAGACTGTCCCAGCTGCTGCAGCAGCATCATGCTGAGCAGCTTTTGGGCTGCCCAGAGCTAGAGTAATGCACAGGAGATGGACAAGGCAGGTACCTGCTTTGTACCCAATGTTCTTGTCTGCTGCATCTTCCTGGTTGTGCTGCCAGCTTCATTTTTCCAAATGGCTTTCTTTTACCTCTAATGTCTTTGTTCAGGGTATTTTTTACTTCTGTTTTTTTTTTTTTTCCTTTATTGCTCTTCCATGCAATCTGATCCCAGCCTCTCCAATGAGCACAGGCAAAATCACACCAATACATCACAATAATCAGATCTGATTCCAGGGACTCTCTCGGAGCCAGGGCACTGAGTGAAGGCCAATGGGCTTATTGATCACAGCAGAGCGACAGCTCTCCCTAACACAGGATTTAGCTCCTAGATGGACTCTAATATGTAGATTTGTTTTTTCTCATTGGCAAAAGTGTGGTTTAAATATTCTGCCATTAATGGCACAGGTCTGCTCCTGGTTTGATAAACTGGGAAACAAAAAGATTGAACTGGAGGTCTTGCCTTCTAAAGCCGCATGACTGATCCTAATGCCCTGTCCTTTTTCTATCAATCAAGGGTGATTGGCAAAGCTTTTTAATTCAAGTCTCTAAGCAGGATGATCAGCATTTGCTTATCTAGTGTTGATTTCCACTTGACCAGGCTGCTCTGGAGTAAGGTATCATCTTCTAGTGCAAACCTTCTTACAGGGGATAAAGAAACTGAGACCACCTTGATCCTCCTTATTGCCTCCTCAGACCTAACAATCGTCCCAAGCAGCTCTTGGATTGAGCTGGGGGGTTCCACAGGAGCTGGGCAGGCACCCAGAGTGGAGTGTGGCTCTGAGGGAAGGGAAGGAGAGCACAGGACAGGCCCCAGCCCAGTTGCACTCTCTGGCTTGTGCCTGCCCCCCCATTCCCAGCCCTGGTTCCCAGGCACTGTGCATGTCCTCGGATCAAGTCCCAGCACTGCTGCAATATAAAACAAATCTGGCACTGGGAGCATGCAGCCTGTGGCACATCCCCCCCTGGCTATTTTTAGCTGCTTCTCCAGAGAAACAAGGCTTATGCAGCCTGCCTGCAAGTTCAGGGACTCCAACTACTGCCCATCTCAGCAACTCCACCTCTTGGATGGGTTAGTTGCTGCAGGATGGGTTTAATAATGTTACTAGAGAGGGCAATCCCACAGAATCACAATGTGAGCATCCCACAGAGCCAGATCACAAATTCTGCCATTTGCAGAGTGATGTATTTCTCCCAGCATTTCTTCTGCTCTCTTAGCACCCAACGCAGGCTGCCTGACAAAGAGGGGAAATGGAAATACGAAATGCAGCTGGGTTAACAGTGAACAAAATGACTCATTTTATGTAGTGAAGTTGTTTTCTCATAAAATATGTTGTCCTGTAAGGCTCTGTTTACGGACAAGGTGAGAGAGGGTCTCATGGGTTGGAGCTGAGCATGGCAGTTCAGCATTGCAAAGCTTGTGCTCCCAGGGCTGTTTTTGCCTCACTGGCTTTGTAAAGCACATCCAGAATGTGCATATAACAGTGCAGACTTAACACTGAGCATTTACACTTGATACAAAAAGGAGGAAGTTTTTTTTTCTTCAGGTACTATATTTAGATATTTTATGTGAAAGAAGAATTTAAGGGATTTTTTTCAAGAATTGTAGAGATTGCTGAGTCACTGGAAGCAGGTAGGTCTGGGAGGGTAGTCTAGAGCCAGACAGGACCACTCTAAATATTTCAGGGGGCTCAGAACTCACCTCCAGCAGAGATTCCAGCGTGAGGAAGCCTTCAGTGCTTGGGAAGAGCCCACAAGGCTGCCAGGGCAGTAGTCTGGTGCCTCATACAACATGCCTGATCACTACAGCCATCCTCCAGCTGCAAATATCTATCCCAATCGTTGTTCAAAACTAAAGCTGAGTACTTGTCTACAGGACAGCAATCAAAGGCAGCTTGGGCCATTTTGCAGCCCCTCTCATTTTGCCAGCAAAGCAGCACAAGCTCTGCTGTAACACCAGGCTGAGCCACAGGGATGAGAGGAGGGAGTTAACGGGAGCCATCTGTGCAGGTTGGGAACTAACTATTTCCTTCCCTTTAACCAGTTTTGGGCCATCTGGGTTGTTCTGAGGCACAAGGAAGTGTGCTTCCTCCTTTGTGTCACTCAGAGATGTTAGATGCCATGCAACAGCATCCCATACGGAGCAGCTCAACAGCATTCCAGGTCATTAAACTGATGCAGTGCTCAACCCACCCACCAACCATTTGTGTACTGATCACAGACACTCTAGATCAAATGAATTCTTCTAAAATTTCTGTAATTTTCAGCATTTGTGTACCTAAATCCAACAAGTGAAAAAGAGTCAGCGAAAGAAACAGGATTTCAGGAACTGTGTTTCAGCGGGAAGACTGGGGGCCTGTTTTCCTCTCTATTAATTTCTTTGATCCATCCATGTACACTCTGCCATGGGATCAAGCACTGACTTATTAATGTGCTCACTTCTTTTCCAGATGACACCATTCAGCTGTTGCTATTTACTGTATTCAGATGCTTACAACAAAGATTGTTCATCTCAGCTTATAACACTGTCTTAGGTTGCAATAGTTTGGAATTACCATTTAAAGAAATGGACATGCCTAACAATAAAAATATTAGACAATTCTTCTAAGCCTATGTGTACACTGATATTCCTGTTAGGCTGCAAAACATATTATTAAGCACAGAAAGGCCATTGCACTAATGCCCCTTATAAAACCAGCCTGAGTCTGAGTACCCAGAAAGCTGCTTATCTGTTCTCTGGACTAAGAAGACTCAATGCCTTTCAATTATTAAAAGGGATGAATTATGTCTCGGTCTAAACTTGGAAATCAGAGAAACCACAGACCTCTACAAGACCCTTGAAGGAAGTAAAGCCTTTTAAACTGAAGTTTGCAAGCAGAGCATTCAACTTCAGGAGGGATTCCTCATTTGTTTGTTTGTTTGTTTATTTGTGTGTTTTCAACCAAGCTTTTTTCAAGAGCTTTGCATTAACAGTCTTTATGGGTTTGGGCTTTCCAGAGCTCCAAGGAAAGTCCCAGCACAAAGGACTGTGCCATCCCCGGCAATAATGGATGGATGTGCAGGGAGAGACTCAGTGCCCAGCCCCGTGTGTGCCAGTCGGTCCAACTCCATCCCAGCATCAAGCCACCAAATAGCCTTTCAGAAGGGACATTGTTTGCACCTGAAAACCTGGAGACTGTGAGGTTCATTCTGCTTATTTAACCCAACCTAATGCTGCCCTGTATTCTTAGAGGTCCCTGCATCAAAGGCACTCGTTTCGTTGTCAACCTGTTAAAGCTTTGTAAATCAAGTATGTGTTTGTAGAATACCAGCCGTGGGTAACAGCCAAGGTCCTGAAGGTTAAGGGACAATAGGGAAAGACAGCAGACCTCAAGTATATTGGTTATATTTTCTATTTTCAGATCTATGTGTCTATCCTAGCATGTGGTTTTTGTCATGCATACAGCATGAGTGCTGTATTTGACACTTTAAATTGAGGAACAAAGGACTATAACAGTAGAGGGGGCTAAATTGAATTAAATTAATGTGTTTATCCTGCAAATCAACATCTGCTCAGACCTACTTCTTTCAACTCTGAAGTTGTCATAACGGAATATTTTGCCTTCTGCTCAGTCTAATTATAGATGCACGAGCCAAGAGTTCTTAATTTTGCTCACAGCCATCAGCAGGAGCTTTGCTGCCGCGCAGTTAAACCAAGGCTCATTCTCAGGAAGGTGTTTTCCCCAGTAAGCTGTGTGTTGATACCCTTCTAAGGGGATGTTTTTACACTGAATTAATTGAAAAGCTGCTTTTCAGCACTGATGAAAAACATTACAAGAGACGATGCAGAATCCCAAAGGATCAGGTCTGCTCAAGCAGGGATGGGAGGAAAGCTCTTGGAGGCACACACCTCTCTATCATCATCACCCCACAGTGCTCAAGAGGACATGGGCTTGTGTCAGAGTACAAAACACCCCCCACCACTGAGGGCCCCAGAAAGGATCACTACTCCACAAATATCCACCATGAAAAGCCTTGCTCCATCCTCATATCATCACAGAATCTTAGAATGGTTTGTGTCAGAAAGGACCTTCAAGATCAACTAGTTCCAACCACCCTGCCATGGGCAGGGACACCTTCCAGTAGAGCAGGTTTCTCCAAGTCCTATCCAACTACAACTACATCCATGCACCTACAACTTCCCTGGGCAACCTGTGCCAGTGCCTCGCCACTCTCACAGTGTCATAGTGAAGAATATTTTGGGTGGCTCCTGCAGGATGGAGGTGCCCAGGCTGGGGCAACCATGGGGCTGGTGGTTCCCCCAAGTCCAGCCCAGCCATGGCCACATGGCTCGAGCCTGGTGCAGGCTTGTCCCTGCAGCTTCAACTGCCAGAAGTATATGACCTTAGCAACCATTAACACATTTTTGATCTTCTCCAACTATAACCTTTTTCTGCTGCCCCCCATAAGAAGCTCAGGTGTCCCACACTGTAATGATAAAGGACTGTGGTTTAATCCTTTCAGTTTTCATCAGTTTTCTAGGAAACATGAGGCATCCCCACTTCAAGAGGTCTCTGAAAGCAGAGGGGAATTTTCAGCTGCTCACTAACAGAAATTACATGGTTTTATTTGACACCTCGGGGTCAGACTAGGTTGGATGCAAATAAATATAGCTCTGTTGTTGCCAGAGAAGGTCTCTGTTGACTTACACTATACAGGAAGATAGAATGACTTTTCTTTGCCTTAATTGTTTTGGCACAGCTCTGGGAGCAACGTGTCCAGCTTACTAGGAACTGTCAACACTGACATCCAGATTTGCTGTTGAGGAAAACGAGCACTCATAGGGTTTCCAGGACTTCTCACCACAGAGCCTACCAGGAAAAGGACATGGGGATGGAAATGTGCAGAGAAACTACTCTTCCCTCCCTCCAGAGGCATACCTGTCTCTGAGCTCCCTGCAGGACCTTTTTCCAGTCAGGAAAGCATCTCCAGCATCTGTCCATGGCTGCTCCCCACAAGGTCCTGCCCTGGGGCTCCTCAAGATGTTGTCTGCCTGCCTACTGCTTATCAGCAGCCCTGGCTTGAGGCTACCCCAGCAATGCATGGCCATTATTTCCTCTGTAGAGTTGCAGAGTTGGGTAAAACAAGAAGGTTTTCCCAGTGTTTGATATTCGCAGCTGTGGGTTGCAAACTAATTAGCTCCCCTATCTAAAGTCATCTTCAGCACACCAACTGGGGCTTCTTTAAAGGAAGGCTCATTAAAAAAGATCATCATTACCAGCACTGGGCCTCACACATTTAAAGGTTTTTCAAAGAGGCTTGAGGACATGAGGAGTTTTTGCCCTTAAGACACAGTCTTTAGGTTTAAGTGCCTTTCTTTCCATTAGAAATACGGCCTGGAAAACACAGCTGCTGAAAGCAATCCCTGTTCAGGGGTCTGTATTGCTGTACACATGGGAGGGGTCAGGATGGATGTTTAACTCCTCTCCGTATACCTACAGCACCTTCCTTACGTGCTGTCTCTGGATTCTCTGGCAGAGTGGTTGCCTCAAAGATCTCACCCTTGGATATGACATATTAGACCAGAACTTGGGCATAAGTTTGATATTGCCATTTAAATATAAAGACAATATTAAAAAAAGAAAAAAGCCTTCCTGAAAACCACCCCATTCACTCCAGGCAGTTCAGTTGCAGGCTCATCCTCTAGAATCACTGGAAATGCACAAGACCCTGAGTGAGAGCAAATATAGGAGCGGTCCAGATGTTCCCTGTAAAATTTGGAAAAACAGCTGAAGGACAGTTAGTGCTGTAGTTATCCATAGAGATTCTGCCTGGTAAATGGGCACAAGAAAACCAGGACAAAGGAAAATGGAAAACATCCTTTTTCCTTCAGAAACTGGAAAATGCATTTCTCTGACAAGTGCCTGGCTGGTCTGTTCAGCTGGATTTTAGGTTCTAATGAACAATGAAAAAAGGTAGGAAGTTGAGCAGGAATGTGCCTGGTGAAACCCTGGCCTATGCAAGTCAATCCACAAGTTTTTGTAGGGCCAGGATTGGACTCTCTGCCAGCTGGTCTGTCTCTGTAATTCTGTGTAAGGGGGGTAGCAGTGGCTGGATATAACTGCTGTGCCCCAGATATCTGCAGGATCTTCTCTGCAAGTGGCACAGTCTTTCTCCAAGCTGAAAGCCTTGGAAAGCAAAATATCTTCTCCCAGGGACTGAGCAGGAATTTGGAGCACTTGAATAGTCCATCCCCAAAGAATCTTTTACAGGTCTGACTCTGATCCTGGTACATGCTGAGACAGGACTATGTGAATTCGTAATCAGTGCTGTAGACATGATTTAAGACCCTATAATATGTATCTCACTATCACATCACAGCGCTTTGAATTGAGGAGCTCCAAGTATTGTATTTTCATGCATATAGGCTGCATCTCAGATAACTCACACCACTGTAAAAGAGCTGTCCTTTCAAACAAGGACTTAGGTAATCTGCATCCTCAGATAACCCAGGGGTCACCTCAGAGTATCAGTTATGTATGTGGAACCATGGGTATAGGGTGGCAAGCAGCCATCCCCTCCTTCATCTAAACCTCCTGCTCCCACTTCCTTCCCACAAAACAAGTTCCCTGCAGTCCCATCTCCCTCCCCATGTGCAGCAGATGTGAGATGGGACAGCAGAGCCAACAGCATCTCAAGCTGCTCACAGCTACTTTCTGGTCCAGTTTTGTTTCTACACATAACTAGTGCTGAGCATGGACCTCTGCAGGGGCTCCAGGGAACAGTCAGTGCTGTGGCGCCAGCAACTGATATGAGGAGGGTGAAAAGATGGGAGAAGTCATAAATTTGGCCCTAAACCTGTGCTGAAAAACAAAAGCTTGTGTTGTCCTCTCAGAGGTAGCTCCATCCAGATGATCTTCCTGTGTCTTTTTTTCTTATTCCCACTCGGAGTGCAGACAGTAAAGCCTCCCTGATGCAAATTTCCACTCCAGCCTACAGACGCTTGGCAGAGAAACTGAGCATTTACAGGGATGCTTGCTGCAGCCAAGAGCCTAAAATTAGACTTTTAATGCCACCGCCAGCACCCAAGAGGTGACCTGGTTTTCAGAAATGGGGGGGGAATTTCAAAACCTGGCCCATGTATGGCTCGATGCTCCATGGAAGCAGCTGAGTCTGCAGCTGCTCTGGTTCAGCTGCTTAAACCCTGCTCTGCACCAGTCAGGCAGGTCTGCAGCACTTTAGGACTCCATGCATGGAAAACCCAACTGCACTCTCTTTAGGGGACCTATCTGCAGAGGTGTGTCATCTGTGGCAAATCTGTTCGCCCACCTTGCATCCACCAAACACTTCTCACTCACAAAAATGTATGATCATCCCTTTTAAGTTCTGCTGTTGAACAACACAGGACATGTGTTTATTCAGCTGATGAGATAAAGGCATTGTGCATTTACAAACATCAGCTCAAAGGCACAGAAATTTGCCAGGCTATGAGGTTTATTTAAAACCATAAATTGTATTTCAGGATTTCCAAAGGAACCAAAGGAATAGCTTCCTGGCCAACAGCAGTGATGCTGCCGGGTGTACACAAGGCCAGGCAGCTTTGGTAAGACAGTGACACATAAAACCTCTTTTATAACAAAACCTGTGAGTATATCAACCACTTTGCACATGCTGCACCTTGGGGCCTGTGTTTGTTTTTGACCAAGGTCATCAAATGAATTATATCCTCATTGCAGGGTTTGTTAGAAAGGTCTTTGAAAGCAGATGGGATTGTGAAACACTCTTTTACTACACCTAATGCATTGCAAATAACAGTGAAAAAACTGACAGCAGGCTGGAATGCTGAGAAAATTGCTTTGATAAACTAAAGTGTTTAAAATAAACTTTAATGTTATTGATTTTAAGTCATGTCGGGAAGCTGAAGCAAGAAACATTCTTTCTAGTGTAAATGAGTTCAGCTTCAAGCCTCTATAAAACTGAAAAAAATCCCACAACACAGAGAGCAAGAATTAATCTGTGAAAAATTAGAGATGTGTGGGCCACATCAGAAGAAAATAAACACAGGCTGGGCATCCCTTAACACTTGTTCTGGTTTTATTATTTTCTTTCATAGAGGAATATGAACAGCCTAGCTAGGGCCCAGCTTAAGAAGGTGCTGAATGGGGGATGCAGACAGCCAAAGCCTACTGTCTGCTGTCCTTCGGCAGGGAGAGCTCATGTAAAACCTGTGCCAGGAAGCACCAAAGGGCCATTGCCTGTCCTGGGACTGAGCCAAGATCTTTCCAGACAGTGTGTTTTAGATGATATCTCAATTGATTTCCATTACAAAGCCACCTCCATGTCTTTGGTAGCTCCTACCACTGCCACAGGGAGGTGGCATCCCCAGGTTTGGCCTCTGCAACTGGGCTGGCACACGCATGTTCACCACCAGGCAAAGGCAATGGAGCATGGGGGGAATGCTGTGATCACATCAAATTGTCTATTCAAGCTGTGAAATGAGAAATCAGCACTCTTTGGAGCAATGCCTGCAGACAACTGCTAAGTCTCTGGCCTTCATCTTGCTCAATCTCATCCCCACCTCACTGTGGGTGGGAGTTGTCTTTGCACCTCGACAGACTGGGAGGAGCAACAGTGACAGTGTCAGTGGGAGAGGTGGGGTGAGACTGAACTGTACAAGGGGGTTCCTGAACTTGGGGACACCCGAGCAGCAGCTCTGAGGCTCGTCAGGACCCGGCAGCTCTTGGCAGCCAAAAAGTGAGAGGGGGGCAGTGCCAGGAGCATCCGAGGGAGATTTAAATGGCTCCAGGGAGCATGGGCAACCCGGGGAGCAGTGAACAGGAGCATGGCAGGGCACTTTTTGCCCTGTAGTTCATGCAGGTGGGGCGAGCAGGAAGGGCTCCTCTCTGACCATCTGGGATAGCCCCTGTGCTGTCTGTGTCCTCTGGATCATCCCTCGTGTCCTAGAGGCTGGCACTGATGGAAGCTGCCAGGGCTTCCCTGGAGTGGCTGTTTGTTATGTAAGTAGCTGGTCGCTTGTCTTCAGAGGTGAGAGCAGAACATATTAATCTTTCTCAGGAGCTTTTCTGCTTCTCGACCTTCCTCTGATCCCATCAGCCCTTTTTGGCTGCGCAATTTCCGTTTCTCCTCAGAGATTGTGTTGAGTCCATCCATCTCCATTTCATGGTGGCCAAAGCTGAAGACACAACATTTAAACAGCCAAAGAAACTCTATCAACAGCACAGGAGAGCTGGGAAATGCTGCCTCCTGCCCAGGCCACGTCACAGAGCTGGGCTGGGACTGTGGTCTTTGAATTGGCCTTGGATTTGAGGCTTTTATACCCCATCCTACCCCATCTCAATATCATTGCAGGGGCCCTGAACTGAATAGAGGGTCAGATTTGGAAAGACTGCTTGCTTGCTTCTTTTTCCTGGAAATCTCCCAGCCAGCTGCTGCTGTGGCCTTGTCTTGTTTGGCTCATGAGGTCTGATAGGATCAGAGCCTGAGATAGTACAACCTCAGGCCAAAATTACTGGTGTCATCTGCTCCTCACTTGTAGAAACAACCTCCCGAGGACCTGATGGTGGCAGGTCTGTGGGGTGCTTCTTTGGGGTGCTCCTGTCTGCAGCACCCTTATCTGCAGAGAGGATGTTGCTGACACATCTTCTAGGTCCCTCCTTTCAAAAGAGCACAAAATAACCCTGTATTTATCTCCAGGCTTTGATAGATATTGTAATGTAAAGCAGCTGCTTAGCCCCTGAGGGATCAATTCTCTTCTCTCTTTTTGGCTCAGAGTCTAGGGATGTGGAAGCAAGATAAAAACAAAACCTCTTGATGAAACATCCCTGCTGGACTGAGCGACTGGGGACCCATGATAGGAGTGCAGGACACACACAGCCCCAGCCCCAATCTTGCCTTGAGCAGCATAGTAGTGTCATCCCCTGCTGTGACTTGATCTGTCTCTGCCATAACCCCACCCCACTTTCCTGCAGCAGCTGAGGCTTTTGTACTTTGCTTTTTGCACATACCAACACAACCCCACTGGGTATTAAATCCTACCTAAGGTCTAAGATTTTAAAGCTTTATATCAGTATGGACCATTTCTGAGAGTCTGTTTGCATCAGCAAAGCCCCTGGTGTTGGATTACAGGAATATTTGAGGGGTAAATAATAGTAATAACAATAATGCTAAATCTCCAATGAACCTGTTTAGGATAATGACTATTCCATGGGTGGTCACTGCAGGCAGGGTCCCACAGGACAACATCCCCCTGTCCTGCCCCATTGCAGCACATGCTGGTGTCTGTGGGACTCCCTACATTTGTAACCAAAGTGCCAATTGTGGGCCAAAAATGGCAGAGCACGGCATAAAAAAGAGGGTGGGATTTGGCCCTGGAGATATATTTTTAGACTTTCTATTTCAGACTACTCATCTCCAGCATAACATCTGTTGGATCATTTTATAGTTGTGATTGTTTACTGGTGACCGGCTGACACTGACACTGCAGGGATTTGATAATAGTAGTTTTTCTGTGTATCTGTGGATACATGTTACTGGAAGGCAGTGGGGATGGGTAAGAGACCTGTATTTAAACTCCACAGCAAAGGGAATAAATTTTTAAATCAATCATTTTCTTGCTACTTGTAGGATTGCCTTGCCTGTAAAAGACAAAGGAAGCGATCTCTAGGCTTATGTTTGCCATTCAGAGATTACCTTGAATTTGACCCTTCTGCTCAATTTACTCTGTCAAAGCTGCTGAAATTGTCATGTTCAAATGCCACAGAGTCAATTAATCCCGACTTTGCAGTTGCAACTCTGTCCAGGGACTCCATGGTTTCTGCACTGTCAGTTCCTGTGAAAGCCTTATCTGTAGGGCACATCAGACAAAGGAGAGTGAGGAGTTTTTAAATGATAAAATTGTGGTTTATTCCAAGAAAAATGGAGGGAGAGAAAGGGAGAGAGGGAGGAGGATGGGCAGTTTACATGAGAGGAGAATCAATTNAATTGTGGGCCAAAAATGGCAGAGCACGGCATAAAAAAGAGGGTGTGATTTGGCCCTGGAGATATATTTTTAGACTTTCTATTTCAGACTACTCATCTCCAGCATAACATCTGTTGGATCATTTTATAGTTGTGATTGTTTACTGGTGACCGGCTGACACTGACACTGCAGGGATTTGATAATAGTAGTTTTTCTGTGTATCTGTGGATACATGTTACTGGAAGGCAGTGGGGATGGGTAAGAGACCTGTATTTAAACTCCACAGCAAAGGGAATAAATTTTTAAATCAATCATTTTCTTGCTACTTGTAGGATTGCCTTGCCTGTAAAAGACAAAGGAAGCGATCTCTAGGCTTATGTTTGCCATTCAGAGATTACCTTGAATTTGACCCTTCTGCTCAATTTACTCTGTCAAAGCTGCTGAAATTGTCATGTTCAAATGCCACAGAGTCAATTAATCCCGACTTTGCAGTTGCAACTCTGTCCAGGGACTCCATGGTTTCTGCACTGTCAGTTCCTGTGAAAGCCTTATCTGTAGGGCACATCAGACAAAGGAGAGTGAGGAGTTTTTAAATGATAAAATTGTGGTTTATTCCAAGAAAAATGGAGGGAGAGAAAGGGAGAGAGGGAGGAGGATGGGCAGTTTACATGAGAGGAGAATCAATTTGGGCAGAATTTCCAGCAGGGCACATTTAGAGGCCGTGTGTAATGGAGATTACATTGATTTTCCTCCATTTACTGTAAGGTCACTGAGAGAGAAACTGCAACAGGAAACTTAGAAATGCTCTTCACAGCAGCTATATTTAGGCAGACACACTGACATGATACCACTGAATAAAATAAACATGCAGGAGACAACCAGTCCTGTGAGACTTTCAGCTCCATCTGCCTGACACAAGCAAGGGAGATGCATTATTCCCAAGCCATCTATGTGACCTTTACTGTAGGAACCCATAGAAGCCAGCAGACTACTGGGCAGCAACCTGGGTATACTGGGAGGCATCTCCCTTAACTGCAAGGGGTTTGCCCTCCCTTGCTAAAACAACACGTCTGCTAGCTGGCTGGAGCACAGCTCCTCTGGCTGCTGTTCCCTGTTATAATGGGATAATTTATAGCTTGTCAATAGGAAGAGCAACAATTTGTTTGCTGTGCAGGCTGGAAGAGATGAGTTTTCTCAGAAGCCTGGGTGATTTTTGGAATTAGGGGGCAGCTGCTTCTTTAAAGTCTCTGGCATCATCTCCGGTGTGAAATTAAGCCGTGCACAAGGTCCAGCCACCTGGTCTCGGTGATGCCATTGCAGTGTATGCAAGGGCCTGATTTTTTCATGGGGCACCTAAAGGTTTGTCCAGTTACCCCTGCTGAAGTCCCTATTGCTCTTTTCCCCCTGTCAAGGGACACCTATTCCCAAAAGGGAGAGTCCTGGAGAAAGAGAGCAGCCCTGTGCCCCAGGGGCCCTGATGGATGTTAGGTCCTGCTAGGGTCTTTCCAGAGCAGTCATGGAAAAGTCACTTAACTCCCCTGTAAGTGGAGCGATGATGCTTTCCCTCCTCACAGTCTGCACGTGACACACGCTATGTAAATATTTAGTATTTGAGCCAACTAATGCTTGCCGGAGTGGCACAAGTGAAAATCAGATCTGCAAACATTACATCCAGGAATGCAGCTGAGAACACTGTTTATTTTTATGAGCTAAGTGCACACCTTCTTGCTTTGGCTGCAAAGGCTGTGTGTGAAGGGGAGGGAAACTATAAAATGTTTGAACACCATCACAAATTTCAACTTATTTCTCCTTGCACAGCATCCACATTCAAGTCATCCTCCATGACGTCCTCAGCTGCATTGGCTCTGACTGCCCAGAGTCTGCTTTTGCTGTGGAGGAAAGGTGCAGCAGCAAATCCCACTGCTGATACAGCAGCCCCATCTCTGTATCCAGTGTGTCTGCTCAGGTGGCACCAGATTCCTGGGAAGGGTATAGGGTGTCTAAAGCATTAAAGGTACAGAAATTTAGCAGGAAAGAAATCCACTTGCTTTCCAGCTTCTCCTCCAAGATAAGATGGGCTGGGTGCAAATAGGCTTGATTTCTGATTAGAACCAATTCAACACTGTAGGTCTGGTCAAGTACAACAAGAACTTGCACAATCCAGGTTTTGGAACAGTATGTTTTATTGAAATAACAGGGAAGCAGGTTCAGGATTACTGGGGATAAATGCACTAACTACATATTAACTACTTATATTAACTACTTATATATTAACTACTGTTTATATCTACATATCTATCTCAGATGTGAGCCTCACAAGCACAGCTCTGTGTGGGAGGACTTCTGTCAATGGTGGTGAGCAGGAGTTGTTTGAGCCCGTGTCTCAGGCCAGTGTACTCCTGCATGGCTCCCATGAGAGCTTCCAGATCATGCACCAGCTGCTGGAAGAGGCTGGGTGGTTCAACCATGTGGAATTCTGGGGGCAAACGGATCTCCACATGAAGCCTCTTACTGCCTATGACAAAGCTCTTGAGGCAATTTCTTCTCCAGGGAGCCATGCAGGTACTCCAAGATATCCACCAGCCATTGCAGGAAATCCCTCTTGTGCCATCATCATGGGGGTATGGTGTTCAGGAGGTGCATCAGAACAATCTTCAAGGGGGAAAGCCTACACCCACCAGGCTGTGGTTGAGGAGCTCGGGCATTTTATAGTGCCAGTTGTCATGCAGGGCCTGCTTGGCAACATGCCTGAATTACTTTGCCTCAGCCACAGTGTAGTGCTTGGGATGAAGTGGACCTCTGTAGGTTGGCTACTCACCAAGATGCCTGAGAGTCACCCTGCTGCACCCCAAACAGCATCTCAACCAGGAAGCTTTCCTTGCATTTGGCCAGCTGGAATTTGGAGCGGCTGGAGGGCAGCAACATTAAATGTCAGTGATAGGACTGAGGCAAATGCAACCAGTTTGCTTTCACCAGTCAGTAGAACCAGTGGGCAGTTTTCTCCACATATAGGTAGGGCTGGTGCAGAGGGTGTGTAGGAGGGTGGACTCTTCCCTAGCATCTTGTTTTCTGCAGTGTTCAGCTCCAGGTGGAAGGCATGGCCCAGAGGGGGATTCAGGGGTACAACCACACAGTGCACAACACTCACTTCATGGAGACTCCAACCTTCAAATGTGCTTCCACCCCAATGGCTTGTTGCGCCACCAGGTAGAAACAATTTGATAAGTGGTGTCCAAAGGCACATCGGGTCAGTAATCATCACACAATCTCTGTCCAGGTCCAGAACAGGCCACTGTATGTGCTCCTCTAAGAGCCTTCCAAGCTTACTTTCAACACCAGGGTCTTTGTCTTCGTGTGCATCATATTTCCCTTCTTCATTTCCAACAGCCTTGTCTTTCTGCACATTCACAAGGTCATTTACTTCTTCCTTGGCTTCCTCATTGGCTTCTTTTCCTCTGCTTCCAACATTATTGTCTCCTTTATTTGTGACAACTTTGCTACCTTCTTCATTTCCGCCACTATTCTTGTCTTCCTCCACATTCACATCATTTGCTTTTGCATCATTTGCATCCTCATTGCCTTTTTTTCTCTTCATTTCCATCATCTTCTTAATTTGTGTCAATATTGCCGCCTTCTTCATTTCCACTATCATGGTTGTCTTCCTTCACATTCACATCATCATTTGCAACCTCATTGCCTTATGTTCCTTCCTTTACATCATTGTGTTCTTCATTTGCACCAATTGCCACCTTCTTCATTTTCATCATCATTATTCACATCACTGGGCCAGCCCCGCCTCTTCGTCCCCATCCCAGCTCAGCAACTCATAATGGCCCAGACCAACCAATGCCTCTGACACCCACAAAATGCAGACCCACCACTCTGGAATGGGCCCCCAGGGACCTCCTTTACAAAGCAGGCAGAAGCCCCCCCCAAACCCTCAAATATAAAATGGGGTGACGTGGCGCTCCTTGAAATCTCCTCCTGTGAGATGTGTTCCCTTGGTGCTGACCTCTCTACTCCTGGGGGTGCTCTTGGGGCCTTTGATACAAGACCCCAGGTTTGATACAAGTCACAGGCAGGCCACTAGCAAAGGCAAAGAAACATCTCTGCCACCTCTCTGAGGAACGTGTCTCCATGGCATCAGTAGCTCAATCCAAGTGGTACCCGCTCCTCAGGAGCCCACATCCACTGGTGGCGCTTGAATGTCTTTAAACAGAGGAAAGAATGTGGTCCAGTGGTTGCACTCCCAAAGGATAATGTGATGGGGCACGATGCTGGGGGAGGGAATTGAAGCCTGGAGAAGGACAAAACATACGTAAGGAGTTGGGAACACAACACAAGCCATCGAGTGCCATCTGCTGCTATCTGGAGATCATGTTAGCTCAGTGAAGGGCACGACACTTAGGGGGTCTGCCTAATATGGAAGAAAAAGCAGGAATGAGCTCAGTGGTGCTGCATCTGCTCTCCCAGGCTATGGACGAGCAAGGAAGGGGTCTGGAAATTGTATAGATGCACAGGCTGGCTCAGCACAACCCTGATGCAGAGCTCAGCCCTGCCCCTGTGCTGCAGAGGGAAGCGTTTCACGGTGATGTTTTTCTTGCCACCAGATGTTAATAACGTGGTGTGAGGTCCTTGCAGACAAGCAACTGCTGCCCTTTCTCTCCTCTCTGCAGAGCTCTGAGATGATGTTTCTTGCTGCTGCAAGGACAGATGGCTGGTTTTCATGGTCCTTGCTGACACCACACTGGGTCTGCAGAAGCAGAGAGGGCAGAGCAGACTGACAAATGTCTTGCAGGAGCAAAGGAGCAGCTATAGCTCCCAAAAAAGTTGGGTTCTGCCATTCTGGTCCCAGTGGACCAAACCCAGCAGTTATGCAGAGCAACTGGGAAGCTGTTTGGGCAGTGTTCACTGCTTGCACAACCCTTTCTTGCCTTCTCCAGATGGATTGAGCTGCTACACCAGGATGTGATCTACAGGCCACCAAGGGAACCTCAATGAAAAGGGCATTTGACACACAAGTGCCTTCTCTCCTCTACTAGAGCACTCAAAAACCCAAATCATGCCTTAATCATGACAGGGCTTTGGCAGAAGATGAGGGGAACATTCTGTAGCAGCATCACAACCCAAAACCCCACTTCCATGCCTGACTCAAAGAAATGCAACTCCTACCCTTGACTTCCTTCCTTCTTGATATTTTGGTAAATGCAAAGCAAGGTTTGGTTCTGGTGTCCATGCCTGGTCTTGGGGCATGGTGAGCTGTATCCACAGGCCTTGTGCTGCTGGAATACTTCACTCTCAGGCAATGTTGGATCTGCAGTTTTTGAGCAAATGGTTTGGTGATTATTTTATTACAACCTCATGTGAGTTTTGCCCCTCCCGTCATTCCCCTAAGAAAGACTGACTCAGTGAGGAGGGCAGGTTCATTTGTCAGTGATGTAACAGCTGCAGTTAAACCCAGTTCTCATCCCCACTGTGCAGCTGACCAGCTTGTTCACAAGCCTGCCCTGATCACATCTCCTCCTCCATGTAGTACTCAGCACTGAAAATTATGAACATCACAGAAATGATGAGACAGTTTCTGATTGGCAAATGTTTTGCTTTCTTATGCCAGAATCCACCTTGTGCGCTGCAAACCCTTTTCTTTCTCATCAAGAAGTAAAGCAAACAGAAAAATTACACTTTTTTTTCCACCTGGATGGGTCTTTGAATGTTGTGAGTTACTTCATGGCATCCTTTCCATGACTGCACCAGCAGCAGGACAGGTCTGGGTGGAATCCATTCCCAATGCTGGGAGTCGGGGATACCAGAGCAGTGCTGGAAGTTGGTATAGAGGCAGGGGTGGAGGGGACTGGCATGTGCTGGCTCTGCCAGCAGCACCTGCTCATGTGTGAGTCAATTGCAAGGCAGGAGGCTCTTGAGAGAACATAAGAAGGAAAGCAGATATTTAAGAAATTAGTCACAAACATAATGGCTTAATCAAGAGCCTGTTGGAGGCATTTGGGCTCCGTTTCACCAGAGGCTGCTCCAGCCACCTCTGCCAAGATGTGGGGATGAGTGGTCTCATTCAATAGCATGGCTGGTTCTTGGCATCCCTGCATCTCTCCACACCTAGTCCCACACCAGCACCAGGAAAAAACCCTCCTGCCACATACCTGCCCATGCAGGGTCTGTGACTCAGCCTAGGAGATTGATCTAGCTGGAAAATAAAACATGGAAAGAGAAAAGAAAAATTGTATTTTCCCCACAATCAACTCTGCTCTCTGATGTCCTCGCCAGACCCCAGTACCCTTCTGGAGGAATGGTCAAGAGGATGGAGCAAGTTACTGGGAGGGAGAAGTGGGAAGGGTTGGTTTGGTTGAAACTCTGCTTGGATGAAGCTAATGAGCCCAGAGATGGGTCGTTGTCCTGGGCCAGTGCATCTAGACAGGCTGTCACACTACCCTGTACCACTCTGGTACCTGGGTCACCACACTCATCCATGTGGGCATCACCTTCAGGCCTTCAAAGACTCCAAAAGAGACAACACAGTGGTGGCCTCCCCTCATTCACACTCCCTGATGCTCCTTTAGCTGTTGCTGTTTATCATAACAGCAGGTCACAACCGGGGTACCACTCCAGTCCAGACCAAAGGAACAGAGGGATGAGATGCTGAAAAGCTTTTGCATGTTTATGCCACTCACGTTTGGCAACTTTTGTACAAAATGAACACTGAAGGTAAATCAAGGGCATGTCCTGAACAGGGAAATAAAGATTACTGCATGAACAAAGAAAATTCAGATGGAATCATCTGAACATAAAAATTCAAAAGCCGAAACTACATTGAATTAATAGCTGTCTACTTAACTTCAAGTTCTGTCTGGAATATATCCCACTAATAGACAGGATCAGAGGCACACTGCTATTAGTCAATTTAGTTGAAACATTTCTGCTGAGACATTTTTGCTCTCAGAAACTGCAAATTTTACAATAAAAAAGCATTTCTCTAGTCCTATTCTCTATAAAAGAAACACAGGTTTTCCTGAGGAAAGCTGAAATGCTGCACTGCAGCTAAAACTTCATTTTGTCAAAAAATATCTTGGCTGGGAAAGGGCAGGAAGAGATAAGGAGAGGATTTTCTTAGTCTAGCCATTAGCCACTTTGTGGTTTGATATATTGATTTCATGACCTCTAATAAAAGTTAAGCTACAGGACAAGAAAGAGTCCCTGCATGATAAAAATATTTTTTTCAGTCTCTACAAAATGCTTCAATAAATGTTTGGCACAGTGCAAGAAGTTCTGATAAGAGATATTGTCAATACATTCCCAGCTGCATTAGGATGTAAACATAAAATATGAGCATTACAAAAAACCCAAAAAACCAAAAAAACCCAAACCAAAAAACCCCAAACAAAAAAGAAGAGAAAAAGAATAACAACTTATGGTAAGACCATTCAGGATAAGAAAAAAAGAAAAAAAAAAGAAAAAAAAAGAATTTGTTGCTGTAAACAAAACTAGATGTTTGAATAGATCTTTAGTTTGGTTAGTCCTACTACTTCAAGCTGGCTCAGGAACTGAAGGCAGAATCTGGATTTTCAGTGTACACCTACCATTTGATTATCTGGCCTATGAAAATGTGCTATCAAACTTAAATTGTTACTTCTCATCTGTTGCCTGAATGCAAACCCTTTGCGCAAAGAAGTAAGACTGTGGCTACATTTTCCTTACAGTAAAACAAATGGGAGCAAGGAGGGAATAAAAAGCCACCAGCAAAACCCACTCCTTCTGTTTAAAATTATAGATGTAAGCAAAGAGCCCAGGGAGCAGCCCATATTAGGCAAAGTGCACTCTTTTCTTGTAAAAGTTTGAAGAATTGAGGGTCTGCTCTCCCCACTTACAATCGTCAGTGCGCTTGTGTACTGTGAATGAAAACAAGAGGAGATGTGAGGATACGGGAGCAAAGGGAGGGGCTTTCAGCTCCTCTCTGCAGGCACTGAGGGGAGGATGGGGTGGTGAGACCTGCACAGAGGGAAATCATAGGGCCACCCCAGCTTTGGCGTGGTACCCCTGGCATCACTGCTGCACCTGCTCTGCAACCAAGGGGGGACCTTTTGGCCAGGCTTCCCTGGAGATGGGGCAGCTGGAGGGAGAGCCCCATCCTGCCATCCCAGGGGCTTGTCCAGGTTGCCCTGCTCCGTGCTGCAGGTAGCAGTGATGGGCCATGCTCAGCCCCACGCCTCATGGGGATTTGGCTTGGCATCCCAAAGAGCACCCTGCTCTCCCAAAGCACTACCAGACAGACTGTGCACAGCCAAGGCACAACACCCTGTCTGTGTGGTGGTAAAATCAAAGCCTGTTTTAGCTCTGAGAGCCTCACTATATGTGACAGCACTGGGTAACCTAGTGAGGACATGGCAAGCAATCAAACCTGCTGGAAGCACCGTGTAATCCTATACCTGGGTCAGGATCCCAGGTATGATTTCTGCCAGCTCTGAAGCTGAAAATGTGCTTTCTGGTGTCTGGTCTCTATCAAGCTTCAGGGATCAGATTGGTTTATGAACCTGCTTATATTAAGAGCAAACAATTCATCACTGCAGATTTTCCATGGAGTTGCCTCACTGTTGTTCCTCTGGTTCCACAGCTGCCCCCAAAGAGCTCGAACCTCAACCCACGGCTTCTGGAACTATGCAGCCTGGGGTGACTCTGTGGGTACCTCTCCCTTCTTCTGCCCCTAAGGCACATCTCAGGTCTGGCATTTTTAATCTTTCTTTTTAATTTTCCTGTCATGCAAGGTGTTTTCGATCACAAACATCACATAAAGAGTTCTGGTGTATAATACGAGAGAGAATAGTGCACTCTCTACCCTTTACACACCGTTTCTTTCTATACATGCCATGGCTTTTGGGTTGGATACACCATGATCAATAAGGTGTGGAGTTTTTTTCCAGATAGACTCCACATACCATACAGTATGTTTAAAATTGCTGCATCAACAAATCAAAGTAAACAACCTTCTCTCCTCCATGAGATGATGAAAAACATAAATTATGTAGTCTTTAAACAAATGGTAAAGAGTTTCCTTATTAGGCTTCAGGGTCCTGTGTGTGTATATGCCCATTGTAAAATCCTTGTCATTCCTGGGTCTGTAGGTCTGTATAATGTTCCTTACAGGTTCAATCAAGTGGTCAGCATAGCAGGCTTGGGCTGGGGGATTTGACATAGACACACACTCATCCATGAAGATATAGAGATACAGATACAAACATATATATATATATGTTTATAAACTACAGTGAAAAAGTTAAAATCTCTGCTGATTCTTTTGCAAAAATTTTCTGGAGAGTGAAAGCTTGCCTTATTTTCAGATTTTCTCGTCCATTTCCCTTGTGTAGTATTTTTTCCATCTCTTGGCTTGCATAGAATTGTCTCTTACATTCAACCTTTTGTTTTACCAGGTAAGAAAAGCACATCATGCCTGTCTGGAAACACAGCCTTGTCCTTATCCACATGAGCTCTAGTCCACCTACGTGTCCCTCAGACAAGGGACCAACTCACATCTTCACCCACTGCCCTTCCCCATCTGCCACCTCCTCCTGGCTATAGCCACTAAGGCACCTAGAAACTAGGAGAGACTTTGGTTGAAAACTGAAAAAAGACACTGAAAACACTGATTAATATTGTAACAACACCTTTGCTCAGTCTCTTCATGGCTGGGTGAGCTTTCCAGGGGCAATGGGTGGGAAAAGCCACAAGGTCTGTGGTTGCTGGCCCAGGCTGGTCATCATTGTGACCATAACCTGTCTGAGAGCGCCTGTGAGTGTGAGAGTCACAGCACTGACCATTCCCTTCATAAATAATTTTGCTTGAATAAATAGTACCTAGTTCATTGTACTCATTGTGGGTATTATCTTGAATAAGGCAAATACTGAGGTTATCAGAGAGATATGTCTTATCTAAGACAAGTGGCAATTTTTAGGGGGGTCATCACTATTGACTGATTAAACATGATCCTGATGGGATGTCTGGCATGTACTTATCCACAGAAATGCCTCACTTTTTTCTAGGTGGCCTTTGAGAACTAAAGCATGACCTGGTCTCTTGCCCAGCTTCCATTTCCTATGTAATTACCTGTTATCTCAAAGCAAAGGTACAACAGAGAAGGAGAACAAACCAGAACTCTGCAAATGGGGTGCTGGACCACAGCTAGGCCTCCAAGTATTACAACAACAGAGCTGAGAAGTGTATGTAGCCAAGTGGACTTGATATGTCATTGTCCTGGCCATTCTCCATCTTCTTTCTACAGAAGCTTTAACCCCACAATGTGGCTATGTCTCATTTGAGATGTAGCTCACATTAAAGACAGAAAACCTTTCAGGTTACTTTAACTGGGTCAGAACAACCATCCCAGGATCAAACCATGAAACTGCAGTCTGAGGATTATCTTTTTTCCCCCCTCCCTCTTACTCTTCATGGACTGCTAAGTAACTTTATATATTTGAAACTATAAATAGGACTGGAAAGCCAAGTAAACACAGGTAAATCAGCAGCATTAATGATGTCTTTAACTACATTGTTACCTCAGTTTTCATCCCTCTTTCGTAACAATTGCTCTTTCTAGTAGCTGAGCAGGTTGCCAGCATTGAGGAGTCCACCAGCATGACTCCCTGAGAGACCTGGTGGCTTTACCTCTTTGGGAAAGCTGGAAAAATGAGAAACTAGGACATTAAGGTCAAAACTGCCACTTTCCCTATTACTAAGAGTGCTCAGCTTGAGATTTTTCTGAATGTTCCATGTTTTATAGCACCAAGAAGACTTTGTGGTTTGAACATAAAGACTTTGCACTGCCTGTGACATCTGGAAATCTGAAGTTAAGTATTAATGCAGTGCTTGTGCCCTCACAACCCTACTGAAGCACAGCCAAGTCAGTGGATATCTCCCACCTCTCCCCTCTCTTCCCTCCCCAGGTGCATTTGTACATGCCAGTTCAGGACAGGAGAGACAAGAGAGAAAAAACAGAATGACCACTGATGCCCAGGGACTTCACCTTGGCTCTCCATGTGGAAGGCACTCAGGTGCTATAAAGTGTGGTGGCAATGCATCCACAGTAAGATAAATTAGTGTCTCATGCTGGGCATAGAGAAAATGAGGAATACACTAAAAAAATTGCATGCCAGTACTTTGCCACGTACTTTGTGCAACTTGCATGATGGGAGGTGCAGAGTAGAAACAGTTTCTCCAGCCTGGTGTTCAAACACCCTCCTGAGACCATCTGTTCTCCCTCATCTAGCCCACCACCTGCTTTCTTCAGCAGTCACTGAAAGAGCCCTCCAGGGCCCTGTGTGCGCTCAGTGAGCCCCCAGCCCCTCCTGGAGCACAAGGACTGAGATGCTGGAGGGAAGCAGCACACAGCACAGGAGGTGAGTCTCCCACCTTCTCTTACAACCTCCAGCCAGCTGGACTCACCTCATGTCTGGGAGCAAAGCAGAAGGAAATCACCCCTGTCAGTGCCACTGAGCAGGGTTTGCCCCTTGCACCCTGTTTGGATGCCTATCCACAGGCTGTGGGAGAAACCAGGGAACGCATGGCACATGGACACCAAGTTGTTCACCGGTCCATGGGAATACTGGCCATCTGGGAGACATCCCAGATGTGTGCTGAATGTAGACTTGGCCAGATGGCACAAGGTCTTGATGGAAACCAGTCTATGAGTTTAGTTAAGGAGAACATTTTCAATTAAATGGGCATTTTCTAAGGTGATGAGCAATTTGAAGGTGATTTTTGGTTTTGATTTCTTAGCACATACTGCACTTGGCTTCTTTAAATCACTGCTCTTTAAATACACCAAGGTAAGACTATCCACAGTTTCTTCTCTGCTTTTGACACTATCAGTCTTTCACGGTGCCACATTATTTTTATCTGATTACTTCTAATCAGACATCCCTGCCCATGCCATGGGGGTTGGAACTAATGATCTTTAAGGTCCATTCCAATCCAAGGCATTCTGTTATTCTATAATTCTGATTTTACTTGTCCCACCTGGTAAGAATCCCCAGGAGTATCAGCCTTCCCATCCTCACCCTTGGCA
The DNA here is from genome assembly GCA_013400415.1 of Scytalopus superciliaris. Lineage (NCBI taxonomy): Eukaryota > Metazoa > Chordata > Aves > Passeriformes > Rhinocryptidae > Scytalopus > Scytalopus superciliaris. The sequence continues at coordinate 422,133 of VXBX01009319.1, read as the reverse complement.
TTGAAGCAGAAAGGTTAATTATCTGGAAAAGTGAGCAAAAATTTATTTACTGGAATAAAAAAAAACCCAACCAAATATGATAATGCATTAGAGATAAGCATTTAAAATTTTTACATACCTGACATTTTACCTGAGCCGAGATTTTTCTGCCATGGCTATTTCAATTCAGTTTAACATAAAATTAGGGACCTGACTCCTGTTCCATCTATCTCACTGAAAAAAAAACCCCAGAATACATCCATTCTATTCCGAGGAGCTAAACAGTTTTAAAAGGGACTGGAGGTCAGCAGTAGGCGTAGGAAATCTAGGCAAATTTACATGATGTGGGAGTCCCCAGCTTTTCAGCCACAGTGTAGCTATTAAGCGCAGATCAGCGGTTCATTATAGTAATGTTGGCACACGGTACAAGGTAGCAGATGACAGGGTAACACTTTTCAAGCGATCCCTGTGAGTCAGATTTAGCTTTCATTGAGGCCCGCTCACCATTATCTCCTGCAGAGACCTTTTCAGGCATCACTGTCGGGGGGAACATGCACCGAAACACTCTCTCCCTTTCGATGGAGAGATGCCGAGAAAGATGGAGCAGGGGGTCGATGCCTGCACACCCACACCCAGTGGGACCAGGCTGAGCTCTGCACGAGGCAGCCCCTCCATGGACCAGCAGAGCTTCAAAGCCCCATTGCAGCATCTCCTACCCAGGGTGGAAACTACTGCCCATCCTTGCCCTCCCAGGATAGCCCCAGGAGCAGGACCAATAAATATATTATGTTTACATCCCCATTTCCTCAATCGAAATCTCAGGAGGGTTTTGGGGTGTGTTTTTCTTTCATGCACAGTGTTCTTGAGATGCATCCCACATTTTCTGCTCTCGATTTTGCCCGTGCATGCACTGATTGTGTGGATATTGCCTTATCTTTATCCCAGCTAAGCTTTTTTATCTGGACTCTGCTCTTTATTGCTTAATACATCCCCATGTAGTCATTTGGCAGCTGAACACATGCCTTGTGAAAGGAAAAATAGAAGTGGAAGGGCACTTAAAGTAGATTTAAAGACTTATTACAGTAACCAGCAGTTCGTGCCAGACACTATACAGCTGAAGCATTGAACACGATTAAAAAAGCCTATCAAAACCTAAAGAATTTAGGCTGATTTTTCTGTTATTTCTCTGTCCCTCATTACTGGCTCAAAATAGTGCTTTTCAGTGTATAGACCTGTACCAGCGCTGCTTTTGCACTTGGGTTAAAAGAAAGACTCGGAGCACAAGCACACAGGTCTCTAGTGGAGATAAGAACTTGCAGGCTGTGCTTCCAAGCAGGTCCCCGGTGGTGCTGGTGGCTGGATGAAACGTCCTCCTGAAGGCTCAGGGAGGAGGAGCAGCGCCCATGACCCAGCAGTCCGCCACGGAGGAGAGCTGCTAATGGCATTTCTTATCTCTTGGCAAAAGCTGCTTATTATTGTAATTTCCATTTCCACCCATTCCCACCTCCTATTAGACCATTTTGTCTCCTGCAGCAAAGTGGAATAAAATATCTGTGGCGCTGGCACACAGTCACCTCAGTGGCCAGTAAAGCCAGACCTGCAATGCAGCTCATTTAGAAAGTCATTGCCATGATTTAGAGATAGTCGAGTGTTTCCTTTGCTTCTCCCTCACTGCTCCTTCTTCATCCCTTTGGATTTTTGTCACCAGGACTGCAGTCTTAGTTTCTGGCTTCGACCATAGGCACAGACACCCACAGTGACCAGCCCTGCCTGTTGTGTGGCTCAGCCTGAGCCAATATCTACACAGCTCCGGGGGAAACAACCTGCTCCATCAGGTCCCCCTGCAGTGTCATAGGAGGTCTTGGAAGTAGCAGTATTGCTGTGTCCAGTATTCAGATCCAGGAACGGGGCTTACAATCCCAAAGCAGGTACCTGACCTCTCCAAAGTGTTTTCTGAGCCATCCCACTTTGCAGACCCTCCTTTCCCAGGAGGTCCCTGGATGAAAGCCAAGGGTTTGCATTGCTTATGCTACAGATCCGTGTTTTTTGGCGGTGAAGCCAGTTATGTCATGTCTTTGTCTCCCAAAACATGGGTGCAAGGGACAGCTCTCCTGGTGCAGCAACACTGTTCCTTGCTTTCCTTTCCCAGGACAGAGGGCAGGCAGCCAGGGATGGGGCACACCAAGGTGAGCCATGCTGCAGGGGCAGGGCTTGGAGCACCTCAGAAAGCAGCACTATTTGGATGTAGGAACTTCAGTCTGCAGTGAGAGCAGTGCCGGATTTCACCAGGGCTCAAAACCCCCAAAGTAAGGACAACCTGTGATTTAAATAGGGCTGACTTTAAATGTCTGATTTAAACATTCACTCGGGAAAGAATCTAGCTTTTAATCCTTCCTCCTAGAGCCAAAGGCAAGGATCAGTCCCCTTAATTTTCCTCCTATTGTACAGCACCCTCTGAAAGAGTGATGTTTAGATACACCGGTGACAGGCACATCGTGAACTCCTTAGAAAAATAAATTTGCTTTGACTTTTTTAAGGTAATTGGGGATTTATTCCCTTTAAAGCCCAAAGCCCCACCTCTTCAGTGTCTGGGTTGGTTTGAATAGAACTCAGAGGCCCAGTGTTCAACCTGGCCTTTGAATAGAATCCCACAAAGCATTTGCTTCGTTCAGACCCTGAACATGATGGCGAGTGCCCAACAAGTGAGTCAGTGAGGTTCTGTGGATCTGTTTATCAGACAGCCACAATCATTTGTGGAAATGTCTTTTGTAGCAACAGAAGAGTCTATTTGATGGTAGCACTGAGTAATGTAAATGAGGATTAATTAATGTTTTCCTGCAGTGATGTTGGCACTGATAGTGCCTTATTCATGTAATTTAATTTCTATTGACAGGCTGCTAATGGAAATGGATAGCAATGGGTGTCTCTTCCATCAGGCACGCTCTGCCACGAAAATAATTCTCCAAACTGGCAGTTGGACTCATTCTTCGCTGGGAACGTGAGGCAGTAAAAGAGGATGAGTCAGAAATGGGAAACAAAGGGACTTATTGTCTAATGCACAGCAGTTGTCTCCCAGGTATTTGCACCAGGATAAGTTTGGGGGGTTCAGGTCTGGCTTGGGCTTAGACCAGCTTCAATTTAGCACCAAACCATGGATATGCAGCTTCACAGTGGGAAGGAGCACAGTTAAAGTGGGCAGGTGGATGTGGAGGGCTCAGGGCTTGAGAGGGGAGAGGCTCAGCTCCCAACCTCTGTCTCCCTGGCAGCTCAGCATGGCAGTCAGGGAGGAAGGGTCCAGCAGGGTTAGCATGCACCAAGTCATGTCCTTCTCTCCCCTCAGAGAAACCCAAAGCAGCCCCTGCTTTGAACAGGGCCCCAGGAAAGCCACTGGTGATTTTCTAAACCTGGAAGTAGAAAGAACTGCTGGTGTTCAGGGATGGTTTGAGTCTACAAAAGACTCAGCTTAGGACCCCCCCTATTAACAGAGAAAAACAGGCCAGTTTTCTTCTGATGTTCAACTCCACACTGCTTACAATTGCTCTCCTCAGTGTTTTGAAGTGCAAGTGGGGAATTGCAGCTCATCAGAAGTCATGGAAGTAGGAGAGCAGAAAGAAATACTCTTGAGAAAAAAATTAATTCCCTCATATCTAACTAATTCATGTACAAATATCCTGGATTAAACCATTACATGTGCAAACATTTTTTTATGTAACTAATTTTGCACATTGTTCACTTCTTGAGCAAAGATATTTCCTCTAAAACTCCTTTTGTCTGCGGGAACTCATGATGAATTTCTAAAGGACTATGATTTTATCCTGCACTGAGGAAGCCCCACATGAGAATGACTGAAAGGTCCCCCAGAAGACTGGGGAACTACCACCCCTTCAGTGCCTGACACATGCCATCACCCCTCTCCTTGCAGAACTGAATGGCAGGGAACCATCTTCCAACATCTCTGTACCTTCAAGTTCCACCAAATGTCTGACACCAAAGAAATGTTAGTTGTTGAAGGTCTTCCTATGATCACCATAAATATTCAAGGCCACATTTTGGGTCATACTGTTGCTTACATGACAGTCAGTAGAAAAGTACCTTGAAATGTGAAATGTGCCTGGTCATAATAAGTGGTAAGGCTGGAAAAAGAGCAACACACAAACCTGCCAAAACCAGCTGCACTGCAGCACTTCTCTGAAAGGCAGGAAGAGCCCTGTGGCCAGTAGCTGCCCCACAGTTCTGCTTGTCCCCACATGTAAGGGCCTGCAGCTCTCCCTCTAATCTGATCACCCATTTACCTGCTCACCATTAACATTTGCTTAATCCTCATACCTTCACTGAACTCCATCCTTGTCCTTTCAAAGGAGAGCAATAACTTCTCCCCTCCGGGCATGCTGCTGCTATCCCCATTCTCTGTCCTGACTGGAGGCTCAGTTTGGTGCTTCTGCTGTGCTCTGATTGCAGCAGAAATGAGGCAAGTCTGGCATCTTGGAAAATGAAATCTATGCCATCTAAAGTCGAGCATCCAGAAACAGAGGATGCTGAAGGTGTGAGGGGCTGTGGTGTCCAAGCAAACCTCAGTGGTACCCCTTGCATCAAGATCCAGGTCTGAGTGACATCAGCTGGGCTCAGACCTATGCCCTGGGTGGTGGCACCAAAGCTATGGCGGCTCAGCCTTCACAAGCTTTCCCAAGCCCCGGGTAGCTGAAACCATTGCTGCAGTAGCAATTTTTTCCATGCTGCCTTCTGGGGCCTCTCCTTGTTGCTGTGAGCAGGGAGGAGCCAGCTGTGGGGACCAGACTCCCTGGTTTCCAGAATGGGCACATTCAGATGAGGAGCTAATCCCACTGAAAGTCCCCAGGAGGGCATCCACAAGCGGCTGGGATGCAGCAGCATTCTCAATCCCTCCTCGGAATGATGCTGAAACAGACAACTGTGCCAGGAGATGGGGAGTGAGCTCTCCAACCTCATGCTCAAGGCACCACTAAGGGAAGCCCTGTGCATTTAAATTTCAGCAGATGCTCAGAAAGCTGGGGAAACAGGTACAGAAACACAGGGCTTTTCACTTCCTGCCATTAAGAAAGGCCAGGGTTGTATGGAGGTATAGTGATCCTCATCAGACAAGCTCACATGTTTATAGAAAACAGGCAGATATAAAAGTCTAAAATCCCTTCTTTGGATTTGGAAGAGAAGAGACAGTTTCAGTCTAGGGATATCCGAGCACAATTTATTGAGTTTAATTTTGTTAATTACTTAAGGTAAGCGAAAAGAAGGGTTAGCACCTGCACAGAAGGGAGGACTATTAACAAGGTGATAAGGTTAAAGGGAAAAAAGGGCAAAAATTACTGCCTAGGGAAGGGAGAAAGTTAGTTCAAGGTAAGACCTGAGGAAAAGTGTTAATAAAAGCCTGCAGAATCCTTGGCCTTTTGCAGCCAGCAGAGCTATGGAGGCTGGTTTCCAGGCTCACCTTTGTCGCAGAGGTATTTTTCCCCCTTTGCTCTCCCTTCCTACAAGCCCCTGCCTGCACAAAGTTCTAAGCATGCCACCTGTGACCGGACACCTATTGTGCTCCCCAAAAGGCAAAGGGGATGGTGCTTGGACCTGTCCTTCTTACTGAAATGCTCTAATTAGGTGATGGTATGGAAAGTGACTTCAGTCCATCTCCCATCCCCTCCCTGCCTGGGGCAGGGACCTGAGCAGCAGCCCTGGCAACCTTTAATGGGAATGCCAGTTGGAGGGTGTGCACTATGACTTCTGTTTCCTCTTTCAGTGTCTTACAGCCGTGCACTGCGGCTGCTGCCTGGACTGAGCCCCTCATTGCCGACAACATCCTAAACCCCAGTGGTGCTGAGGCAGCAGGCAGGGGCAAGCAGGAATTCCCATGCAGATCAGAGACTTGTAGGGAGTGACTTGTAGGTCAGTGCGTTCATGTGCTGGACAGAAACTGCAGCTGAGTGCCACTGGGTGCTTGATGCTCAGTGCTCCCAGTCAGAACTCTGTCTGTGCCCACACATGCTCCTTGCCATGGATTTGGCTGTGCTGGGGACTCTGATTTTACTGGGCTGCCTCAAGGTTTTGCTGACAGGGTTCAGCATGGGCAGTTGCACACAACACTGCGCACCCACGGGACAGCACAGCTCAGAGATCTCATGCTGAGGCTGATTATTGACCTGCTCCCACCCATGCAGCAGTGGGTGCCCAGCAGCACCCTTGTGTAGTCCTTGAAAGACACTGCCCTGACAAGAGGCACCGCTAAGGAGGTTGGGCAGTTCTGGGGTGGGCAGGAGAGATTCAACTGCGGTGCTTCCTCTTATTTTTATCACCTGTATGCTTTGCTGAATGGAGCTGGCAGCAGCCTTGCACCAGGGTATGTCCCACTGGAAGCAGCACAGGATTGCCCAGAGGCTGGCAGATGCCACAGCGCTGATACTGAAACAGTTGTATGAATGATGGCAGATGCCTTCTGAAAATCACTTTTGCACCATTAGGTGATTCTGCATTTTGAGAGTTGACAATCATCTTAAAAACCACTCCCATACATTTGATCCCCGAGAGGCTGAGCACTGAGCTTCTGCCTGCCAGCTTCAGTATTTTCTGCTGGGCTACCAATAATTTATTCCTCCCTCCCTTCCCCGCCCCGTGCATTTGCTGCTTGCTAAGTCCATGAACTGACCTCCGTGAACACATCCATTTAGATCTTCTGTCAAGGGGATGTGACCAGAAGGATTCACTTTCTGCTGGATCAAGCGGGAGCACCTAGCAGCATCTGACGAGCATGCTTCCCGATCTTCTGATAATAATACCATGTCACCCTACATCTTCAACACTCCCACCCCACGCAGGCTTTCCGTATCAGTTTCATTTACAGAACACAGTAATTATCTGTTTCACACGTGAAGTTTCCAGTGGCAGCCCAGCATTGTTCAGCTGGCGGTGTTTCAGCGCAGGTTGTAGTCTGCTCTAGCAGCCCTAGAGGTAAACAAACAGCCTATTTAATAAGTACCAAATTCTGTCAGTGCCCGTAGTTGCTATGGTGAGAATTCCCGGCGCGACGCCTCAGCCCTTGGTCACTCCAGGCAGGCAAACGTGGGCGTTTCAGATCACAACACTCTGTTTACCAAGGTGGGTCTGAAACGCATCGGAGGGCAGGGGCGGAGGTTGCCGGAACGGGGAGCCTGCTAAGGAAACTGGCAGAAACAAACCCTCCCGGGATGCGAAGATTTCGGAATAATCAGAAAACCAGCTCAGGTCAGCGGCGCCGGATTCAGCGCTGGCTGAGAGCTGTTCTGTTGCATTGGTATTTTTCAGGGCAACCCGGATCACGCAGGGATCCAGAGCAAAAAATCTCTGGGCACAGCAGTCAGCAAAGACACCAACCGGCAGCTGCAGATGGAGAAATATCTGCGCTTTCAGCCCTCGGGGAAGGCTGTGCAGAAGAGATGAGAGAGCTGATAGCACGTTGCTTGATCTGCCTGCTGCATCCTCCCGGCTCGAGGAAGATTGCAGGCTCCAGGGCTGTCAAATCGTCAACTTTCACTTGGTTTGACAACAAACTCACTTCACATATATGGTTACATTTAAAGAAAATAAGAGTAAGAAAAAAAGAAAGCTGTTGGAGCAAGCAATGCCCACAGATGCTTCCTAGAAGTAGAACGTTATTTTGCGATCTGGCACCAACATTTTAGCAGCCTATAAAAGGTAAAGTTGGTACTACAGCCAGCCATTTGTACTGTACAAATAAGAGCTGTGAATATATTCTGGAAGTAATGTCAAAGAGGACCAGATGGGAAATGAGCAGCATTCATTCTAATTTAACAAAGACAGCTAACCCAGAATATGCATTAACATGTAGCATTTTTCATCTGCCTCCATTCAGAACAGATTCTCAGTATCACTTCCAAGGAAAGGAAATTGAAGGAATACTTGCTCCTTGGTGAATTACTGTTCTCTCATAATTGGAAAAGTTTGGCATCTGAAGCTAGGTGTAATGTGTTTTCCCTGGAAATGTATGCAAGGACACAATACACCCACAAACCCCTGCGTTTGGGCATGCAGCCAGCTCTGTGTGTTTTGGTCCATGCTGGATGGATCCAGGGTTTCAGAGGCCTTGGGCACATTGTTGGCCGGCAGAGAGAGATTTCATAAGTCAGGGCAGTGAGGGGAGGCTGTGCCAGTCTTACAGAGGGTCTGATGCCGGAGCTGGGGGTCTCTCCTCAGCCCCAGGTCACTTTGCATGTTACAGTAACAGCAGGTCTGATTCCATATTCCTTTGCGTACATACGTCACAGCTTGTGTGTGACACATGCTTTGGACACACGTTTTGAGGTCTGAAACTGAATTTGGAGGCTACCAAATCCTAGATGTACATTTTAAAAATGTAAACTCACTTTTGGCTCTTCCAGGATGCATCAAGTAGGGTGAACCAGTTTGAGGGGAGGAATCCCAGGGTACAATAAGCTAAAAGATTTCTTCATGTGTTTAGTAGAACATCTGATCTTATTTTTAAACAAACCACTATTTCCATTCCCTCTTTTTTTCTCTTTTCCTTAAATATTTAGAAGGGATTAACTACAGAAAACAAGCCACATCCTGAACTTTTTTTTTGCAGCACAAATTCAAAATTGTTAATTACTGGAACCTCTCTCGACTTCCAAGCTCCTTTGTGTAAAATTTCTTTTTTTGAAGTCCAGAACTGCTGAAGTTCCCCCAACCCCCCCATCCTGACACATCACAAAGCCAAAGTTTTATAGCATTCAGCTCAGTGGAGCTCTGCATTTAAAACACGCCATTAATTTACAACAGCAGTGCAACTTTGACACACAACAAATGAGCAGGTATCAGCTCCATTCCAGAGCACTCTTCTGTTGTCTGGGAGAAACGGACAGACACAAGCTATGTCTTCTCAATATTCCAGGCATCCCCTGAGCCAAATTCTGCCCCATGAGCAGTTCATCCTGATCCTATCACAGGGAACCCTGGTGCAGAGCCTCCCTCTTAAAAAAAGCAGAGTGAAAGCCTGAAAACCAGTTGAGGTCAGACCAGATCACCACCACGTTTCTATCTGACCTTGAAAAACTGATCAAAATGCACAGCTCTGACTGCAAGTTGACACTGTACACAAAATACTTTTTGTACAACTGATGTATCTGGTTAAATGGATGCCTTTGGTGCCTTAGGTTTCTCTATGCAGAATCCCATTTGGAGAGACTATATGTAACTCCTGGCCAGTGACCTGTGTCTGCAGCACACAAATCCTCTTTCTATCTCTGTCAATAATACCTATAGTACATCCAGCTGGTAACTGAAAAAGCCACATTTAGAAGCAGAATAGTATCTCTGACTTTCCAGACTAAGATTCATCCCTCAATGCCAGAGACAGCTGTGCTGACCTAGCTTGGTGAGAGACCCAGTAGGCTGGGGACAGACCAAATCCAAGAGCAGTACCCAGCTAAGGTCTGCAGCCAGCTCCAGACCACTCCCTGCAGAATTACCCAAATCCCTGCTCCCCAAGCTCTGGGATTCTGCCCCTGCACCCCCCTTGTATGGGGTTATTACACTAACACGTGTGTGCTGTGTAATTTGCTGTGAACTAGACACAGGGGAACCTGCTGGAAGTGGTGGCAGCCTGTTTCAGGACCTGCTTCATTGCTGCTTTGTGTGCTGAGCAGGTGCAAACCTGGTTATTGGTGAGTGAAGCCAGGCACACTCTTTGAGGCTCACTTGTTCATGGCTTTGAGAGTTTATAAAGCCACTGAACAACGTGAGACTGCTGTTGTGTGAGTATTCTAGGGCTTGTCACTGTCAGGAACAAAATGCAGACTAGAAAATAATCTTAACCTGAAATTATGTGCAGTATAGTGCTCTGCACCCCACACCCTTTTCCCCCACCCATGCTTTCACCCCCTGCAAAGCTAAGGTGCAGGTTGTCCCCTATTCATTATGGCTGGAGTAATGACTTATAAAGGCTCTTGAAATCACGACCATTGCCAGCTAGGGCAAGGGAGGCAGCATGGATCTTTACAGACAAGAGAGACTAATAATCTCCCTTCTCTTTTCCTCTAAAATCCTCCCTCACCCCTCCTCTCCCAGAACAAACACACTTTTTAAAAGGCTTTTAAATAATCTCATGTTCCTTAACAAAATTACAGCAGCAGTTTCCTCCTTTAATAGCACTCTTCTTCTTAGTAATCTTGTTTTAGCTACAGTTTTTGATGAAGAGTGCTGGTAGATGAATCATCTGTCGCCCCACTTGGTTATTTTGCCTGGCTCCAGGAAGAAGGAATTCTGTTTTGGAGCAAGGTCTTTTGTTCAAAGAGGAAGCTCTCGTTTATATCTGCTTTTAACTAGAAGTGATAAAAAATTTTATTTGAATGGTTAATTGTGGCATAAACAGATGAATTGTGAATATGACTCTGATACAGAACAGTGGATGACATGGCCCTGGCTCCCAGTCACTTATCTCAAATGAATTGAGCTGTCTTCTGGAAGCTAGAGGTCTGTTCCTGCACATTGCCTTCTTATGGAAAGCACTGGAAGGCATTGGCTGAAGGAAAAGTCAAAGACCAAGGTCGGAGTGTTAATGGAGACAGAAGCATGGGTATTTTAGTTCAAGAGCTATGATGCGGAGAATCACTTCTCTGACAACCTTAGCCATACAGAAGCCCAGAGAGAGAACTTTTTAGAAAGATACCTGATTTTATTTATCAAAATATAAAAGGCTGGAGGTGTCAGTGAGAGTGAAGAAAGATTGTGTGAACATGCACATCAGAACAAATTCATCATCAAACAGCAATTCACATACATGCATTAGTAACTGGAGAGGATCTGTAGGAATGTCATATCTATTGTCCATATTTTTTCCTCCTTTTTTTCTCTCAGTGTCACTGTGTAAGTGCAATACCTGGAAGAGCTTCTTTTGTGCCTCTTTGCTGACGAGGCTGGACTGGCATGATGCTCACACTGGGACATCACCATCAGCAGTGCCAGCTACAGATCTGCCCTTCCTTAGGTCTGACTGCTTTGCTACAAAGCACACTGTGTTACAGTGGTCTCTGTGTGGCAGAGTACCCTAACAAAAAGCAATCCCTGCTTCTCCAATGCTGGAAAGGTTTTTCAGGTCATCAGAAATAATGGACAGTATCAGCTGAGGATGCTGCTGTGCAAGAGCCAAATATCTGGGGAGTGGGGAGTGCATGAAACCTACTCTACTGACAGTGAGCGGGATGCTTTCAAATAAAGAAGAAGGAATAAAAATTTTAAATAACTCCTATTTTTTCTTCTGTCATCCACCATATTCTCCATCTTACTCACACTTCAGTTTAATGAAGGGAAAAGTACCATTATATCTATGTGCATACCTGATACCTCAACACATTGCACTGTAGAAATCTATTGCATGGACAGATCTCTGTTTTCCTCCCTACTCACTGAGTATGTTCTTCCCACAGCCATGGATATTTTATTGCATTTTCCTGATTTCTGCCACTTCCTCTTAGCAGGAAAACAGTACCTCCTGGTCAGCAACAGCTCTTGCTCTGCCAAGTGGTTCAGATGTAGGAGAGTGATGTCGGGCCCCCCTCCTCTCACAGCAGATTATCAAAGATGGCAGTGGTTTACTTTGAATCTCGATTGGGTTTCATTTAGATAAAGTGCTAATTGCAACTTTATCTTGGGTAACATCGCTACGAATTTTCCGTGGGAATTAGAGATACGATGTGTTGGCATTTGGCTGGATTCAACATATTGAGAGTGGGTTTTCTTACCATTGGTGAGGCCAATTGAACCATGAAATGAGGAAGGGGGAATTCCTTCCATGAATAAAGCACTAGCTATTTTGATCACAAGTGGCATCAGCTACTTCTAACTCTAGTCCTGAAAATGAATGCATGGCTGTACAGGTGGTATCATCAGGAGCGTTTTGACTTGCTTGAACCTAGATGGACATTCCAGGAAAAAGAACTGGTGATCAGACCTAGCATTCAGCTCAAGACAGGAAGAGCATCACTGTGCCCTGACGTGCTGAATTACTGCAATTAGGATCCACAAGGACTGATTTCAAAAGTGAACAGGTAAATATAAGCATCAAGCCCTTGAGCAGAGCTACTATAAATAAGGAGAAATACCATTACTCATTAGAAAATCATTGGAGGGATGCTGAAGATATAAGGCATCACCTGAAGAAATCATGAAAACAGCATAAGGAATAAATAAGAAGAGATTAAAACCTTGCTACACAATGCAAACTAAGTCTGAGTAACTAAAGAGAAGGAACACTTGTAACACACAAGGGGAGGAATGCAGCTCGGGTGAGAATGACCATGAAACAACAGAGTTCACATGCCATAGGAAAGGAATGAAGGAAAGCAGTAAAATAAACACAATGGACTTCCAGAATCCATATTTCAAAAACCTCCTAGAACCGATAATCATGAGAAACAAAACTCAGAGAAAAGAGAATTCAGGAAAGTTTGCAGCACCTTAAAGAAACAATAGTATGGACATCAATACAAACAATCCCAGCAGAGCAGGGAAAACAACTGTTGTAGGAGACAGACTATTCACATAAATCATGACCACTTCATTGACTCCTAACACGAGAAATTGTGCATTCAGAAAATAAAAAAGAAATTCACTTGTATGGGAATGTAAATCCATAGGCTGAAGATACAGGGACCAAAACCAAAACAAATCAAGATGCAAAAAGAAATACAACCAAGAGGATAAACAACACATCAAGAAAAAATAAAATACATTATCAGTGACAAAGGCCACGGAAGAACTATCCAAGAGGGAAGAAAAATTGGCAATGCATGATATAAAGAGAGTGGAAGCACTTGCCTTCTTCACCACAGCTTTGAGTAAAGAGATCACTTTTACCCAAACAGTTAACACAATTAGTGCCACGGATGACAGGGAAAGATCTCAGAAAGAAGAAAGAATAAGTAAAGAATACTTGCCTGGATTACATACAATGTGCTTAGACTGCTTGTTAAAGCAATCTCACGGCTGTTACCAGTCTCTGGGATCCCACAGAGAACCAGCAAGGTGTCAGAATACTGGGGAAGTGAGACATAACTCCTTTTGGGAAAAGGGAGGAGCTGAAGAATAAAGCACAAGCCAGTGTCAATGAGATTTACAGATAAATTGGAACAAATAAAGAAATATTCTAGCAACATCTGAAGTCAACAGCATTATGCTGTTGCAAGAAAGAAAAGGGAAAAATAAAATATTTAACCAAACATCATGTTATGTGTATAGACAGGAGTGACTTCTGTGATGTGTTCCTCTCATCTCATCCAGTGCTTCTAAGATCTCACTTGTACTCTGTGTCCAGTTTGGGGCATTGGATTTCAAGTTAACTGAAGAACCAGGACAGAGGAACTACAGTAGGACCACACAAATTATAAAGGTCTAGCAAATAGGGTCTACAACCACAGAGATATCTTTTGGATTTTTTTTTCCAATGTAAAGAGACATCAGAATGAGGTACAACAGTAGTCTTCAAGCACATGAAAGGTAGTAGCAGAGAGGGAGGGAATTTGCTGGGCTGCCCATCCATGGCAAACAGGTCAAGAAGTGGGATCCAAGTGCAGTAATGCAGTAGTGTACAGGTTCTGATGGTTAACCACTAGCACAGGTTATTACAGCCAGGAAACTTCTATCTGGGGGTATTTTTAAAAAGAGGTCAGATACTCACCTGTTATGCAAGAAGCAGGCACTGTTTGTCCTTCCCCGTGGAATGGAATAAACTAGACAATCTCTGGATCTGACCTTGTTTTCTGTGATTCAAGCACCAGGGAGGTCATAGGCAGAGGTTTTTTTGAGACTGACTACAATGAACTTTAGGCAGGGTTCAAACACAGGTGGCAATGAGTTGGGAGGAACTCTCAGAGGCTGCATTCAGTGGTTCTCCTTCACTTTATCAATATTGCTGGCCTTTAGTACCCAACTGTACAAACTGAGTCCAACTGTCTTCTCGGGCCAGCCTCACCATATGCTTCTGCTGGCAGAAGACCAGGCCCCACAAGAAGAAAGTATGCCAGGCTGCAAAGCTGAAATGATAAGAAACCACCTTTTTTTTTTTTTTCCTTTTTCTTTCCTCTAAAGCCCACAGAGACTGGTGCCAGATCAGAGCTGGGCAACCACTGAAATAGGATGGTGCCAAGATCTTAGCTCCTTTCCTGGCACAGCTTCCATCAAGCATAACTTTACTTTCCTCGTAGTAGCTAGGAAAGAAGGCAAGTATAAGCACTACCTTATGCCTTCTCCACCTGGTCTTCTCTTGGGCTGTACCAGTAGCTCAGTCCTAACTAAGAGAGAATACTCCTTGGTCTTATACTGGGAGATATTTTAAAACAATATATTTGCAGTTCAAGTCTGCTTTTTTCCATGAAAAGCAAGCACATGTATGTACACACTTGTTAAAGACATTACATGAGCCATACAAATCCAAGAGGATTTCAGTCTAAGTCAAGGGACATGACATGGCTTTACCCTGCCAAGTCACAGCAAAACTAAAAATACCTTGCTCCAGCCAAGTTCCACAAACAAGAGAGAAAGAAAAATGCTTCTCCTCTGGTTACCCTCTAGCTCTGTTCCTGAGCAGTATTCTCCATCCATATTCTTAGCCCTGGCCCATAGGGCTTGTCCTGGAGGAGGAAGGAGAGGAATTAATTCTTCACAGCTGGGTCTGTCCAGCAACGCCTTGATCTCAGGACAGGCAGCTGTAGCTTTTCTGGCCGGAAAGGGAGGGTTAACTCCTACCCTGCCAATTTTCACATGGACAACATCCAAAGTGATCTTCTTGCCTTTAGCTTTCCCAAGTGGACGCATTCTGGCCTGTGTGAGATGTATGTCCATATCCACATGCCTACACATAAATGACATCCTTATACCTCTGCCTTCTCTAAGGCACATGGATGAACCTTGCCACTTCTGATGTTACGATCCTCCAGGAACATTTTATGCAAATGATTTAATGAGCATACTTGCAAAGGGTTTGCATACAGGCATAAACTTAGCACAAGTGCACATCCAAAAGCAAAATCCTGGCCCAGAGGGCTGGGAATGAGGAGGTGTGGGATGCCGGCACTCCACCCTGCTTAAGACTGGTGGTGAGCGCATCCCTCCCCTGCCAGAGGGACCAATGTTCTCCAGTTATGTCCCCTGTGCATGATGAGTAACTGCTGGCTTCAAGCTCAAACCCCAGCTAAAGTCTAGCATGAGTTTTATCAGCACTATTTCCACCCTTCTTTCATGCACAGCCCCCGATTCCCACTTGCTACCATCAGCAGGGTTTGCCAGAGAAAGAAAAAGGAGCAGCAGCAGGAGGAAGCGAGGGAGCAGCAATGAGAGGATATTTATGGGTTTTTCTATCTGGATCTTGACAGTCCTTGTTTTGGTGAGGAGGGGGGAAAAGAGCAGTACCTCAAAACTTGTACTAAGCGTAAGGAAATTCATACCTACTGGCCCTGAGGAGCAGTCTGGTGCCTGCACAGACAGCACCATGATTTAATGAAAAGGCACAGGGAACCTTCTCTGGGAAAGGTGAAGGGAGGATATCCCCTCATCAGGGAAGGAAAGGTCTTGGCCTCACCCACTGGAAAAAGGATGGCTGCTGGCGCAGGGTGCAGCCAGATGCAGGATGGCCGGGAGAGGCGGCGGGTTGGGTGACAGCAGGCTGGGCTGCAGGTGTAAGAGGAGACACGTTACACTTGGCAGCCGGGGCCTCGAGCAGGCCTTGGAGCGTGCAGCTGATTGGGAATGAGTTATGGAGCCAGCCGCCTCCAGCGTGCTTGCTCAGAGCAGGGAAAGCTCGGTCCTGCAAGCTCTCATGCGTCAGGGGTACAGAGCCAGGGAAATGCTGGAGGAAAAAGGGGGCAAATCCTGCCACACCACTCCTGGATGCAGAAATTTGGTGGCCTGTTGGAAGCAACCATGGCACTCAAAAGCTGCACAGGATTTTGCTTTTCATCTTACCTAACCTGATCTCCCTCCAAATGCTAGCAAGAGACAGGCCTGGTGGAAAGGAGAGACTGTGACAGAGTCTGGCCTGCCCTTCTCCAGGGCTCATCTGATGCAGATTGTCCAGGCCACAAGGGAGGGTGCCTCTCAGCCTTGCTCAGCATTCACCTACAGGTATTGCCACAGGCTTTTTTAAAAGCTTGAAGTTCACTTGATCAGAAATATTTTTGCTGCATTACCTGCAAACCATCACTATCTGGGCTTAACTATAATGAAACAACTTTCCATAGCCAAGGAAGAATAAAGTGAAACTCCACAGCACTTGAAAAATAATAACCACAGCAGCAGAACTAAGGAAATCAGGCTGAAAATGGGGCTACAGCACTGAGAAGAATAAAATGAAAATTTCCCAAGCAGAGAGAATGCCTGGAAATAGCTGCACCTCCCCTCTCTGCTCCTGTGAAGTCAGGTTACAGGGAGAAAAGACATTTTAAAATGGCACCAGAGTTTTTGAGTATTGTAGAATATTTACAAAGGCAAAACTGAAGCACAAAAAGAGCACGCAGTGTGCTCAAGGTAACAAAGAAATTCTGTGATACAGCAGGTAACTGAGCTTGGCTCTGTAGAGACTGAGCATATGCTGTAACTACTGGATCATCTTTCTGCTGTATTACACTTGCTTAGCTTGGTGATAAAAATATGTCTTCCTCCACAGGCATATTGACCACATAATGCTGAAGGTAGATTATGAGGTTTTATGTTTGTTTATGATGCTACATGCAAACAAAATACCTGTCTTGCAAAATATTTTGGCTGCCATCCACTACAAAATAATCTTTAGGCAGAAAGCTTGTCTAAGAAACTCCTTCTCTTCAGCCACCAGAAAAAGTAGTTAAAAACTAAAGAGCATTTGCCTGTCCAGTTGGAAACCAGCAAGCAGCTCAGCTGGGCAAAGAGCATGGGCTCAGCAAAGTTTCTGATTAACAAAATATAGTAACTATAAAATAACACCTTAACCCACCATGACAGCCCTCCCTCAGCTCCCTACTCTTTCCCTCTGCCGCCTTCTAAAGGTGGTTATCCCAAAGGTTATCTTAACCAAAAAAATGCTTGAATGCTGTTGTGTTGGGAGGCATAGTTTCAAAGAGAGGACACATAAAATAATTAAAAGCAATATTCACTGCTCCACTTCAGAGAGCCCCTGTTTGAGCTCCAGAGGGATGAGAGAGAAAGTAAGGGATGCTTCCTGGAGAGCAAGTAAGGTGAATCAGGACAGCAGAGGGGTAGGCTAAGGACGGTGGGGAGATGGGAAACTGGAGCAGATTGTGGCAAGTGGGAGACGTGGTGGGGAAGGAGAAGCAGGTCTGTAGGTGGGGAAGCAGGAAAGCAAGGGGAGCGGGGCGGACAAGAGGATTTTGGAGAGCGGCTGGCCAGCTGGCACACATATAGCAGCTGCTGCTGTGTCAGCCGAGGAGAGTAGCTGCAGCTGCACGCTGGCCATGAATAGCAGAGGAGCAGCGTGCCGGCTGGCTGCTGGAGGGACGGGGGGGGCAGCCGGAGCACTGAAAAGGCAGGGGGAGGCTCTGTGAAAGGTTTTCTGCACAGGGGAACATGACAACCCTTTGATTTCTGGGCTGTTTGTTCTCCAATTGTCCCCTCCGGTGGATGATCAGTACTAAAGAGTTAAATGGGCTGAGGGGGGAGGGAGAGAAACAGAAGGAAAACTTAGGTCCTAAATGCAGATCTAGGCTTTGATAGTGTATCCATAGCATGCAGTTGTCTGGATGTATAGCTTTCATAGTTGTCAGCAGGGATCAAAATCACAGGGTACTTAAACTAAAGGAGAAATCTCTGCTCGGTTACTCTTATACTTGCTTGAGCCACCACTGGAGGAGGACATGATCCCACCACTTGGCCATCTGCTCTGCGTACTGCACATGTCACCGAGAGCACTCGAAAATCCATCCTGTGTGAACTCCTATGGAGCTGTGGGTTCGGACACCCTTTGTGCCTCTACACGAGTGTGTACACCGCATGCACTACTCCCCAGCCATGTGTGCACGCAGCATGTGTGGTCCTACAGAGCTGTGGGTGTGTGCACCCCACACACTCGTCTGGGGCGGTGGGTGCTCCCACCCTCGGTGTTCTTCTAAAACCACGGGTGCCCCCACAGCTGTGGGAGCACGCACCATGCACGCTCTTCCACTGCTATAGATGATCCCATACCGTGTTCTACACACCTACATCTGCACGCACCGTGCATCTACACGACTGTAGGCAGAGCCAACTAATGCAGTCCTCCATGACTGCGGGTGCATACTGCTCCTCTAACAGCTGTCGGTCATCGCGCCCTGATCACTCCTCTACAGCTGTATGTGGTTCCACCTTGAGCACTCCTCTACAGGTCTAAGTGATCCTACTTTAAGCACCTCTTTACAGCTGTCGATAATCCCACCCTAAGAAGTTCTTCACAACTGTAGGTGATTCCCACCCTGAGCGCTCCTCCACAGCTGTGCCACCTCCTGCATTGTTGGGGTGCTCCCACCCTAAGAATTTCTTGGCTGCGTATGCTCTTCTATACCCATCTATGCGTACACAACGGGCAGTTCTACACCGGCGTGGGCGCACACACCCCGTGCTCCCCCGCATCCAGCCGGCACCCATCTCCACGCCGCGGGCACACCATCCATCCCAGGGCTATTCCTCCAACACCGCGGGGGCGCGCATCACTCCCGCGGGTGTCCCGCATCCCTCATCCCCCCTCCCCTCCACCACCTGGGGCCGGCGGGGCAGGGCAGGGTGGAGCGAGGGCCGCCCGCCGCCCTTTAAGAGCCGCGGCGGGAGCGGCACTCGCCCCACCCGCCGGGCCTTCCCCCTCATTAATATGAAGGCGGCGGCCGCAGCGGCGAATGGGTAATGAAGCTGTCACTCCGGCACCTACTTGTTGGGTGTCCGCGGAGCCGAGGCGCACAGAGGGCGAGCGGAGCCCGCGGGAGGGGAGCGGCGGCGGAGCGCTCCGGGCGGCCCCGCCGGCAGCCCATGCCCT
>VXBX01009319.1:349577-401969 GCA_013400415.1 Scytalopus superciliaris | reverse complement strand
GCCGCGGAGCGGGGTGCGGGGAGGGTGGGCGGGCAGCCCTCGCCCCTCCGAGGGGTGCGGGGGGTACTGCGGGCGGTGGGTGCTGTTGGGGCGCCCCGGGGAGCGGCCCGCGGGCTGGCGGCGTGAGGGGCGGCTGCTGCTGCTGGGGCGCAAGAGGTTAAAAGGAAAAATTATAATAATAATAGTAATGAGGGGCGAAACCCCCCCCACCCCGNAGGGGCGAAACCCCCTCCACCCCGCCCCGGGGAGGGAGCGGAGCCCGACAGCGGCGCGCCCGGGTCCGTGCAGAGCGGGGCTGCCCCCGGCAGGGGGCGCTATCGCCGGGCGGGTCGGGGAGTGTGCCGCGATGGGAGGGGGGGGGTGACACCTGGAGTTGTGGGGGACATCTCACACCTGGGGGCAATCCCGCACCTGGAGCTTGGGAGTCACACACCGCATCTGAGGGATGCCCCGCACTTAGAGCTGGTGGGGAGGGGACACCACACATACTCCCCGCATCTGGGCGACACGCCGCATGTGGAGCTGTGTCCCCAAAACCTGCGCGGGAGACACCCCGCACCTGGGCGAGCCCGGCGCTCCCCGCCTCTCCGGGTGGCGCGGGTTGGGGAACGGGGGACTGGAAGCGTAGCCCGGCTCATTTCCCGCGAACACCGGGGCTCTATGTGTGTGTGTGTGCGTGCAAGAGAAACCCCGCGGCTGCTCCCAGCCCGCTCAGCCTTTCCCTCCTCACTTCTCTGGGGTTTGGGTGGTCTCTGCGGTACCTGAAACTCCCCCGGTTCCCTGTGCGCCGCCGGACTGCGGGGCGCATAGATTGGCTTAGGCTGGAAGGGACAGCAAAGGTCGCTTGGGTGCGACTCTCCTGCCGTGGGCAGGGACACCTCCCGCTAGACCAGGTTGCTCAAAGCCCTCTCCAGCCTGGCTTTGAACGCTTCCAGGGATGGGGCATCCGCAGGGGCCGCTGCTGGTCCCCGTCCTTGGAGGCTGGGGTGTTTTCCTCCTGCTGTTCGGTGGCGCTGGGTGTGGGGAGCGGCAGGAGAGAGAGAGGGAGGGAGGGAAGGCCGGGCTCCCTGCCCGGCTGCAGGCAGGTAGGATCCTGCAGGGAGTTTCACAGCTGTTGCCCTCGGCCCTTCCAAGTGGGCCACGGGGTGGAAGCTGGCAAGTTGCGAGGCGCAGAGGAATGGGGGTGGTGCGGTGCCCGAGCCGGCAGGGAGATGCGTATCGGGAGCCTCGGTACCTGCGGGCTGCGTTTGGCACCTCATGACTAAACAGATAAAAACGGCCCTTGCTGACCTCTCTGAAACACACGTAGCTCGCAGGATCTTTGTTACTTGGAAATGCCTGCTAGGAACGATCAGGGACAAAAATGCCTCCCTTGCCTTTCAAGCTAAAGGGAAAAAAAAAAATCACTCCACATAAATCATTTAATGTGCTGTGCTGCCAGAGACCCTCCAACCTGATGCTCATGCCCCTCAAACTAAGGACTGACTGTTATCTGAAGATAGGGGTTTTGCGGCACTGAAATGGTTAAGAAAATGGTACAACAGATAATTTTTTTCTGTGCAGAGGCACTTAAGTTCTGGTTGCCAGGTTGGGATGTTTTGATGGCCTTTGTTGGTCCTGTGGCCTGTTGAACTTGGAAAGGTTCCTGTTAACGGGTATAGTCAATACCGTAAAAACAGGGTATTTAGAACCGTGGTCTTAAGTTATAAGATCAAAGGGAAAATTAAGAGTCTTTCTCCTCTTTATTGACTGTTTAATAGAGGCTTGATGAAATTGTAAACTCTGCAGTAGATTTCAGTAACATTAGGACCTCAAACTTTATATGTTATCTGTGTGAGGAAGTGAAGGTAACTTAATTCACACTTTTATTTTGCCAGTTTCTAGTATTGCTACTTGAAACACAAGGAGACTTTGATAATCCTTACAATGCAGGTCCCTAAGCCCAGCCTTCTTTGGATTTTTCTTCATTGGAATAAGCACATTTTTACCTTGCAGCTGCCGGATATTGTTGTTGTGTGCTCACCCAGACCTAAGTAAGGCCTGTTTGACCTACCTCTTGCAGGTGAATTAATGCAGTGTCTCCAACATATAGTGCCCTGTCTGCTGCTGTTTCTTGAATTGTTGCCTCCAGCATTTTAAGGGAATTGAAAATACTCAGGGTTTTTTCCACCATTTTTTCTTGCAGCTGTTGCAAAGCAGCCTGTAATTTATTTAAACAGTGCTACTGCAGTCTAGTGGGTGGCTGGCTGATTTTTGGAAGGTTTACTGAATACTCTCCCAACCCACCCATGATTCTAAAAATAAGTTTTGGAGTAGTTGTACTTCTTAAAACTGTCTGTGGATGCACCTATGGAAAAAAGTCCCTCCTATATGTTGTAGATCTTGAACTCCTCACTCTCATGTGTGAGAGCTGTACATAAGCTGTGTAGACTCTGCAAGGAGAGACTTAATTGTAATGCTAGTTTAACACAAGGGGCTTTTGAAGTAGATTGAGTTCCTGGGTTAGGTTTCAACTCCCTAAGGTAATTTCAGAATTATTCTCAAATAATATTCTTTCTCTATTTGAGTTTGCAAACAAGAAACAACAATATGGACCTAGTCTTTCCATATAATTTTTATTTTTACTATACAACAGTAATGAAATTACTGCTTATTTAATATGCTGGGAAAGGAGCAAGAGTAAAGAGAATTGGAAATTGTGTCCTTCACTTATGAAACAAATTTGCTTTGGTGTTGGCAGTGAGCAAGGGACTTATTTCAGTAGTTCTAATATGGATTTTTAAGAAATCCAACCCTCATGAAAGCTAGTACTGATATATGTTGACTTCTTACTGAACCTCATCTGAAAGATAACTCCCTCGTTTAGAGACTACATAGAAATTGCTTGAGGGAGGTTTTCTTTAAGTCTGTTTGATATTGCAGTGTCCTGACCTAGCAGTAGCTGTAGAGCAAGTAGTGTCATGAAAAGTGATTTGTTTTGGTTTACTGTTTGGGGTTTTTTTTCCCTCCTCTTTCTTTTGTAATTTTGCAAGGTAAAATTTTATTCCAAACTTTGGGCAAGTGTATCTTCTGTAAAGCTGCAGTACCAGAGTTCAGTGACTTCCAGTGTTTGTTACAGTGTCAGTTATCCAGTTTATTCTTGTTTCCTGTCCTTTTTTATTTTTAATATCATTAGTCTGATCTCTGATTTGCAAGAGGGAGCTTGGGATATTGCCAAAAAGTTCTTAAAATTGCTACCTTGGGATACATCATCCACAGAAATCTGGCAGTGGGAGAGACTGAGGAACAGCTAGAACAATACAGCTGTCTTCTTCACCCACCTACCTCACATTTATTTCTTTGCCTCTTGCTGTAAAACTTGAAACTTAATGCTTGTTTGAGATTGTTAACAAACAAATGACGTAATTAAAATTTGTGTGCAACTTTAAAACAAAAAAGACAGAAGAATTCAAGCAGCTTTGAAACATTGATTTTGATCAGTTACACTGTTGAGGTTCATTAGTCTCAGCATATTTTCTAGCACAAAGCTGTTTGTTCAGACACTGAAGCTTCAGAAATACCTGGCACAACAATATTTATCAATAGCAGTTAGGTTATTGGCAAAATTTTACATTTGGGATTAATTGAAGGTTACTATGCTTTAAAATTACAGGCATTCTGCTGGATGGATTATGTGGAACCATTTTTTGTACTCCTTTGCAAGATGGTATGAAATGGACTTGTATGTGTGGTTTTTCCCTCCACCCTGTTCTTTCCCTCAGGGAATTCACAGCTTTTCCTGTACCATAAATATTGGTGCGGCATCCATTACTTCAGTTAATTAGTCATATAGAGGAATTGTTCTGACTAGTTGTGGATGTTGAAATCATGTATTACAGTATGCATCATTAGCTCCCCTCATCCCCTCTGTTTTTGAGATCCCAGTGTGATTGACAGTCAGTGCAGTGCATGTATGAGTGCTGTATACTCTGAACTCCCCAGGTGAACTTCAGAGCCTTGGAGATAAGTGGCAGAAACAAGCAATTTCACTTCTGTTTCCTTGGTGAGTCCTTAGCTGGGACTCTGTGTACCTGTCTGAAGGAGAGGGAGCAGAGGTTCAGACAGCCCTCACAAATAGCTTGGGTAAAGGGCGTCTTTCCCATTGGGACTGGGCAACTGATGATTTTTGTAAGCATTATGATAAGTTTTTTTCTGATTTAGGATGTGATTGTAGCACCACTCTCTAAACTGAAGTACTGTTAACTTTTAGGTAGATCAAGTATTATTTTTCATATCCAGGCTCTGTTTTAGTTTCATCCGTGTGCAGTCCACGTGTAAGTCTCATCCAAATACCTGGAGGGGTTCAGTCTTGATTTAAAACATACACAGGAGCATGAACCATCAAATATGTAAAACTGCTGAGAGGATAACTTGGCTGTGGCAGTAAGTGATAAAATTCTTAGAAAGCAACCTGTCCCCTCCCCTGCCAAAACCTGAGCAGGAATACTTGACCTTACAGCTTTTATTGCTTAATTGATAGAGCATTCTGTTTGGCACTTTCACATGTTGTCTCCTTAAGTGTAGGATTTTGCATCAAGCTCTCTCAGTCCTTCTAATTTGAAAAATTAAGGTGGTTAGTCCCTGGAAGGCATCTAGCCTTGAAGCTCATTATCTGGGGTCCCTGGTGCCTGTAGGGAGCTAGATATAGCCTGACTGTAGGAAATGCTCTTGTCTATTTTTGTTAGGCTGGTAGATCCACAGTTGGTCTATCTCCTGTGTCAACACAACCATCACTGCTCTCTGATCAGGATCTTGAGGCTTTGTAATGAAAATATCCTGGATTAGATTACTCGATGCTCCCTGATAGAGTGAATATGCATCCTGTCAGCTTGAATGGCAACTCATCGGGACAGATAGGTTTAAACTAGGCAGGTTAAAGTTTAGCCCTGGAAAAGGTACTTGTAAATAGCTGTACCAGAGGAACAGTAGGTATGTTTTTTCATGGAAAAGATTACAATTTGACAAATGAAGTACCAAGTGAGACACAGCAAGCTTTATCTGTAATTAAGTTCTTTGCTCCATTAAAACTCCCCTTTAATAAAGTGCATGCAAAAGCACAGTTCCAAGCAACACCTGAGGGCAGGGAATAAGAAGTGAGAGGAAGAACTTGTGCCAAAATGCAAAATTCACCTGGTGTGGTGATGGGTTATAATGTACATGCATCACAGCAGAGGAAATCAGCATGGAAAAAATAATGTTCTTGAAAGCTGTATATTGATGAATTACATAAATGTTTAATGTCTTATTTGCAAGCAGCCTAACTCTTTTCCCCAGGTGGAAGGCTTTGCTGACAGCACAGAGCTTCCTTTTTTCACTTGACTATTTATTTTATTTTCCTCCTGAACTTGGTGCATGCTTACTTGACACTGCCTGATGGACCTGTCAGCAGACTCTAGGGCTCCTGTGGAACTGCCATGTCAAACTGTTTCTTATTTTGCCAAAGCGTCTGCAGTCCTTTTGCTCTTAGAGCCTCCCCCTGTTTATTGCAAGTAATGGACAAATATACTGCAGATTGTAGAACATGGATCCGTGTTTCCTCAGTTTTGGGGAGGTAGGTCAGGGAATTTACATGCTTCTACCTGCTTGGTACTGTGTTTGCCTTGAAACGTTTTTGGTCAGAAATGGAGGGGCTGAGGGGATGGCTTTATTATATAAATGATATCCCTTTGGTTTCAAGTGACACAACTGCAAAGAGTAGTTTTCAGGTTTTGTTGTTATGGTCTTTCTTAAAAGAAGGTAATCGGGTGATGTTTTAGAGAGTGACTTTGGCAGTCAAGTTGATTTCAATAGCAGCTGCAGGTGTCACCTCTAAAAAAGAATCAAGGCCTTAATGGTGACCACTTCAGAACCACTCTTTGAAAAAGGGATTTATTATTGGCATGCTGTGTGTGCCAGCAACTATTTGCAGCTTGCCCAGAATAGAAAGTCTAAAGACTTAAGTTTCATGTAACTATAGGAAATCTGTCTTCTAATTTTAAGCAGAAATGCTCTTTGCACTCTTAATCTTTCATGCATTGATGTCACTAAATCTAGAATTTCTTATGTCTTTGAAATAAATATGCCTCAAAGGACAGTATTCTGCTAACTATTTAAAGTTTATACCTTAAAGTTCTGGGTGGGTTTTTTTGAATGTCACAGAGATGGTCAGATAGTAAAGAACACTTCTATTTATACTCCTTGAAAGCTTCCTTAAATAAACACATGCTTATTTATTGGAAACATTGAGGCTGAAGTCAAAACTTGCAGACAAACCCCCTCACCTCCCAGCCATTGAGAGTGGTATGCACGTACACCTCTAGTTGCCTTTCTAATCTTTATTGCAGAAGGTGCTCCAGCCAGCCTATCTGTGAAATGCTACACTCCTAGCCACACAGCTGGTGTGGGCATTAAATCTTTGACTGAAAATGGAAATAGGTATTAAAGTAGTCAGGATTACTCTTACACTAGAGGATGTGAGCTGGAGAAGAGGCTGAAGTAGAAGCAGAGCATATTCTATTCACTGTAGTGTGATGGAGGCTTCTGAGCACTGTCTTTGGGCTGTTTGAAGAGGTTTCAAGTGCTGGTTTCTCAAAAAAAGTAGTCTGCCTATGAAAGGTTTGCTGAAGACATGATTGCTTGTAGCTTTAATCTTAAACAATCAGGTTTATCTTCAACATGGTTGGGTTAAGACCATAATTGGTTGTGTTATATCAGACTTGTGATAATTGGGCTGCATTCCCACTGTGTTGTAGGTGGCCTGAGTGATCCTGTGAAGTTCAAGTGTTAGTGTAGATGTTGAGGAGCTTTGTGTACAAAAGCTACATTCTGTGTTTGATACTACTGCTTGTGTTCCTTGTACAATTACTACTGGAGTTCCCTGGATGTCAGCACAAAAGCTGCAAAAATTAAGCCTCTGTCAAACAATAAATTATGGGAAACATCTGTTTTCTGGATGTAAATATTGCCAAAAATGGTGTAGTGAGTTTTTAATCTATTTGTTGTGAATCTGTATTGTTGCCACAAAGTTTTTCTTGCATGATAAAGATTGTATTTGAGACAGGTGTGTAGGGTAAATTGTGATTTTGTTTTTTAACATTTAAAATTACTTCTGTGCTGTCCTTGTGGGCCAATGGCTGTCTGGCCTCTCTGTTGAGCAATGCCATCGAGTCACTGCATGTAGGTGAGATGAGTGGAATTTATCCTTTCTGTGTAGTCTGACTCCTTCGCTTGTTTTTCCTCTAGGTGTTGATTTGTGTGAGTGTTGGCTCTGGAATACATGCTATGAACATACTTTAAAAGCTACTCTAAGTTCATAAAGCAGCTATGATCACACAGTATTCTTAGTCATATGCAGAAGCTTTAAATTGTTGTGTGCCAGAAAGCTTCCCTCCCTGCTCTTCTGAAAACAAGCCCAATGTTTTGTCAACTCTGTGTGGGTCCTGTTTGCGTTGCCTGCTCTAGTTCAGAGCTGCTTAGCCTGCTGAAGAGACTAGAAAGTGACCCTCCCTTTTCTGCTAGCACACCCATTTACTTTTCCTTTCTCCAGTTCTAGCTGCTAATAATCCTCTGATCTGGAAGGAGCTTGAGAGCATCAGTTTGGAAGGAGAGAGGCTGCTTCAAGGAGTGAGCAATAAGGCTATACTGGCATTACTTCTGGCTCCTTAATGCTTAGCCATTTGCTTACCTAAAGGATATTTGCTACTGCTCCTTGGCAGTAACTCCACCATTCTCTTCCACTTCTGTGCTGTGATAAACCTTTGGTGGTCACCTTCTGGTCTGGCTTTTGGTTAGTGGGTGTCTAAAACGGGTCAGTCTTCGGTCAGAGGTGACTGTTGCCAGTAGTGTCTGCCAAGTTCATTCAGTGTTTCTTGAGCTGCATGTTCAGCTCTCAAATGAGAGCTGAACACCCACAGCAGGTGGGGCCTGACCCACCCCCACCCCACTGCTGCCCCCAGGGTTGGGGAGTAAACCAGTATGTGCACCTAAGAGCATCTCTGCCAGTTCATGTCAGGCAGGACTGAACTTCTGCCTCCCATGGGGTGATGGGGCTCTCTTAGAGCTGCTCCTTCTTCCAGGAACACCTAATAGGACAGAGAGAGCTGGAGAATGGTGTGATGGCTATTGTGTAGATCACCTTGAGTCAAGGAGGGGTGTCCATCCTTGATTTAACCATAGACTTGTGGCCTCTTTGCCTACTGTGCAGGAAAAAATAATCTATATAGAACTTAATCATTAAGAGTACTATGTTAGGTGGAGTCAGTGTCTATTGATACTATAGACAAGCAGTGATGTGATTTAGGACTAAAATGATGAGTTTGGTTTTTTTTGATTACTTCAAAGCCTTTGGTTTGTACATTTTCTTTTCTTTTTTTGTTGTTTGTGGGTGTTTTTTTTGTTTGCTTTGGGGGTTTTTTTGTCTGATGGGCAGATTTTGCTCAAAGATACCTAATTTTAGAAATGTATGCAGCATAGTAGGTATTATCCAACATCACCAAAGATTTAAATACCATCCATCTCTGAAAGAAATGCTTGCTATTTACCTGAAATGTCTCCATTGCTGCTTTTAATATTAAGCATTTTTCTTGTAATTATATTTGTGGAATGTTTTCCGGTTATAAAGTGTCATTCTTTAAGAGCTGAGCTCTCTAACTTATGCTCATTTATTAAACCTTGTTCTGAAAGGGTTTTTTTTTAGAGTTTATGTAGCCTTTAATTTGTGTATAAAGGATATTCGTTGCTTTTTCAGATGCTAAATAAAGTGGAAAAAGCATATTTAACATGAAGATCTTTTGATAACAAGAACTCTGAGCTGAAACCTGTAGTAAGCCTCAATTTTTATCTGTGGTTGAGAAGACTGCTCCTCGAGCAGTTAGAATGCTATATTAGATGGAAGGGGCAAGGCATTTCAAGGCTAAATGACAATCTTAGTCTTACTTGATTAGAGCTTGCAGAGGTTGCTAAGAAACAGCCTAATAGTCCTTGAGTAACCAATTATATGCCCCTTGGACAGATGCACAGGTGCTCATTCTCTGAAGTTGTTTGTTGGTGTGTTTTTTTTTTTTGAATCTGAGATAAGTCTGGAGTATTAGTACATAAACTGCAATCTGTTTACATCCTGATTCAGGCTTGAAAGTTCTGATTATATAAATATATATAAATATATATATATCTTGTTCCCAGCAAGATGTGTTGTGGTGGGTTTGGTTTAGTATGTTACTATTTGATTATTATTGTGCTTAAATTGTTCTTGCAATGCCTGATGTAGTTCCAGGTAGTGCACTAGGTCTTCAGTTTCTGGTGCTTTCTAGTACTATGAACGTACCAACTTAAGTAACTTTAAACATCTAAAGTTCAAATTGGATAAATTTTACATTTTATGCAAATTGTAGTGAACCATTGTGCAAGCTAGCAGTTAGCCTAAAACATCAAATAGAATTCTTTCAGTCTTTTTTTTTTTTTTTCCCTCCCTGAATATGTATGATTCTGGTTACAGCATTGTAAAATTGAAATGTCTGCCTTAAAACCCAATCTCCATTTTTAATGTAAAAAGTTTTGGATTGCAGCTGGAGAACTGAAGTTCTAATTGGGGAACTTCTTCATACTTAGAAGACTTGATTGACATGTGCTTTGAGCAGTAAGTTGAGAAATACTTAAATAGCTTAATTATTGATCTACCCCAATCAAGACTGAAGTATAAGTTTTCTAGGGTGTGCAATTTTTGGTATCATTTAGTGCTCTTATTGATTGAGGACAATTTTAATAGCACTGGTTTGGTAACCTGTGCTACTGCTTAATAGGTTTTAGAGGGCAGTTTCTGTCTCTTACACCATGTAAAAAATAATAATGGTCCTTTTGATAATTCTGATTCCCTTATGTTACACTAACACAATCTTCCTTGTATCAGAACATGAAACTTTTACTTTAACTGACTACATGTAGTCAGCAAAGTCTGAAAGTCAAGCTGTACTTACTTGGACTGGTAAGAGCAAGTATAGCTGTCTGCTGCCCCTCATACTGACTGGTTTTTGTACACAACAATGACCTGATAGCACCCCTGTGTTGGTTATAAACTGTTGTTTAAAGTATGTGTTTATATATAGATCCTAAATATTTTAGTGTTGTATTTGGCTGCTGGAGACCTTTTGTAGAACAGAGTATTGTTTCCATGATTCACCCACGTGGAAGCGGTGCTCTCTCTTATCAGAAAGTGAAGAAGGGAGGGAAGTAGGGAAACTGAAATGTTTAGACTTGGATACACACCTAAGGTGTTGGTTGTCAAATATTTAGTGCTCCTGCAATGCCTTCTTATGTTTGCTGTTAAGAAACCCTGATAACTTCAGTGTTGTGTGGTTTATAGCTTGTAGTCACTTCACATCTCCTCTTGTTCTGTAAGAGGTGAGGGGTAAAGTGGTTGCCCAAACCCATCTGGTTGCAATTCTTCAGAGGTTAATTTTCAGAATTCATATTCTCTTTTTCTAATTTTTCAATTTCCCCTTTTTCTGGTCTTAAACTGTGGACTGTCAGGACATTGTCACAGGGCTAGGACAGAAGTACAAACTGTTGCTTATCAACAGGTCATCTCAAGCTCTTCATATCTACTTTCAGATCACTGCAATTGTAAGGTAAACAAAATAAACTTTAGCTGTCAGGAAATGATAGTCTTGACTTGTGGTAGCTTGCTATCAGTGATAATTTGTCCCTGAAGTCTTTAGGATGGACTTTCAAGATTTGGTAGTCTGTGAAACTTCAGCTTGGCAAGGAATCTGGGGAAGTCAGAAGAGCAGAGAGTCAGTGGGAAATGAAGTACTTAAACTGTAGAGTAGTCACTAGAACATACTGAGTTATGACTCCGGCTTTGGACTAGCAAAATTAGTCTCCAGGTTTTGCTACTGTCTGCTTACTTTGCATGGCTTCCTGCTGTTCTCCATTGACACTCACCCTTATGAGGAAAGCTGTAACATTGTTACCCACCAGAAGAGTAACTAGGGGTCAACAATGAAATGAATTTGAAGACTTGCTGAGATAATCTCCCTTTCATAGCTTCCAGATACATGTTCATGGGAGGAGAAGGAGGAAAAAAATACAGAGAAGCGTTCTCAACTTACATGCTTAGAGTAAATTTACAGGGCAAGTGCTTACTTTCAAAGGCTGTTTCATGTGCTTTGCTATACTTGTTACAAAGCTTTCCTTCCAAAGGCATGCCCATTTGTGGGGTGTGTCTGATTTGTAGTGATATAAAGTTATATTAGATCCCCTCCAGTTTCTGAAAGATATGGATGGATATTAAAATTCTGATGCTGCTTTGTTACGGGGGGACTGATCATTGTCATGTATTCAAATAGCTTGGAATTGTGAGCTACATATGCTGTTGTATTCTGTGTTTATTTGCTCCTGTAAGCAATTAATTTTTAATAGTAATTAAATACAATGTAGTTGTTGGTGCTGCAAGCATGTGATAAAGACTTACTGTAGCCATAAAGTATTGTTCAGAAGATTCAGTCCTCCTGCTGGAATATGATACAAGCCTTTGTTTCAGGAACATGTTTATAAACTTATTTTTTTCACAACTAAGCTCTGGCTCTACCACATAAATTTAACTGTGTGCATAGTCCCTGTTTAATCCTTTATTCAAGCCCCTTGCATGAGTTGATCTGCATGAAGGAACTTGCACCCACTCTTGGAGTGGTGACTCTTATTTTTCTGCTGAATGTACTCCTGTAAATTTACAGAGAATTAAAATAAGGTGTTTTCTTTCTGGTGGTGTCTCTGCCAGCCTCTGCAGCATGTGCAGGATTTGAAAACTGATCTGATGTTTGGGGCTGAAATCAAGGACAGATTAGGTGCATTATCCTTTTTTTTTTTTTTTCTCCCTAGATTAAGGACACTTCTTTTACTATCTGGGAGCAGATCTAAAATCTGTTTGATAAGTCTCTTGTGAAAATGTGAAGTTCAAATTGACTGAAATTATTGTGTGGCTCAAGTAGCAATAAAACTGAGACATTTGTGTTGCTTTATGGTGAAAAGCTCTGTGGTGATACCTGTGCTCAGAGTCCACAGCATTCGGATGCACTTGTTTGGAGCTGTAGGAATATTTGATCAGTCAGGAGTTGCCATCACTGGGCCAGCAGAGTCTTTGTCTCGTTTGTTCTTTTCAACTGTGACTGCTGCTGCTCAAGTAGCTCTAGAGGTGACTCAGTTGGGTGGGATTGATGATAGAGTTGAAGAGGACTTAGAAAACAGTATCTGCTCCCTTAGGAGCAGAGGTTGAGTGTGGGCCTCTCCTCTTCCTAAGGCAAGACATCTAGGCTCATTAGCTGGAATTGGTTTTGTGGGCATTTGCTTTTTCAAAAACAAAAGGGAAGATTGCAGTGCTATCAACAGCTAACATTATTTAAAAGGGGTACGATTAAAACACTACTCTCTATTCCTGGGAACTTTGCATACAAAGAACTTGGGGGCATATCTGTTTTCTTATGTATTTGCTTACCTTCTTAGTATGCATATTTCCAATACAAAAGAGTGCATGCAGGTGTTCTGTGTTTAGAACAATAATTAAAGTATGTTATTACATAGTTAGTTTAATTCCCTCTTGACTTCAAGTTGAAATTATAATGATGCATGGCTTGAAGTGCCCAGAGGACACTAATATCCGTGCCACATGGAGCGCGGAGGGGAGGGGAAGAGCAGTATTAATTACTAGTTCATCTTTGAATTCTAAATATTAGCATAAAACAAGTCTTGCACTAACCATTAATGGGTCTTCATGGTTGTTACATACACTTCAAAAGAGACAATCTAGCTACACTTTCATTAATGCAACAAGAAAGTGTATGTATAATGGGCTTAATTTATCTTGGACTTCTTCCAAAACTTTAGGAAAAGAGTAGGACATGGATACTTGGTTAATATCAAGTTTGTCTGAAACAGTTCAAAGGTGGTAGCAAGGCTGAAAGCTTCCACTAAATCTAATGGAAGGATGTCGAGATGGTACCGAACTGTCTGCCTGGTGCTGAACATTTCTCTTTATAAAAGGCTTTTTTTCCTCTGTTCTCTAATTTCATCAATACTTTCTTCTGTTCTTTGCTATTGGATTAGCTCAGTGGATTTCTGGAAACTGCTAGTGCTAGCTCCAGCTGTGGTGGAGAGGACTGTATCATATTAGCTGGGAAGTCATGAAGGTATCTTAAGATGTAGCTTGTTTATTTCCTTCTACTTAACGATCAGGCAGAATGTCTGTTGAGACTTAATCCTACGACCCTCTAGCTAAAACTTTTTTGTTTTGTCCACTAAAACTGAATACTAACAAAGACACATCTACTGGAATGCTTCTCTGTTCTCTTGTGTATAATTTGATTTAATCTCAATTAAAAATCAGTATCTTGTGTTCTCCCTGAGTAGGATGGAAGGGAAGGCTGTTATTTAAGGTTCTAGCATGTTTGTGGGATTGATGTGTGTGGGGCCAATTTCATTTTTCTTTCTGCTGCATCTGCTCTAGAACTCTGAAAAACAGTTGTAACCTGGGCAGATTGCACTAGGCTCTGCTGTTTGAGAGAGGGGTATGATGTGCAGTGTGATATTTGTTTGACTGCTCTCAGGTAAGATACAGGATGTTGTCTTCCTCTTGCAGAGTTGTAGTGTACCATACCAAATTCTGTTGCTTTGGTTGGTGGCTGTTATGTTTAAAATAGCTTTGGTGATTGGCTGGCTTCTCTACTATTGGATTTCTTCTAAGGTGTAGAAGGAAAGCTTGCTGGTGTTATTTTATATCTCACTATGCTTTCCAGAAACCTCATTGAAACAGGCATGGTGACACCCATATCAAAGGACATCTAAACATTTGAATTTTAATTAGACTGCATAAAGGTTTAGTGAATATAGCTGTGTTAGGTAAATAAACCAGCAGAGAGGAGCTGTGGCAGCAGGAGGGTGACTAATGGGTCTTCTGAACACTGGTATTTGCTGGTCACATTAACTCTTCTGTGTTTTGTGCTCATCATTAGTTCTGATCAGTCATTTGAAACCAAGTGAAGTGATGATCAGGGTGGCTTGTTGAGGCTGCTTTCAGGTGGATTCTACTTTGTATACTTTCTTTATAGTGTCACTTGTTCTCTCACAGTGGTCACGTATGAACAGAGCATTGCAGTGCTCTGGCAGCTGGGAGGAGCTGTCCTCTTTGAGGTTTGTTTACCACATGCCTAAAGCTTTTTATGGGATGCTAGGTCTCCAAGATGCATGTTCTTAGTTGTAGGTTGGAATGGTGAGGTGGGCTTGCTTTATGTGGAGGAAAAGCAGTTTCACTGAGCTGTTGAATGGTGTTGAGTTTCTGTGAGTCTTTTCCCATGACTTGTTAGAGACCTGAAGGAGAAAATCATCTTACTGACCAAAACTTTTAAGGCATTTTTCTCCCTGTTGGACAGTATGTGAAAGTTCAAATGAAAAAGATTACCAGAATGGGTTTATCTCTATAGGTATGGCTCCAGAGGGCCTGTGATGTCTTAGCAGGGGTAGGGATGCTGGAATTTGTTTTGGTCTAAACTGTGTTTCCTGAGGTCACTAAGAATTCTATCTCTGCTCAAATTCTGAATCTGCATTGTCTGAGCCCTGGGCTGAGCCTGTAGCTACCATCAGGTACATTGGTACTGAGGCAGATCCAAAGAGCTAGGCAGATATATCTACCATTTCCCTTTATGAGGAGTACTCTGGGTATTCCTGCAGTGTATCTAGAAGCATTTTTTGGAAACCTAGGCAATTAATCTGGTTTGCTCTGAAGAGTCTGCTGCTTCCTGTAGTTTGTCTGGAATCTTGAGTAATGACAATGCTTCCTTTTACACTATTTGAAGACAGGTTTTATGGGTAGCAGTGTCGCATTTGGGGTGGTTCAGTCAAGTTAGAGAAAGTTCTGCAGCAAGTCTGTGACTTTTTCTACTTTATAATCCCTTTCAACTTTGAAGCTCTAACAATTTTTTTAGCTGGTATTTCCAGACTGTCATAGGTACTCTTTCCTTCACAGCTTTGTGCTAGTCATGCTAGTGTAATCTTCACCTTTTCTATTCTGTTCTTCCCCTAATTCTCTTTGGAGTATGAGTGATGCTTCGGAACCTGTTTTGTTCCTGCTTAGACTGGTTCCTGAGTTACTGAGGATCCCAGCTTTTAATGGGGAAGGTATTTCTTGCTTGCTCTTCAGCTAGTATGGAAGAACATGTCTGGCTGGTGTGGTACTTGGCTCAGTGACACAGACAGTGCAGAATTGCTTTGTTAGTGGAGGAAGGTTAACTGGGAGTAGCACCAGCCTTCATCTATGCTGTATAGAACCCAACAGGGATTGGTTTTGACTACTGTAAATAGAATAGCTGAAGTTTGGAGATGAATTGCCAAATTTATTTCAGTTACCTTTCTGTGTAAACCTTGGTTTAGTCTTCTCCAAGACAAGTATTGATTTTCTGATAGTTAAACTGGGACTTCTATTGTAAATGTGCTGATGAAAAATTGCTATGAAATTGGTAAGCTTAGTATTTCACTTGACACTTGTCAATCTTCCTCTAGTTAAGTGATAAATGCTGGCTGTATTTGAGCATTTCTGTTACCTTGCCTTGGATGACAGTGTGTTCTGCTTTGTGTCACCTGACTTAATCACTATTAAAAGACTGTCTGGATTACCTTTTCCTTAGGGGAAGTTCCACAAGCCTACAGTCCTCTAAAGATTTATTCCAAATAGTAAGATCTCCCAGTTAATAGCTTTGTTCTTGTCTTTTTTTTTCCTTCTGAAAACCATTTGTTGCATTTACTGCAACAGGTACCTGATTGAATTGCACACATGGGTTGGTGATTTTTGCATTTGTTTTATTTTGTGTGACATTTCAGTATTGCAGAAAGGAGAGTCTTGATTAGATTTTTCAATTATGGCTTCTTCTGTAATGTTTTCAAAGAAGAGTTCTGAGATATAAATTTGATTTAGAACTGTGCTGTGTTTATCCTGGTTTCCTCCTCCCTCCCCCCCCGCCCCAACACTCCCTGGTCACAATCTTGATTACCCTGGGATAAATGGTAATGGCTCAGGCAGGCATGCAAGATTCTATGGTGTACTTGTTTTATTTATTTTACCATTCTCTTCTTTTACTGTCAGCCATTAGAATAAGAGAAATATTTGCTTCAGAATGGCATCATTACTGAAGTCAGAGTTTGGGGAATGTAAGCAAATGTTGATGGGAGGCTAAGGGTGAGAATATAGAAAACTGTTCTCTGTTCTCCCAAGCTTTGTTTTCAACCTGGAAACTTCCTGTGATTGGTCTCCCTGAAGTATTTCTGCCACACTGTCCTTGGACCCACAGAACTCTTAAAACCATTTTGCACTTAACCTATGCAGTGTTTTGCCAAGTTCTGCATAAAGTGCCATCTTTTATTACTTTGTTTCTTCCAACCATGGCTTCTGTTAGCTTACTTTCATGCCTTTTACTTCATATCAAGAACATGAAAATAGGATGATCTAATCCTAACCATCCCCAGGGCCTTTTGAAGCTTTGTTGGCTTCTATCAAATACTCCTGTTGTCTCTTCCAGGACTGTGGAGTTTTGACCAACTCTTGCATTTCTCTCATGGAAATAATTTGTTTCTTTGTTCCCTCTTCTTGCATTTTGCAGGGCCTTTGCTTTCTGACATCCCCTTCTTGGTGATTACTGTTCATCCTGTCTCATGGAAGAGGGAGAACAGGAGGACCATATTGCTTCCCTCCACCTTCAGTTACAGCATCACAGTATCATAACACTGAATATCTTTTTTTCCTTCTTGTTTCCCCTGTTCTCTAGCTTCCTTTTCTATCCAGGGTGCTCTTTACAACTCATTTGTGAATATTAAATAGCCAAGGCATGGTTAAGTTGGGAGGCAGATCTCTTACTGTAATCTGATCAAAGAACTTGTGTTGAGTTTGTGAAGGGAACTCACTTAGCTAGAAACAAGATGGCTTTGGTGGATTGAAGGAGTAGCTGGTTATGAAACTGGCAGGTCACAAGATATATTTTGAGAAATCTTGCTATCAATACAGATTTGCACAGAAGAACAAAGTCAGTGATGTCATTAACTCAGGGTTATATGAGGATCTCTGAAAATTAGTTTACAGTCAACAAGGTTGGAAGTTAAAATAATGAGATGTGTAATACTATACTCCCATTATGACAGTTGGTACAGACAATTCTGAAAGATACTGTGGAAGAAGAAATAGTAAGATTAAGAAGTAGTTTAAAGACCACGTAGAATGTCACTGTTCTAGTAACTAGAATAAAACTGTAGTTACTGGTCCTTCATCTAAGATGAAATTGCTTATTTTTTTCATGAATATTAAGCTTGCTTATTCAATTGAAAAAAAATTTCTATGTCCCCTTGATGTACTGATTAGTTTTATTAACCACTACTTTTGTTGAGACTTATCTCAGTGGACATGCCTAGAGATGACATAGGCAGGAGGCATTTGCAGTAAAATAGAAGTGTTCCAAGAAAACTGACAAATATTATAGCATGAATGGGTGTCAAACATTGATATTCTTCTTTCTTGCTGAAAAATCTCAACAAAGGCAGGTTATTGTGGGAGCAGAACTTTTGCTGATGCTTTTTTTATTTAGTTCTGAAAGTGTATGGAAAACAAATTATTTGGAAGTCGCTCCTACAGTGTTTGTTCAGATTTAAGTGGCTACAGTTGGCAGCTTGGACTTCATAGTTGGAACTTAATCTCCCTGAGTACAGCAGAGATGTGTACATGCTGGAATCAGGGGAGGAGGGAAGGAGTAGGGTGGGGATGAATAGCAGACAGCTATAAAAAGCAGAGGCAAGTATTACTTCAGTTCCACTGGACCAGCATTACTGCTATGTGTGTAATGGTGAAAGGCACTGCTTTAAAATAGGGATGGGCTCTTCTAGAACTCTTGGTGTCCCGTAAGCTGAGAGTAGATAGCAGATGAGCTTTGATTCGGATGAAATCCTCACATGAGTATTGCCTGATCAGATCTCCTGCAGGTTTTCTAAATAAAAACCTAATGACATGTTTCTGGCATTGTGAAAACTGTTAGTGAGGTGCACGCTTCCTTTTTCCTGCTGCCCTGGCTGCAGCAGCTCTCACAGAGGGGGTGCTATCAAAGATCAGGGTATCACTGAGGTATTGGAAGCAAATATGCTGTTTCTAAGTCTTGTTATTTGTCACAAGATTGACTTGGCTGAGGTTTGCTTTGCATTTGTCTAGGGTGCTAAGTTACAAGGAGCTTGTGGAGTCCTTCTGACAGTTTAACTTCTCATATGTAGATGGATCTCCACAGTGCTTTCTCTTTGCTTTTATGTTGTCTGAGGTGACCGTATGAATGTTCTCCTTTGAGGAGCTCAAATCAGAGTCATGGCATTGTGACCTTTTGTGAAAATGGGTTTCTACAGGGGTTGACTAGAGCTTGTATGTGACTTCAGACAACTTTTAGAAACTCTACAGCTAAAATGCTTGCTGTCTTGTGATATACCAAGACCCCTTCACATTGAGAAACTCCTCCATTCTGCCATTGCAGCAGGATCAGAGTGTCTTCAAACTTTCACTTGAAGATCTTCCTAGAGATACGTCATCTGGTAAGAGGTATACTGTGATCCTGGTAGTTTGATCACTCTGGAGAGAAGCACACTATGCTCCTATATCACAAAACACTAGGCACTGCCAAATAGGTGTTGTAATACCCCTTGGAGTTTCTCCTTGAAGTTTTTATCTTTCAGATGCGTGCAGCTGGTTGTCGGTAGGATTCTTCCACCTAGTTGCTGGGTAATTTTCTTTAACTGAAGTGAGTCTCTACCTGGATGTTAAATTTGGTATATTAACTCTAAGACTGACTCTTATTCACCTGTTGTTTTTATTTGTGCTCTTTTTGCAATGAAATGAGTCTTAGTTGTCTAGACATCTAGATTTTCCTCTGCCACCCCCATACGCATACACACATACACACCCCTCCAGTTTAGATTTCGCTTAGTTTGGGGGAGGAGTGGAATGAGTGTTCAAACTCATGTAGGTGGAGATATCAGCCTGTTGACTGTTAACCATGGCAAAAAATAGCCCCTCTCCCCACTCCCTGGTTTTACAGACTTCCTAAAGATTGTCAGGTGGGGATAATTCATAAAGAGTTCCCCTTGCACAGCAGTAGGGCTCCAGAGTTTGTAAACATCAATTATCCTTTGTGACTGGGCCAAGAGGAGTATAACTGCAGTAATTGCTCTCAAATAGAAAGCTTCAACTTGTTCAACTGCTTTCTGCTATCTGTTGCTGATGTTTGCAGTACTCTAACCTGGCCTTCCACTCCTAACAAAATGGGATTGTTTGG
Organism: Scytalopus superciliaris; assembly: GCA_013400415.1. NCBI lineage: Eukaryota > Metazoa > Chordata > Aves > Passeriformes > Rhinocryptidae > Scytalopus > Scytalopus superciliaris. Next base: position 382,617 of record VXBX01009319.1, on the reverse strand, counting down.
CCCTGGTTTCCAAAGGGAAGGCTTTTATTTAGGATCCACTATGCTAACTCCTTAAATGAAAAATGAGGGTTTAGAGGATGGGTATCCTTATGACTTTGTGTGGTGAATGGCCTCTGACTCCAGCAGATTATTTCTTGCATGCAAGTGGCTGAAATATCCTTCAAGCTTCCAAAAAAAGCCCTGTACCCAGCCCCCCCCACCCCGCATCACCCCCCAATGGGGATCATTTACTCCTTCAGTAAAGGTCTCCATTGTGACTTTATAATGTCTCTGTCTAAAAGATAAACCTCCAGACTTGTTCCATTTGTCTGCTCTTAAGCCGGTAATGAAGGTGAGTCGTGGATCTTCTCAGAATCTTTCTTAATTTCTTCCTTATTCCCTTTGTACCTCTGAGTTATTCATGAGGAAGTTGTAAGAACTCACTGCAGAGTTCCTGGGGAAGGAAATGGAATATGCTTGCCTTGAAGTCAGCTTTTTCTGTGGCAAGCAGGCTGCTTGTTTGGGATGGGGGGAGGGGGAGAGGTGCTGAAACAAGAAAAAGGGGTGACAAGCCCCCAGACCTGTGCTTGCCTCACTTGTCTCAAAGTTCCTTAGGAAAGCAAGCATGAGAGTTGACTGTGTGGGTGAAGACTTAATGGGCTTGGGTTCAAGAAATACTGATAATGGCTTGTTCCAGAAGTTACAAAAATTAGACTAGCAGTAAGAATATGCTGCTCTTGTTCAGCCTGTTTTGACAGTCAAAATGTTTGAGTATAAATGTTGCCTGTGCCTGACTGAGGTTTGAAAAGAAGCAGCATTTATTGGTGATGAGATCCTGCACTTACTGTGTGACTGGAACAGGAAGATAAGGTGGGCTTGGGATTTGTTTAGGAGCTGAAATTTTTTTCTCTTGCATTGGTTAGCCTTATGAGATTTTTTTTTCCCCTGTAGAAACTCCAGTCAGTCCTTTTATCATGTGAAACTGATAACTTTTTGTCTGTTAGAACAGAAGTTTTAATATATAGTGGCACACTATTGATTCAGAAAACTTCAAATATTGATTTCAGCTCAACCTTCACCTTTTGCATTTTTCAGACTAGGAGCTGGAGAATGTAAATTCTATACCTGACAAAGTATTGTCAACAGATTGATCATCTTTCTTGGGATGAAAAATCTGACATGTCTGGTTTGCCAAACATCCCCCCCCCCGCCTTTTGAATGTTGATTGGCAGATATTAAGGTAATAGTAATAGTTTGTGAAAGTGAGCAAAACCAATATTACAGGTCTAGTTTCCCCCCCTCCCCAGAAAGGAGGTCGCTGGGATAGTATGGGGAGTGTTTTGTTTAGTGTAAACAGTGGAATAATGCTTTGAAGTTGCTTATGTCAACACCAATCCTGAGAAAAAAACACAACTGAAGCAGCATCACCATGATAAACAGACTTAATTTGTATCTTTCCAAGCTACTTGGCATATCTATTCAGTTAACTCCTACGAAGTGGTTCTTGCATAAGCTGTACTCTTCTCCAGACGTGTGCTGATGCTCCTCTGTCTTCTAGCCTTTAAACATCTTCTGTTTTTTCATTTGATGAGCACAAATGCTGTTGTGTGTTTAATTCTTTCCAGAAAATAAACCTAGACACCAATGTCAGTAGAACCAAGCGTATTTTCAGTGCCCCATATTCAGCCCTATTGCCTCCCCCTTCAATCTGTGCCATGGTCACTTTAAAAATGTTTTCTAAATGTTTAGTGCTAGTTGAAATGAACAACAGGTACTACTTCACAAAGCTTTTCTTATGTATAAGAATAGTCGGGAATGTGCACATCCTGCTGTTGTAGTTGTATCAGCCTACAGCAAGAGTTCTGTGAAAGTTACAGAAGAAACAGATGTGGTGGTGTATGTGCATTATGCATAAGACTCATGATTTTGGGGCGTTTTTAAGGATATTTTTATAGAGATTTTTGTTAGATTTATGCATGAACTTGAACACACTTGTATTCATATCAGCAGTCTCTATGGAGAACATTCTATCTTTAATAACTTTTACAACAGCCTGTTTAAAAGATACATCAAAGAGCCAAGACCCTGCTGGATGATGTGAGGGGGTTAAAGATTTGCAATATGGCTAGACTTTAGATTCTGGACAAGAGCTAAATTAATGCAAATTCTGTTGCTGCTTTCTGCAAGCACAATTTAAGAAAGATATCTGATGTCAATGTTTGTGCTATAGAAGAGTTGCAGCTGGTGTTAGAAGGTGTGCTGGGTAGTCTGGTGGACTTTGTCGAAGAGTACAGGTGTGACTATGGCACAGCTTTCATCAAATGAGTATGGCCATTACATAAGCTAAAGATATCCTTCAAAATTTATATCCATTAATGTTACATTAATGTTATTCAGCTTATACTCTTACTCTGGTTATTAGGCAGGGTTACAGTATGGGTTGGGTGTATGGATATTAAAATTTCTACTAGTAAGTCACTTCGGTAGTCAAATGTTTCTGATAATTGAGCCGTAACTGGGAAGCTCTCAGTGCAGTACCCTCTGAACATACCTAGTAACACAGATGCTTTTTTTTGTAAGTTTTCAACTGTTATTTTAAATTGAAGTGCAAAATTCAAAAGTCTTTAAGCAGATCTAGTGCAAGATTTTCTACATGTGGTAGTGGGCAAGACTGTTCTTTTTAACTGGTAGGTTAAGGGACAGCTTTCTATTTTGAGGTGTAGTGATTGTAATATGACAATCCATTGCACTACCACAGAGAGGAATTCCTCTTTCAAATTACTGACTAGCTGGAGGTGAGGAAGGGCTGACAAGGTGGTTTGGTAGCCTTAGCTATCTTTTGCAGAAGTAAAATAGCCATAAAAATCAGTTTTATGGTTGCGTTCTTGCTGCATCTCAGTGGTTTTGAAGGGTGACTGTGTAACTCAGTAGAAAGCAGGAAGCTGCACAACTGAGAGCTGTCCCAGCTGAAACTGATCTTCCAGTAAATACGCATTTGTCTATCAATACTGTTTAATGCCATTTGATTAACATCTCTAATCTCCTGCAAATATGACTGCAAGCCTTCCTAAAGTGTTACACTCCATATGCTTGTTCATGTGTGAACAGCCAAGGGGTAGCCTGTTAGCCCTTAAGCAGACGTGGGGAAACTGAGGCTGTGGGATGCCATTAAGCAAACAGATTTCATAGTCTGGGTCTTGTCTTTGTTGTGTAGGTTCTTCAAGCTTTTTATAGGTAGGCTTATAATTGTTGATGGTTACTTGTGGGACAATGGTAAAAGCAAATGCTGGAGACCAGGCTTGTGGGACCTGGGGCTTGCAAAGCCATGAGGAGGCAGCATGAGCTATCTGGGCTGTAAAGGTCAACTTTTTGGACAGTTTCAGTTCTTCTGCACTTAGAAAGAGCAGCTGTGCACCAGAGTTGTAGTTGCTTCTAATGTACTATTAAGTTTCTATAGGATAGGAGGGGAATATTTTCAACTTCAGGGACTACGCCAACTTAGATTGTGAGATTTGCTGCCACAGCTATTGGATTCCTTTTTTTGTGCCTCTTAAAATTGGTAGACGGCCCCTTTGTCTCCATTGACACTAGCCAGCATGAGCATGCTGGAGCAGTGTATTGTGTGGAATTCTCTTAACCCACAAAAATTCCTTAGCATCCTCAGCAATGATACAAATCTGCTTTCCAATGGTATTACGGCAAAGCATAATTGACTGATCTGTTTCCTAAAACAGCAAGTCCAGCTTGAATTCTTTTATGCCTTGACTTGTCTGGGCAGTCAGATGCAACAGTCAATTTGCAGTAGGAAAGACCAGCACTTGCATAAGATAAGTAAGTGGACATCTGGAAGTACTTGAGCTCTAGTTTGTACTTGTAATAGAAATCACTGGAACACAGGAAAACTGAGGGATATGTTAGCAGATAAGTAGTTAAAAGTAGAAGAGGTGTATAACAGAGTTTTGGATTCTTGCGCTGATTTGCAGAATTCTGCTTAGATTAGTTCGTAATTTTTCAAAATAAGGAGACGTGCTGTTGCCAGAAGATAATGTTAGGGCAGTACTGTATAGTACTTATTTTCTCAACTATTCAGTGTATGGGTTTGTGTGGGTTTATTTTCCCCTCAGGTAGTAGTTAGAAAGGGGAGTGGCAGGTAATGTTTTCAGACTACAGTAGAATCCTCTCATGCTTCCCTAAAGGCTGAGATTTTTGGGCTGGGGGCAGAGGAGAGCAGGAAGTTGGAGGGTGAAGCTACTAAAATGCTTTGCTAACATTTGTTTTCAAAAAATTGGGTGGAGTTGTGAGTTGTGCTGTGATGTCATACCTCAGAAGTAGAGGCCTTTACTTTCTCAGCTGATCTCTATCAGTTGTCCTTTTCCAAAGGCAGTCCAAGCTCAAATGTGCCTCTGTCCAGTGTAGTCACTCCTGAGCTGCCTTTTCCCTGTCTTGAGTGCAATTGAAATATTAAACTTTTTTTGCTACCAATGATGGAAAATCATCTTACTCAGTATATGTCTGAAGATGAAAGCACAGAATAAAGATGTGTTTCAAAGGCTGAGTTGTGGTTTGTATGTTAATGTAACTAAGCAGTAGAAAAACATGCACTCAGTTAAATGCATTTCTGAGTAGACTGATCTCTGCTGTAATAGTGAGAGACCTCCAGGCAAAGAGCTTCTCTGCTTAGGGTGCTGCACTGATCTGTCTTATTGCTGTTCTAAAATGGAGAGATTTCAGTGTTATGATCAACCCTCCTTGGTGGGAAGTGGAGAGGTGTAAAAAGCACTTATGAGCATCTCAAGTAAAAACACACCAGTAAATTTTATCATAGTAAAATAGTTCTAAGCACCCTATGAAAGATGGCTGAATTCCTACATAATCCTCTTCCTAAGAGTGCTACTAATTTCTTGGCTGAATGTCTCCATATCCATCTGAATTCACAGATCATTAGCCTGTGAATCCTACACACATCAGGGCTTGGCTCTGCTGTGTTTAATGAGATTCAGGTTTTGGTGTCACTTGCCTCTAAGCACAAAGATGTGTGCAGGAGGGTTTTAGAGCAGTGGTGCAGTAACTTTTCTGTTCTTGCTGGTTTCTTCCCTTGGTGTTGAATGTGTGTGAGGATCTCTGTTACTTAGAGCAGTTGGAAACTGTCAAAGCTGAAGGGTTTGACAGCTGTTCTTGTTAAACTCAAAACAGTTAAACGTTACCTGTATGCATAAGGTAACTGTTTTCTAATTAAGCTTAGTTTTTGAATATCAACATCTGTCCTACATATTTGGTCATAAACCCAAGAAAAATGCCTGAAGCCTTGCTTTAGTGAAGTAAAGCCTTCATGTCTTTTCCAAATCATTTAAAAACTGTCTGAAATCATGTTTTTTGTCTTTCCTCCAGGGAAAATAGAGTACCAGGTGTGCTTACTGTAATAATTATGTTTCTCCTGTGTCTTTTGCAGGTCTGTTTTTCACACTATTCCTTTCATGAGAAAGAAGTCTAAATTTTTGATAGATATAGGGTGAAATGTGTGTTTCTTCTTTAGATATGTTTNTTTTTTTTTTTTTTTGGAGGAGTAGTGGTGGTTCAGTTGTTTAAGTCTTAAATATCTTAGCTGTTTTCCCAAGGTCTAGAGTCTCTTTTCATTTAAGCCTTTTAGGGCTGCTTCTGAAAAGGATTTCTGTGGCTAGGCAAAGCTGAGAATTAGATGCAGTGGGAGGAGAATAATAATTATTCAGTCCTCTATGTGTGTGGGGGGATGTTTTTGTTTTGCTCTTAGCATGGTTTGCCTCACAATTTTTAATGCTGTTATATTTCATGCTTTTGAGAAGATGCCTTCAAGGGCTTTCACATGACAACAGAAGTGAAATTTTTAACTGTTTTCAGTTGGCTTTCTTGTAGAAGCAATATCTGCTTATTTCAGATTCCAATTTGTGTGGTGTATAACAGTAGCTTTTTATTACTGTCTAATTGGTGTCTTGTTTCTTTTCAGAGATCGTTCACATTAATATTAGAAGCGTGGGATTGGGATAACGATACAAAAGCTGGTGAGTATTTATGTAAAAGTTGGAGTTTGTACTTTGTGCTGTTTGTGTGCAAATTGGGGAGGAGGAAAGTGATATGCTGGTGCAATTAGCCATCCCTCCCAGTCCGCCCGAATGCAAACCTGCTGACTAAGTAAAGGGCTTGTACAAATCCAAACAGTGACTACAGGGTTAGGAACTGTGACAAAATGATGCTATATAGGAAAAAGAATGAACAATAGTAAGTGAAGGCTGTAGCACATGACTCCTGATAATTAGCTGTTGAAAATGTTAGGGAAATCATTGTAGCCTTTTTTAAAAAAAAAAAAAAAATAAAAAAAGGAAAATTATCTGTACTGCGGAGTTGCACTCTAAATTCTTCTCAGTTTGTCTGTAACCATGCTGTGCAATATTTCTCATTAGCAGGTAAACAATTAAGCATTCTTGCTTCCCATAAGTAAACCAGGCTTTGTTTTTGATGAGTGCTCCAAATCATGATATGATTGCTTTTCTGTTTCTTCTCAAATACTGGAAGCTACCATGTATTTTCAGTCCATAATTGTTAACATTCAGTATCAGAGCAGGGCTATTGATCTGAAAGAAAAGCAAGATTATTGTATAAAAACTTGAAAATCATATAAGGGTGATGATTGTTATATTCTTGCTAAAGAAGAACCTCAGCTTGAACCTACTCTTTGTTAATAGTTTACAAATCTGTCTTAAAATAATCAATGCTTCTGGCTACAAGTGTTAAGGGAACCACAGACTTGCACTGTGGTTATTGGTAGACTATTTCATTTTGGTTGGCATCAATGCAGAGAAACATAAATGCCTGGACATTAAGATAGCAGAGGGGTTATATCTCAAATCATCATTAGTTTCTACTTATCAGTTCCATCCTCTGCTGCTTCACTGGCCATTCTTACCAAAGTACTTCAAGCATAAAAACTTGGCAAAGCTGAATTAATATTAAGCCTGTGTTAGAGTTTGAAGATTTTCTTTCTTGAAGAGTGGGATCAGTCCCCCTTGCATTTTCCTAACTTAGAGGTTTTTCTAACATAATCTATTTCCAATGGTAGACAACGTAATGATGAGTTTGGAGTTTGTTTCTGAAGCCTCCTTTTCTTAGAGTGAAACTTAATTCTGTCTTGTTCAATAAACTCCTTCAAACTTTATTAGCTATGTTTTCTTCAAATCTCTGATATTTGTTGCTGCAACCCTTCATTTGACTTGGTCCACCTCCTTTTTGCACAGCACTCCTCAAAGCTGGATGTGGTATTCAAAATAAGATGATGTGTGCTGAGCAGAGTAAGTTTGAATCTTGAATAGATTTATATATCCTTCATAGCAACAGATTGGAGAAATCCTCTTGAATACTTTGCTCAAAAAGTACTACATTAAGCTAATTCCTTTACATACTTTCCACCTTGGGAATAATTTACCTAGGGGCAGCTAGTACAGCAAATGCTGAAATGACATTTCCTAGTTTTAGGTGGCAAATCAACTCATGAGATGGTGTAGGAGTAGGTGATATGAAGAAGCTACCCTGTGAGTCATCTGTATGAATTTAAGTGCTGGATTTTGTTTTTTAGTAAGCTTCTTAATAAATAATGGCCTCATAATTTTGTGTAGTTCTTAGAATTTGCAGAATCCTCTTGCAAACTTGCACTTTAAATATCCAATTTCTTTTAAATGCATTTGATAAGAGGACAATCACTTCAGGCTTGTGTTGAGTCTTTGTTGTTGTTTTTAGTTTAACGTGCTCTAACAAATCTCTACTTGTGTTCATGTCACACCTTTTTTTTTTTTTTAAACTTCAGGCCAACAGGATATATAGTGTCTTCTGGAGGCCCACTGTGCCATCTCCTTAATTTAAGTTTCCATGAACTGCAGGAGTCTATAGAAGTGTCAGATTACGGTTTAGCTCTCATGAGAAACTGCTAATGGAAAGTGAACTTCCCTTTAATTTAGGCTGCCAGAGAGGTACTGTTAAGCTGTATTGTATCTGAAACTAGAAGGCTTGTCATGTGAATTTAGGAAGGCTTTCTTGGCCTGTAATTTGGCAGAAGACTAGCTAAGTGCTTGTCTTGGTTAAATGTTTCTGTAATCTGTGTACCGGTTCCCTGATAGAGATCTGTTGTCTTGCCATGCTGCAATTTACACTTGCTTATAAGATTCCTCTAAGAATTCCTTAATGCTGAATGGGTTTTCTGGGGGGAGTTTGATCTTGGCAGTGAGTCCTCCAGTAGGTTTTGCCTTGTGAATCTGTCAAGATGCAGAGACTCTTCACTTGTACTTTTGCAAGGACTCCCGAACTGCCACTCGGGGCAGATCAGTAACAATTCACATATAAGAGAATAGGAAAGGGAATATGACATCTTCTCCAGAAAAAAAGGCAAACAATATCTGCATTCTGAAGGGGTGAAGTGAGTATCTGTGGAAAGTTTAGCTCCCTATCAATCCTGAACACCGCTGATCTGTAGATCAGGTTACGTGTATCTTCTGTTGCTACTGTAAGAAAGATTAATCAAAGTAATTGCCAGCGTCTGTTTATAAGCTGATTAATTAGTTCCAGAGTCAGGTTTTTTGCTTTCCTTTAATGAGGATGAGTAAGGCTGAAAGTTAAGTGTAGGTTCTGTGTTCCAGCTTGGACTCTCAAGTGGGTATTAAACAAAACAAAATAGCCCAAAACTCCCATCCAAAACAAACAATCCCCCCCAAACAAAATAAAAACAAAAGTACAGCAAAAATAAACAACAAAACCCAAACAAAACAAGCAAACAAACAAACAAAAAAATCCCCAAACCTGGAAAGTGGGGCTTTCAGTGAACAACTTGAAGGTTCTAGAACATTTGTTGTTCTTCCCTCCCTCTTTGCCCTGTCATCCTGTCTTCTTCCTTACACTCATTGGAAGCAAGGCAAGGGGGCTCAGAGCAGGGCTGTGAGGTACCACCTCAAGAGCAAGTCAGCCGGGGCAAATGCTTCCCCTGTACTTACCTCAGACTTTCAGCCCCCAGTTCCTGACCCGTTCTTGTGTTTCCGTGCCCCGGGGTTGGCTCGGAGGTAAGCTTGTGGCAGTGTAGTGTTACCACTTGTTTGCTTTGGGAGGGCGGAGGAGGGGGAGAGGAAGCTGGCTTAGATACAAAGTCACTGTAAAGGGCCTGTTCGCTGTCATCTGTCACAGCAGCTCCTGCTGCTTTCCAGGTAAGTCATTTGACTTGGCAGACTTTGAGTTGTGTAGCAGGGGTCTAAGCCAGCCCTGCCATTACAAAGCAAGCTGGCATCTTCACCTGTAAAGTTAACTTTCCATCTGACAATGTTGCTGCTGCAGGGATGCAGTGGTTGTCTTCCTCTTTCCCAGTGATCTGTAGGAGACTAGTCTGTCCTTATGGCATTTTGAAATGTGTACTTGTAAAAAGCTGAAGAGAATGTAATTCCTGAAACAGGCACCTCCTGTTTCTTTGGGTGTGAACTTGACATGGTACCATGTGTGTTCCTTTGGAAACAGGTACCAGCATCCCTTTGAGTGGCTTGGGAATGTCTGACCTCTGCTAAAAGTTAAGGTGTTGATGAGCAGTGTTCTTATTTGGGTATCGTGGCTCCTAATTGCACAGTTAAATATGCTTCAGATAAGGCTTTCTCTGAAAAATCAGATGCTCTGGGAACATTAATTAAAGAACTACCTTTTAGCCATCATCTCCTTCTGTGCAAACATCTGTGCTACTATCTGCTTTTCTAAACAGGCCTGTAGAAAGCTTCTTATTAATCAAAGAAAAAAGCCTAATTGCTTGAGAGGAGGGTGTGTGTGGAAGTTTGAGTAATGAATGCTGCTTTTTTTTGTCCAATAACCAGACAAATTCAGTCATACAGCCCATTGCCTTTACTGAGAGCTAAAGGTAATGAGTCTGAGTCCCTAAGGTGAACTTTCATGGCAAAGACAGATGCAGGGAGCAAACTTGTCTCATCAAAACAGTTAGGTGAGAGACTGCAATAGCTTCAGAAACACTTCGGTATTGTGGGGGAGGAAGACGGAACCCTGACAAACACGTTCCTCCCTATGATTACAGATGTCTTGGAAAGATGCACCTTCTAGTTGGGATCAGTTTTAAATTCAAAGTAAAGCGGAGTTCTCATACTTATTCTGGTACTTAAGAATTTAGTATTAGAAACTAAATGGCTTGGAGCTGATTTTCTGATGCCCTCTGTGGTTCAGGGAAAATTATTTGGCTTATTATTTAGGCTGTTAATACCTGCTTTTGTTGATATAAACTTCAAGAAAACCCTGTAAGATTCTGAATGCATTCTTTTTCAGAGGAGCTTGTGAAGATAAAGTTTGAGTGTTCAGGAAAAAAAAAAAAAGCACTCTTGGGTTATTTCCCCTGTTCTCGACCCCTGTTATCAAGAGGTCTATTCTGCATAGGTATATTTGCAGTGGCTGTAATGCTTGTTCCAGTTGTTTAACTGGGTCTGATGAAGCTCCATTAGCCTGAAGATGCCTGATAAGGTTTTTATTATATAAGCCACTCCTTTAATCTCAGGACCTGTTCTTCAGTCCATCTGATGCACTTTGAGGAAATGCTTTTATAGCAGTGGCTGCTGCAGCTGTTTTAAAGAGCTGATGTTGCTTTTAGCTGAAAAACAGCTCTGTAGTGCATATTTGCTACTTGTTCGAAGTTCCCTCACCATCCAGTGATTCAGCATTGTTTTCCTTTATAGTTTTTCAGATCAATAGTCATTGGAGAAGAATAAGACTATAAAAAAGAATGTTGACATTTGCCCAGGGAAGTGGTGGAGTCACCATCCCTGGAGAGATTTAAAAGATGTGTGGATGTGACTTCTGAGGACGTGGTTTAGTGGTGGCCTTGGCAGTGCTGGGTTAATGGTTGGACTCAATGACCTTTAAGGTCTTTTCCAACCTAAACAGTTCTATGATTCTATCTAATCATGGATCTTTTAGTGGTGACTGGTATGATAAATATCCTGTTTTCAGTCAAAAATAAAACGCGGGCAGCCTTCTCAGTCTTGCATGTTTCTTGTCAACTCTGCTACTGACAACGTGCTGCTGGATGGCAGAAGAGTTTGTGTATAGGAATGAGAGAGTTAAGGAACAGGGACAGACTTCAGTGTGTCTGGGCTAGCCGAGAAATGTTTTATGCAGACTAGTCCAGGCAAGCATGACTTGTAGCCTATACATGGCAATACCACTTTTACTATTAACACAGATGAGTTCTTAATTACTGGACTACTTTCAGTGCTTCATTAAAAGGCTTATTTTTTAAAAAAGTTCAATATTCTTTCATTTTTGGAAGAAGCATTTTTATAGAAGCAAGCGTGAAAAAAGATACCAAGAGAACAAAATACTTTGCAGAGCTGGCTACTTTTGTAGCTTTCCTTTAATGTTGCAGTGACTGAAAATTGTCACTTCAGTCCTTTTACATGTTGAGGGGGAAATTCTGCTTTGGCAAGAGGGACAGGATACTTCTATACTGTCATAACTTTATAGTTGAGAAACAGTCATTCCTTTGGTTTTGTTTTCTGAACAGATAAGGTTAATGAGTTCTAGAAAGCAAGTAGGTGAAATGCATTTTCTGGAAGTGGTAGCTTTATATTACTTGCTACCTGCTTGGCATGTTTTATATTATTAATTTGAACTTTATCTCACTACCATTTCAGCCTCTTGCTGTGTGCAAGTTTTTGGTTCTTAATTTCTCTTAACATGCGCTTTAAAGAAACTTTATTTAAAGAAAATGGATGCTAGAGCTCTTAGCTGTCGTTATTATAGCTATTTCATAAATGGGTGTGAAAGTAATATATGCGAGTGAATCTTCTGTACCTTTTTCTTGTCCTTAAATAGTGTTTGGAGCTCCAGATGTGACTTGCAGTCACCTAGACACATTCTTGAAGTAGAATGGTAGCAGATTTGAATAGTGAAACTCTTATCACTGGAGTTTCTCACTGTCTGTCCTTACTGTGCTTCGCTTATTCTCAATGTTTGTGAAACAATTGTGTAATTTCATTGCGCTGACTGTATTTGTGTCTCATCTCCTACTATTGAAACTTCTATATTAAGAATTATGTGGACAAAGTACAAAATGGACATTCATAAAAATGAAAATGCCTTGTGTTGGCAGTTTCCACAATCCTGTATCCTGGAATCCTCTTGTCCCCTGTGATAGATAATACATTGTGCACATTTGGTCTCATTTAATGGAACCTGGCAGTAGCAGTGCTGCTGCTCTCTGTGAGGACAAAGCAGGATGCTTCGAGTGTATTGCAACAGGGATCACAGTTATCAGTATTTTCATTAGGGATAAGGATAAGCTGGATACAGACTTGAGAAATGGCCCTTGACAATGCTGGGTTTGCTTCTTTATTTCTTTTCAAAATGTCAAATATAACTGCACAGTGTTCTGTGAAATGCTTCTTAAGGATGTGTTGCCTTTATTGTGGAGGGAATGATAAAATGGACCAAGCTAGTTTATGTACAATAATGCTAGCCCACCAGAGCATTTCACAGCATATTTGAAAAAAATGTGTTTTGGTTTATATTTAAAATTAAGCTTGCAGCAGAGAACTTTAATATCTCAGCTCCTAGATTATGGAGATCTTGCAATTTAATAGGAATGAAAAGGAGGCGAAAAGAGCCTCAAATCAAGATAAAGCTGCTAGTTGTCAGCGTGTGGGTGTGGTATGTTTGGCTGCCTTGAAAAATAAGCTATTTCCTATGGATTATGTTCCAGGATTTTTTAATATTTCCTTTGGGAAGCCTTTTTAAATTGGCCTTCCTGTAATGAACTTTGCAAGGCAAAGGAAAATTCAGTTGCACAGTAAATCTGTATCATCTTTGTGTACTTTACTATGCATTATCTTAACCAGTTGAATACTTTTGATTGGATTCTGTGTGTTCTTCTGTGCTATTGAACTTACTACCTGTTGGATTTACCTTTTTTTTTTTTTTAACAAAAAGGTGAAGACTTGTTAATAGAACGAGTGGCACATGCTGGCATGATCAACCCAGAAGATCGCTGGAAGACACTACAAATTAATGGTCCTGTTGCCCATTTTGAAGTACAAATAAGAGTGAAGTGTGATGAAAATTACTACAGTGCCCTGTGCAATAAGTTTTGTGGCCCCCGAGATGACTTTGTTGGTCACTACACGTGTGATCAAAATGGAAACAAAGCCTGCATGGAAGGTTGGATGGGAGAAGAATGTAAACAAGGTAGTATGTTTCCTTTGTTTGAGATTAGCCCTAGTGTGTATATATAATAGCTATAAACTGCTGTAGGTATTTGTGGTGTCAGTCTTACATTAATTTTAGCACATACAGACTTTGTCCTTTAAATACAAATGTTTGAAATAAAACATCCTCTGTGAAGAGTGGAGCACAGGATATAGTGTTGCTTCTGGTGTGTTCTGTCAACACTTAAACAAATTTAGCATTCAAAACAGTGAAACATCTTTTGACTAATTGACTTGATTCAGTGGTAGCCTTCTTTCAAAGCAAAATGATGTATTACGTCCATTAATGTAAGGTTTTATTGAAGTGATATCATCTGTAATTCTGTAGACTTTAATCCTGTAGACATGCCCTCCTAACACTGTTCTTACAAATGAAAAAGTTTTAAGAGTGAAGTATGCAAAGCTGAAAGCTTTTTGATAGCTCTTAATGTGAACAGAAATTCAAGTGTAGTCATCTCTTTTAATGTACCGCTCAATCAAATCTCTTTGCCTTTTGTCTTCAGTAAGTAATTAGTACTAAAATTATTTGACATACTCTTCTTTCTGCCGAGGGCTTCTTGGTTTTGTTCTCTGCTTCTTTTAAATTAAAAGCTTGTTAATGATGGGGAAGGCCATTTTCAGGGCTTACCCAAGGTCATATGTATCATTTGAAGTTTGGGATAATACTAGGTTTTAAAAATAACTGTATTTGATAAATGTTTCAGTGCTGACACTCTTGCTGCAAACCTTTCTGGTTGTAGTGGGGTTGTGTTTTGTGGAATAACTAGCTGGAAGCAACAGCTATTGGAACATGGCAGAAGACAATCTGCTTTGTACAAGCAACTGACAGGCTAAATGACAGGAGCAGTAGCTGAACAGCTCCAGGTTGCTACTGCACTAATGGATACCTGACTGCCCAGACTGATGCCTAAATCCTTTTGTGTTTACAGCTGTGTGTAAACAAGGATGTAATTTGCTCCATGGGGGTTGCAGTGTACCTGGGGAATGCAAGTAAGTCTGCATGCTTGAATATTTTTTCTGTTCAGGAGTACTGATCTCTCCAGTGTTTTCTGTGTATGTTGCTACTTTTAAAAGGTCTGCATTAAAATGGAAAAGTTCTATGCAAGAACATATATGGAAATAGATCTGAAATAGATGTCACCTGTTTAAGAACTGCATATACTTTATACTGTTGTGATGCTATTCTATATTTTGCACATATAGGACTGAACAGATTTGCTTTGTGTGATTCAGAACTATGCCTCTTTCAAATGAGAAAAACATTTTGGTTTATTACTTTCAAAATCCTTAGGAGTTTTGATCTCTATATACTATTTGTTCCTCTCAAAAACGGTGATTTCCTCTTTGGACTGTTAAGAACAGGGAATGCTTCCACTCCTAGAACACTCAATGTGTATTTTGATTGCCCAACTTTGTTCCAAGAGGAAAAAGGAGTTCAGTAGTAATGGAGCTGCAGTAGCAACCCCAACCTAAACTTTCTACCCCAGGTAAATTTTTTTGGTCCTTAAATGTGAGAGAACAGAGCTCAAAACGTTCGCTTTAACTTTGTGATGCAGATTAGGTAGATTGCGATAGCAAGGGCAGTTGATTGTTTTCCTGTAAAGGTTCAGGCATTCAGTGTAGTAGGTCAAGGGGAAATGGGTGTTATTTTTACACTGGCTGTTGAAGAAATGGGACAGGTCTACTTGCAAGTTTGGGATTCAGTGTAAGTTCTGGAGTTTATTTGTGGTCAGAGTGGTATGCATCATTGTAAGAGTTGGTTTACACAGTGGTTCCTTAGTAAGCTCTGTTGAACCTGCTTGATGGGAATGATGTGAAACTGAACTGGCTGCCAAAAGCCCTGAGAGCTGACAAATACCACTTGTGGCAAGCTGTGACAATTTAAGGCAATTTTGCTTCATCCTTCTACTGCTAATTACTGCAACCGTCACAGAAGCGGCAGAAATAGGATGCAGATAATTTAGTTTAGCTGGGCTTAGAGCTAAGCTGGGCTTTAGGTGCCAGTTTGTGAGCTGTGGTAGGTGACATGCAGACAAGTCCCATCCTGCTGCAGAGCCTGAAGTTTCTGTCAGTGGGGTATGGCAGATAACAAAGTAAGCCTTAAATCTTTGCGGCACAGGGTGGTTTCTTATTGCCCTGAAACTTCCATCAGATGCAACTGACTTGCTGAAGTTTTGGGGTGTTGTAGCTCTCAGATCTGACTGAAAACTTGTAAAATTTGTAAACTTGTAAATTTGGAGTACAACGCTTCAGTATCTGTTTGGTTTCACTTCTTGAGAGCTATAAAGTCTCCCTTAAATATTTAAACCATGGTTTTATTGCCTTTTTTTTTTCTGTAGGGAAGAATATTTCTATATAAAATTATCTGTAATCTTTCCATATCACTAAGTATTTTGCTTGTGATTTCAAGTATTGTGTGCCCCTTCTGCTGTTGGTGGTTTTCTTTTTTTAGGATACAAGTAGAGATTGTGGTTGAGAGCTGGGCCAGTGTCACTTCTGCCTGAGGAAGAAGCACTCCTTCTATTGAGCCTTCCAGGAATACATTTTTTTCCCCTTGAGAACCTATTTTAATGAATTTTGATTCATATAAGGGTTTGTGCAGTCCTGTAGATTTCAAAGTAGCATCCTTGGAACCTGTGAATATTTGCTTTTTGAATGCAAGAAATCTTTGACCAAAGGTATAAAAGAAACAGGTTTGAGAAAATACAAAGCAGCACCTTTTTTTTTTTGGGGGTTTTTTTGCAGTGTGGAGGGAAGTGAGAGGGATTGGTTCGGTTTCTTTTTTAACTTTACAGCTTGTATCACAGAGAAACGAACCTGAAGGCAGAAGTTGGAGAAGATGAGAAAGGTTTAAAAAAAGGAATATGAAACCTTAGGAGGTGGGGAACTGAATGGCTGTTACCTTTCTTTAAGGTACTTCTCAATATGTGGTCTTACACAAGCACAGCCTTTCCTTACAGCCTGTTGCTGAGGTGAAGAAGCATCTGGTATTGAAGTCCAGGTGTTCCCTTGCAACCTGCCCAGCTAAATTAAGCTCACAAAAATAGCACTGAGTCTTTTTAAGGGCTCTGTCCAGATATCTCATGGATTCTGTTATTTGAAAGAAGGTACTGAGGGAAGCAATGAGGGGATTGTATGCCTTGTTTCTTAATGCCTGTCTGCTGAAGTGATAGATTTGTGACCAGCAAGTGATCTTTGTGTGGCCACTCTATTTGCAAAACTGCAGAAAGTTTTCAGCTACCTCTTTAATAATGATTTGGTAGCCTGAGCCTGTCTTTAACTTTTATGCTGTAATAGTTGTTAGACTATATTAGAAATGTTGCTTTTAACAGAAATGGATAATACTTTCTTTAGAAAAATGATGCTGAACTAAAAATAAACAAGGCTTATAGACATGACCTTTATCTTCAGCAGTACAAAGGAAGCTGTTATTTAAAAGAAACTGCTATGTTTGGTGCTATTGAATTTTAATCTAGATTTCTTCATCCTGCTTTTTGGACAATTGCCACTGTCATTTAACAGGTGAAAACAATGTCCTTTTTAAATGCAGAAAGAAAATGAAAATGTGAGAAAAATATGGGTGTGAGATGCATGGAAATCTATTGCTGCCAATAGCTACTTGGTGCCAAAACCTGCAGTGGCATTTTTAAGTAGAGAAGTTGGAAAACTGTTTCTATCTTCCAACTTGCATGAGCACACAGGTGATGTAAGCAGTGAATTTAAGGCTTCAACTTAGCTCTTATAGAAAGAAATCTATCCTCCGTTCTTTGTTCCAGTGTAATTTAGAACTGTTCTTGGTTTAAAAGTTATACTAAAACCAGATCTTAGAGTGAAATTACCTCAGACTGTTAATAAAGGATATGCCATTAGTTCTAACTGTGCACCATCTGTTGCGTTCGTGTACCCATTGTTTTCAGAAAGTTAGTGGTGAGGTGTTTTTCCATTTGTTTTGTTGAGTTTTCATCAAAATGGGAAAAATGTAGGGATGACATGATGTAGGAAATGATTTTATGGTATGGCTGGGTCTAGGCTATGGGGTTTTGTCATTGTGGAGGCAATTCAGCAGAAATGAAAATTCCCTGAATAATGGGAAAAAAATTACATCCTTGAGGAAAGTAAAAGCAACTTAGCTGAGTCTTGTGAGTATGGGAAATTGCTGTCTCCTTAAAATAAAAAGAAACCAAACCAATCTTTATCCATAGTGGATAAAGAAAGTCAATAAACATTAGTCTGCAGTGGCAGACCAAATGGTTTTGTTTATTGACTTCACCAGGCCAAAGGAGTAGGAAGGATTATCAAAGAAGCAACATTGCTGAGCCATGGTGTTGGTGCTTTTCGTATGTTTTTACATCACTGAAAGTACTTTTTTAAATTCCATTAAGCTGTCTAGGGGAGAATGAAGTTTGATCTAATGGCTTGTATCTGGCTTAGGTTCAATCACCTTATGAAATTAGCAAAGTTGAATATAGAGAAACCACAAGTGACAGTCTCATTCCTCGACTAAAAGTGCTGACCTGAGTATGTTTGGTACCACTCATAAAGTCACTGGGCTTAACAGCTTAATCTTTCACTTCCTTGTTATCCGGAGTGGTATGGCTTTGGTTGAGGTCCAGATATGCCTCATATCTGGCTTATATTGTAATATTCCTGCCAGGATGATGGTATTTTCAGAAGTCTTTTTACTTTTCCTGTTGCCTTTGAATGTTTAAATTTCTCATCCAAAGTAAAACAAAAGAAGTCAAATCCTTAATGCTACTCAGCTTGTGTTCAGCTTCTGGAGCTATGGTAGCACCTGGGTTATGTCCTGGGAAATGCCAGCTTTACTTCACACAACTCTGATAGAAAAATTTCTTTAGAATGTGTAGACTAACTGATATGAATTAGAAATGGGGTTGTTAATAGTACTTTCATCTGAGTTTTGTGCAAGGTGAACAAAGCAAGCATACTTTTAACAAAAAGTTGTAAATTGGTTTGTGTGCTTTGAACTGATTTATTCTAGAAATAACTTTAAACTATATGTGACAAAATTTAGTTTCAGTGTTGATGACTTTTTTGGTTTTGTTTAACACCGTGTACTTTGTCCCTCTGAAAGAGATTTCTCGAACTTTGTCCAGTGCCATGCCTTCTGTAGTCCTTGTATTCCACATCAGCTCTGCTTGCAAGGCTGATTTCTTGTGTCCAGCAGAGCCTGCAAGGGCTGTAGGCATCTCCCAAGTAGTTTTTCTCCCTTAATTTGTCACTTTAAAGGCCAGAACTTACTCAACTCTTATTCAGTACTTTCTTTACAGGAGTGCTTGAGTTGCAAAATGGGCTGCAACAACCTGGAGTGTGGGGTGTAATAGAGTTCAATAGATTCTTTAAATCCATAATTTGTGTAGTCTTCCTATCCTTTTCAGTAGGAGGCAACTGATATCATTGTCTCATTTTATGAGTGTTTGTATGGCAATTGGGTAGATAAGGTGGTTAACATCAACATTGGGGAACTCTGCCTAAGCTTAAAAATAAATAAATAAAACAAGCACCTGGAGTCTTGTAAACTCATCCATAAGTTCAAGGTGATCCAGTGAGGCTTCTCAAAACAGGCTCACAAAAGGTCACAGAGAGCTGAAAAAAAGAAAATAGAATTACTGCTTCTAAAAGTGGAGGGGGAAAGCAAGAGGTGGGGAACTTCCACACTTGTTCCAGAATGGAATTACAAGAAATCTCATCATCTGCTCGGAGTAGTAAACAAGAAAAAGTCTTGTCTGAGCAGTATGCTCACTGCTTTGGCATCTGAGCACTTCAATTCCTGCAACATCAGACTGCCTATGGTCCCTAAAGTGCTTAAGGCTGCTGTTTTGTCCCTGCGGGAATGCACTTGGTACTGGGACATCATTTGCTGTTACCTCTTTGGTGTAAGATATTGTGTCATAGCTTCAGGTTTCAAAGACCTTATGAAATTATTACAATTGCTGTGCCTTTCATTGTATTAGGTTTTCTTGCCTGTTGTTACAGCCAGTATGCTTTTATTATTGTTCTTTATGTCCTAGTGGTAAGCCCTTTGGGTATGTTGGCAAGTGTTTCACAAGTAGGCATATTAAGTCAGACAAAGAATCCCATGCTTTGTCTCTTTATTGGTCAATGAACTGAGACGCGCTCTGTGTTCTCTTGCTTGAATGGTTAGTGGGTAGGAAGGCACAGAATGTATCCTAAAGGTGGATGTTGCTCCCAGGAGAATGGGATTTGGGTGTACAGGAAGTAAAAACGTGTAGTGCTTTAACTTGTGCCTACAATAGTGTAGGTAGTGAAGCTGAAGTAGAGCAATACATCAAAGCAGTGTTGAGAATCCACTACCTTTACTCAAAACACTTCAGGTTTTTAAATTTTAGACCAGCTCTAGTCTGTTCTTGTGGATTGAGTGCCTCTTTGCAGCTGGAACACATTAGGTGTGCTCTTGGCACACATTGTCTTAGGTTACCTTAGTTTAACCTAAAAGGAATCCAATTTCTTTGTTCCAGAACAGCTCTGTGATGTGAACCAACAAAGCATCAACAGGAATGATCAGGCAGTTCACTTAAAAATCATGTTCCTGGTGTGAACTAATGCAAATACAGGCACACCCTTAGAGCCACTTACTGTAAGTTAACTGAGCAATGTTCTGACTAAAAAATTTTGAACCATCCCCACTATCAACTCATTCTCAAAACTCTAAATAGTACTGCTGAGAGACACTTAGCTCTCATAACTTCATTTATTAGAGGAGAAAAAATCTTGTAGGGAAGGGCTTGTGCCTTTTGGTGTGATAAGAATGCTGGGGATGAGAGGAAAAGATAAGCTTTCAGGTTATTAAATTATTTGAATTCATTAATGAGCATATTCTCCTTTCCTATTCACAAAATTATCTTGCTTATTTTGAAGGTAAGAAAGTACACAAAGTGTTTCTGTGATAAATCCTAGTGAATGAGTACTGTACTATCTATTAACATTGAATCCAGATGCTCAGGGTTGTAGGTTTAACAGCTGGACAATATTGCTATGGGCTCTACAGCAAGTAATCTCTTAAAAGTTTAAACAGACTTTCTTAGAGTTATTTTAAGTGACTAACTAATATAAAGCTATTGTTCTAGCCTATGCAACACCATCCTGTTCATGTCATTAGAAAATTTAGTGGTTTTCTATTTAAGAGGGTTATTTCTCCTCCACCCCTGAGTGATGCATTTTGCTTCTGCTCTTAATGTCAGTGTTCTGCTTTGTTTTCCTGTGTTGAGTGTTTTGGCCCCAGCTTCCACTTGAAACATGATTGGGAGAAGCTCCCTCCAAAAAGCCTGCTTAAAAAAAGATGTGTGAATACATCACAATGAGCTTCGCTTCAGCCTTTGCAGGATGTGCAATGTACCAGTAAGGTATAACTTGTGGTATTTAAAGGCTTATACCACATTGCCTACAACCCTCCTGAAGATGTTTTAAAATTTCTTTTTAGGTCTCATATTCTGACCTAGACTGTAGAAATAGTTTTAACTTTCTTCACGTTAGTGGTTTAGGTGTATTTATGCGTGAAGTGCTGACAAAGATCTGCAGATAGGTGTAGAACAGAACTTTAGATATCCTCTTGTTCTTGTGTATTATGAGGGGTTTTTTTGTAAGGTTAACTAGAGTAGATGAGCGATTGGATGAGATGTTCCCAGCTGAACTTCCTGCACAGGAGGTTTCAGGACTCTCAAATAACCAGAAGTGACTGAGCCAGGAGAATAAACCATGTGTGAAGATAGTACTAAACAGCAGAGTTAAAGCTGACCATTTGAGAGCACCCAAACATTTTGCTGAGTTAGCAGATAGGCATCGTCCTTTTGGATAAGGAGTTCATTGCACAAGTTGTTGAGGGACCATGGTTTACACACCACCAGGATCTCTTTACCTTTCCACATGACTTCTATAACTGTCATTGTAGAACTTATAATAAAATGGAGTCTGGACAAAACTTCCAGGATCATCTAGTCCCACCTCTTGCCCAAGGAGGTCTGGTTAGACCAGATTGCTCAGGGCCTTTTTCTCTCAATAATGTATCTTTTTACATACTGCAGCATAGGATCTTCTGAATAGCTTGTTCCATTGGATTTGAAAATGCTCCATTTCAATCTAGCTCTCACTACATTGCAACACAAATATCCTCAGAGAAAAGCAGAGACCACTGTCAGCTTTTTCCTTAATTACAACTGTTTCTGAAGAACCTAGGGAAAGCAGAGCTCTGTAGGAAAAAAGTCTGTTTCATTGGAATTGATGAGTTTAGCTTCTTAATAGCCCCAGGGAAAATAAAAGAAACAAACAAACCCAAAACCAACAACAAACCCAAAACAAACCAAAGCTGAATCTTCTGTTTCTTTTTCCTTTCCCCACTTCCCCCTGCTTCTGTCTCTGAGGACATATTACCTTTGAACTGTGTGTAGTGATGAGTGCTTCTGTAGGTTTCCCTGATGCTAAATTTACTACTTCAAACACGCTGAGATGTACTGTAGAAAGTCTTCCTCATCCTGGAATTTAGCTGTTTGAAGTCCCACTGTCTTATTGTAACCAAGTTTCCACGGAGCTGGATGACTGTGGCTTTATCTACTTGTCAATGACAAATGTGGGTGATTTTTTTCTGTGTAGTTGCAGGTTTTTTTAAAGCTGAAGACTGGAATGTTATCTAGAATTTTTGCTAATGTTGGCTTCTGCCACCTCCCCTTCTTCCAGCCTTGTATTTGAATTCTCACTTTGTATTGCTACCAGACTCTCATCTAAAGAAAATGGAAGCTGTGAAATGTGCCTGTAGAATTACCAGATCTCATCTGCAAGTTCTTGGTTTTGAGATAACTAACAATTTTTCTTTCCCTATTACACTCTGTGTTAATTCTGACCCAAAGGGATGCTTTGGTCTGGGAGCAGATGCCTGTACTTCAACCTCCCATCAGGAAGTTACTAAACTGTAACAATCTATTTATGGTACCTTCTTTGTACTGCTAATAACCCAGCAAGGGCTAAGATTAAGCCAGGTCTGATTTTTGTTTTGCATGTGCTGTGTTGTAAAGGCAAGTTAGAGCTGATGAAGTCAGCAGAGGGGAAGGACAAAGGAAGTAGAATCTTGATTCCAATAAGAATTTTCTTTGTCCGTTGAACAATGAGAATCCTTATGGATTCTCTATATTTGGCTTTTGTATTTAGTCAGATGTGAAAAATTTAGAATTGCAATTTAGTTGATTCTCAACTGGGGCAGGGGAGGGCAGGAAGAAGTCCACTATTAGTTGCACTAGCAGTTTCCTTTTGGCTTTTGCACAAGTGGTTGGTACTTGAAAAGGAGTTGTGGTGGTGTTTTCTTTTTTTTTCTAGATGAAACTGCATTTGTCTGCACCTTTTGGACTTCTCATAGTAGATCATTAACCTTTTTCATTCTTGTGTTTTGGCTTGATATTTTTCTCCTAAATGGCAAGATACCCATTTCTGAATTGGTTTCTCTTTATTGATCACATTTTGCACTCAGGGTGAGCCAAGATCCATGTAAACATTATCTTTTTAGAAGGAAGTGGAATTAATGCTGCTCTAGCACCTGCTAATGTAGGATGCAACCAGACTTCCTGTTCAAGAGGAAATCCTAATTTACTCTTCCTTGTAAACTGAGGGCTGATCAGCTTACCACATAGTAACCTTTTGACTTGTAAACACTGTGTTCCTTTGGACTGCTTTTAGCATCTAGAAATTATTTCCCTCAGGCTTGGTGGTAACTTTTAACAGTAAACCTTGACTGTGTTGAATATCATGAAAACAAAGCAACCCTTTTCTGCAGAACTAATTCTGATGCCATCAAACATACCTACAAACTCAAGTATGTGCTTAAGATGCCTGCAAGTTCTAGAAGGTGTCAGTGTTTTTCCTTGTACTCTTAAGTACCAGTGCAATGTTAAACAAAGGATTTTGTTATCTATTGGCTATGGAGAACAAATTGAGATATTGTGATGATTTGCTATGTGATGCAGACCTTCAGCTCTTGAAAATGCTTGTTGTATGTGGGTGGGGAGTTGGCTCTGGAATAGTCATGGTGAATCACTGGCAGTAGTGCCAGGTTTGGCATAGATGAAGATTTGGGTTAGGGCCAGTGAAGTGCTTTTTTTATTGTTTATTACCACCCTCTGAAAAGATTTTTCTGTCCTTGAGGAGGAAGGAAGAGATCAAATTTAGCAGGAGCAGTATTTGTTTCCTCTTACTGCTAATACAGCAAAAGAAAGCTGCATCTAAAATATGTGTGTTCTGCAGGCTTCTGACAGCCTTGCTTGGGTGAGCAATCGAGGTCTCTGGGCTGGGTACACAGCTGAGGTTCTCCTTAGGGATCCCACCACTGTGAGGTTTTCAGTGGAGGAGCAGGTACTGAGACTAAGAGCTCAAAGTAATTATAGAGGTTTATATGAAGAAAATGGTCTTGCAAAGATCTGCATCTAGATTCCCTCTGCACATGTAAATAGTAGAAATTTAAATACTATGCTGCCAGCACAACTTGTTCTGTTCCTCTGGGGTTTGATCCAGTTCACTGAAACAGTGGAAAGGGATTGATTCACAAGGAACTCCTCATTATTACTTCTTTCTTGTCTTCTCTTACTGTACTCCAAAGACCTAATTTGTTTTCTGTTGTTTTATACTGTTCAAGTCATGTGGATAATAGAAGAGTAGCGTTAAATCTAAAAAACATGTAATTTTGTTTCTAATGCTTTTCCCCCCCCAGGCATTAGGGCTGCAGTGGTGTGCATGTGCCCAACTTCCATTCAGTGTGTTTCTATGCATCTCTTTATTGTTAGTATGTTTCCTAAATTCTGTATAAGAAATACTGTTTAACACACAGAACACTTCTTTTGTTGGCTCAAAAGAGCAAGCTTAGTATTTCTTGTTATTTAAAATGTGTTAAATATATATTAAGAAAAAGTGTTAGCTCATGCCCTTTTTTTTTAATAAGTTCAGACGTTAGCACTTTTCTGTAGCATAAACAGTGACTTCTGTTACAGATTAACATAAAGATACTGGTCTCTGAAAAAATCTTGGGGGGAAAAAATTCAATTCTAAAACAAATGAATTATTGATGGTTTTTTGTTCCTGTTCTCACTCCTCCCTTCTCCAAAGAGTGCTTTTTCCATAGTGTCAGTAGGGAACACCGAGGGTATAATGAAGCAGATCTGTAAAAAGGGTTTTCTTGAGAAAATTGACAAGACTGCTGCCTCTCTGCAGAGCTGCCTGGTCTTTTAAGGCTGTAACAATCTAGAGCAAAGTAGCTATTATCTTGAAATCTCTCTTCATGGAAAAACACTACTGTGCTCAATGCAGTAAGCCAGGAACCTTCTTTCTGAGAAGCAATTTCAAGGTTTTTAATATCAATCATGATTTTTATCCTGGTGTGAGATGATTATGTGAAGAAGGGACTTCTTGTGAAAGAGCAGCTAATTGATGTATGGTTCTCATAACACATAGTGCTTGGTGGTGTTTGTTGCCAGGGTGTGTAATACATTTGAGCAGGATGAGTTCCAGTAAAGATGTTCAACAGGACTAGTATGTCCCTTCTAAAGAGGATAAATAAAGTTTTGTTGTCTGTTGCACATTGAGCAGTTCACCTTGTTCTTGAGAATGGTAAGTGTAGTGTTCTCAATACATGTAATGCTGATAATTAAGCATCATGTTGCTAACTTTTAACATGTGAACTTACATCTTAGGTGTCATTATGGTTGGCAAGGACAGTTCTGTGATGAGTGTGTCCGCTACCCAGGCTGTGCTCATGGGAGCTGTAATGAACCATGGCAGTGTAATTGTGAAACCAACTGGGGTGGCCTGCTCTGTAACAAAGGTACTTAACATTAATGTACAGGAAAAATAAGTTAAGTTGCATGATTAACGGATAACTCATTAACCCCTATTTTTCTGCTAGTGTGCAGCTACATGAGTGTTTCTGTGCCTTAATTCTTTTATGGCAGATAGTGCCTAAGCATCATAAGCATAGGAAGTTTAAGACAAAAGGCTTGGAATGGTCCTGACTCTTCTAACTCAGTTCTCTTGTTCATTCTTCCCTGTTCTGTGGAGAGTTACCAGATGACAGGCTAGCTCATGGAATATGGGGATGATGCGGGTGAATGGATGTTCAAGTCAGAAAGGCATCTGTATATCTGACTAGGGATAAAAATGGCAAGATTTGTGTTTGCTGTTGATTGACACTTTTCTCTGTCCAGATCTGAATTACTGTGGAAATCACCATCCCTGCCTGAATGGTGGAACCTGTATGAACACTGAACCGGATGAATATCGCTGTGCCTGCCCGGATGGCTACTCTGGAAAGAACTGCGAAATCGGTACTTCTGGATATTGTATCTATCTTTGGAAATCTGAAACTTGTTTCAGGCACTCTTGTATGCTCAGTGGGGAATATGGCAGCTCCATCTCTCCTGTTTAGTGCCTTATGCTGGCCATTCAAAAAAATCACTCAAGACAACAGAATTGCTACAGCAGTTTCCCTTGGATTTAGATAACACTGCGAATATTTCTTCCCTTAGATTTCTTCATTTCCTTAATGCACACATGCAGTTGGGCTGTTGTACTCTCATAGAAATAGGTTACATGTGCACCTTTCCCAGTTGCCTTTCTCTCTGCTACTCTTCTGCCTTGCTGGCAAATATGCATTTTTTGCAAGTTGGGGTCTAAGGAGGGTGACAGTGATGGACATTTCAGTTTTAACTGTGATGTGGGGGTTTGGCACAACTTTTAGTTGGCTGAATGTATTGACTATCATTTTTAATCAACTGAAACTTAATAATCTTTTAATATGGGACTTGTAATACATTTGGATCAATAATGCAGATGTTTACTACTATGGAAATGTGCTCAAACCCTCTTACAAAAGTCACCTGGAGCAGTCTGAGCAAAACGTGTCTTACCTGTTCCCATTGGCAAAATGGAGGAAAGTATTTAAACTTGCACTGATGACTAAATATGGCTTTGTGTCTTGAGTCCGACAGATCTGTGTCTTTCCAACATGAAAAACTGCTTCCTATCTCAACCACAGTGCAAAGATAGCATGTTGCTTTTTCCTATCTGTGTATATGTTACACAAAGACGAAAGTGTTCTGGGGATAATCTCGGTATTTGGAGGCTTTTCTTGGTTATTCTTACTTTAGAGGTAAATGGGCAGGTGTGCAGTTTTAGTTCTTTTCAATTTTGCTTTAAAGATTTGCTGTTTCATGAAAAATTAAAGCTTTTGATTGAACTTTTCTCACATGTAATATTCAGTTGGGTGCTCTGTTTCTTTGTCATGATGGATTGTTAAATCCTTTTTAAAAATGTGATATTCCCAGTTTTCTCACTATGATTTTTGCTATTCCTTCATAATTATAAAATTTAGATAGAAAGAACCTATTTCTTTCACTTAACTGCTTGGCCTTAAGTTCACCAAACTATTACAGAAGGTTTTCAGAGTTAATCAAGATGCTGAACTTTCATAATGTGCTATGCTGTATTAAAGATAATATCAAAACTTGAATTTCACTTCTACTGGTAGAGTATGATGCAAAGTTTAGGCTAAAATGGATGAAATCTTGTCTTAGCTTGCCCTTAAAGCTGTGGGGGAAGCACCTTTACTCTTCAGGTGAGGAGGCAGTGCAAAAGAAGCCATACAATTATTGAGAGCTATTGTGATTATTAATGGTAGGTTGATATATGAGCTGCTTTAGGTATGTGTACCTAAGGTTGTAAACAATGTAAATTCAGTTTTTAAAATAGATAATATCTGAAAGAAAGATTCTAAAATATAAGTGCCAGCAACAGTAGAAAGCCTTACCTGTTAAGGGATTGTTTACAACCTTTCAAAAGCTTCCTTGGCTTCTCAGAAGGGAGGACACCATGGAGCTTGTCCCTCCTCAACCTGATTGTTGTTTAATGCAGCTTCTGCCAGTGTTACACCCTACATGGAGTGATAACAAGCAACAGGACTGCCTGGAATTGCAAGCACCTCTATTCTTTACTGTTTCCAAGGAACACTATTAGAATGAGGCTAAACAGACCTTTGGTACTTAAACTACTACTACTGTTCAGACCTCTGCATACAGCACATCTGTGTTGTCTCACTGAATTTAAAAGAAGTGCTGGAGTGCTCTGGAGGTGGAAGTGCATGGCTGGAAGCAGTATGTTAATGGGGGGAACTCTTCCAGTTCCTGGGGTATTGAAATAGAGTGCCCTGTCTACATTTAGGGCTTCTAGTCATTAGATAGGAAGGATGATGCACTTTCAGCAAAACCCTGCCTTAGTTTCCTACTGGGAATTTTAATTATTTGCATCTGGGAGAGGGAGTCTCCAAACTTCTGTACTGGCACCTCTCTATTACTCTTGCTCGTAGTCACTTTTAATCAATGCAGTTTTTAACCACAAGTTCTCCTTAATAAATACTGACAGAGTATTTAGCAAGAATTTCTCTCCCTCTTTCTTCCCAGCTGAGCATGCTTGTGTATCTAATCCCTGTGCTAATGGTGGAATTTGTCATGAAATTTCGTCAGGCTTCAAATGTCACTGCCCATCGGGGTGGAGTGGACCAACATGTGCTATTGGTGGGTATGCATTTACTGGTGACTGACCTGTTAGGTTGAAAGGGTTGATCCAGCTAATGTGGGTATGTGCTCTGTGGGTATGGAATTTGGTGGCAGTCTTTCACTTTACCTGACTTTTAACAGCAAAGCATTGGTAGCCTGAAAAGAGGAGTGGTACTGTGCAGCCAGCAATATTGATTTGATGCATTGAGATCTAAAGGTTATTAAAAGCATAGCTGGACCATAATCGAAAGAAGTGCCCTGATACCAAAGCTTGTTTGGCAATTCCTGACTCCTCAGGCCAGCCTGAAGGAAAATACAGAATGGTTTCACTTTAAGAAATATAAATGTGAACATGAAAGATTCTCCCCTCCTAAAGTAGTAGAACAGTAGATTTACTCCCTTAAGTGGTGAAGTGTCTGGTTTGGAAGGTAGGGAAGTAGTTGAAATGTATTGTGGATGTGTGTAATTGGTTTTGCACATTGCCTGTGACTGTGAATGTAGGTGGCTTACCCATTTTTAACCAGCAAATATCCTCAAAAAAACAACTAAACAAACAAAAAACAAGACCCCCAACCACCAAACCAAAACTGGCTGAACTTCTGTCATGATCTTGGAAAGTGACTTTCAATGAATATGTTAATCATTGGCAGATTAACTGAATCTTCTTGCTGTTTGCAAATAGATATTTTCAGAACTTTTCTCTCACCATCTCAAAGATGTGAGAGAAGCCTAAGTAAAAGTTAAGTTAGAAATGTTGGTCTGTTCCTAAGCTTGTTTGTACATTCTCCCCCTTCATCTCAAAAACCCCTTTAAACCAAAACCTGTTAAGCCAAGGCTTAAGCCATGTAATGGAAGGCACACTTTGACTTTGCAGATATTGACGAATGCGCATCTAACCCTTGTGCTCAAGGAGGGACCTGCATTGATGGTGTTAATGCATTTGAGTGCATATGTCCACAACAGTGGATTGGAGCAACTTGTCAGCTTGGTAAGTAATTGCCTTCTAAAGTTCAGAAGATTGGAGATTGTTCCTAAATAGTGAATAACGATGTGCGTTTTATGGCATGATGTTTATTGAAGAAAACATGGAATATTTGTGGTGTTATTGGTATCTTGGCTCGTCTTCGGTAGATCTTAAGGCCAGGAGCTTCAGGTGATTCTAGCTACTTAGCCCCAACTTAAGCTTACTTATAATGCCCCATAACTTTCTGTTGCAAAATGCAGCATTGGTGGTGGGAGCTCCTTCTTCATGGTGGCAGAAAAGTGACTGAAGCTTATGGGGGCAAGAAAGGGATTTGCCCTGACTAACATTACCTTTTTGAGTTTTGGCAAAGGGAAGAGTAAGATAACATGCATGTGCTACTATAGGCAAGTGTGCATTAAAAACCTGTGGTATATAAGTGTTTTTAGTGCCCTACCAATGTATAATGTGAGCTTCTGATGCTTGGACTGCATGGACACTTTGCTTGGTGCTGTGGTAATCTGTTTCTGGGTTTGTTCGTTATTCTATTCTTTATTTTCTCTTCTTTCACAGATGCTAATGAGTGTGAGGGGAAACCCTGTGTTAATGCTTACTCTTGCAAAAATCTCATTGGTGGATATTACTGTGACTGCATTCCAGGATGGACAGGAGTAAATTGTCATATCAGTTAGTATTTTTTTAGTATGTATGGTGATAGTAGGATGCTTTGTTCTGTAAAAAAGATTTTCTAATGAGTGATAGTACACATACTTGTACAAGAAAAAAAAATGCCTGTTGTCAGGATTTTTCTAACTTTAGAGTAATGTAAATTGAAAATGCTGTTTGAAAATTTATTTTGAAAGGTAATTGGTAATAAAATGAGCTCAGGTATACGCTTATGTAACTAATAAATCTCTCTACTCATTCATACCTGTTTCTGAATGATATCATGTACTGATTCCATTTAAAATACTTGTGTGCTAAAATGTTAAATATGAAATTAGCTGATATTTGACTCATTTTTAGTACATTGTAATAGAAATATAGACTGTATTTTTCTATTAGTTTTTTTTTAAAAATAAGAATCTCTTAAGGCATTAAGCTTCCTTGCTTTTTGTTGGAAAATCTAGAAAAACCTTTTCTGAAAACCATTTGTTCTCCATTTTTGTGTTAAACCTGTACTTTACAGCTTAGTCTTCCAGTATAAATTCTAATGCTTTGCATGTTTTGATCTATAGATATTAATGACTGTCATGGACAATGCCAGCATGGAGGGACTTGTAAGGTAACTCTTACTTATTATGTTCCATGTTGAAAATGAATGCTATTCTGCCTAGTTATGAATCCTGTATTATGGAATTACAGGTTAGTTAAATATTAGAAGTGTAGTATTGTACTTGCAGACTCTTGCACCCATTTCATATAATAATTTTATGTGGTGCTACTGCTGTTCCCAAACCCAGAATCCAGAAATAACTTGAATTTTTGTGTGCAAGTTGTATCAATAAACAAATCCTTCTATTTTCACTTCTTATCTCCCTGCCTCTGAAGGATGAAGTGAATGGTTACCACTGCTTGTGCCCTCGTGGTTTCACAGGAAAAAACTGTGAGATAGAAACAAATGAGTGTGAAAGCAATCCCTGCCAGAACGGAGGCCGGTGCAAAGACCTGGTGAATGGATTCAGTTGCCTGTGTTCGCAGGGATTCTCGGGAGTCTTCTGTGAGGTGAGGGCAGCAGAGACATTACTGCGATACTTCTCAGGGATTGAATTCTTGGAAGAAATATATCTCAGGGTTTAAATGGGAGTAACCCAAGGCTGAAGCGTTACTGACTATCGTAGCTGTTACCTGATACTCTGAATAAGCAAATTTGTTGTGCAGTGCTGTCATAGTAGCTGTAACACTCGAATTTGCAGCCTGATAAACTACAAGTTGTTGCACATAGGTGTTGGCTTTCCTAAGTGTTTTAAGGCTGCAAGTATTCCTTAAACTTGAAATGTCTTCCTTTGCAATTATCAGAACCTGTGTCTTTTTGTTACATTAGAATGCTTTAGGTTCTCATCCTAATAACTGAAGTACATAAATTGAATTACCCTTTGAGTAATTCTACTGCTGTTGCTAGGAGCATATTAATTAATTATTTATCAATTATCTATATTACATATAATGTAGGTAATTAATGCGATTATTAAAGGCACACAGGCTCTCAGAGCTTTGTTTGTGATCATTTTAGTAACATGCTGTTCTAGTGCTTAAGGATTCAGATGTGCAATATTGAAGTCCTACTGATAATTCCTAAAGTACTTCATGATAATGAAGATATTCCTCTTTCTAGGGAGGATGTTAGAGTTTTCAATGTAAAATTATTTTTCATTAAGTATGCACTTTCTGGCTTTTGCTGATAGTCAAGTCTGTGTGAGTGTTATGCTTAGCAAGATGTCATCAACTGGAAGCATTAGGTTAGAATTTTGTTGGATTTGCTCCAGAATTTTTTGTGGAGGACATTGGAGTGATCTCTCTTAGACGCTGAAGCAATTTTATACTGTTATTTGCATCATTAAAGAAGCAGTGCCCTCCTTTTGTCCAAAATTAAAAAGGACTGCAGATACCAATCAGTTTAATAAAACTGGTGCAGCACCTAATAGCTCATGAACCATTTCTGCATAAGGATCATAACCTGAGTGCTCTGCTCTGGGCTGATTCATACAATGCTATGTAATTAAAGTTTTAGCAAATGTGCTTGAATAATAGGGAGGAGTTGGCTGCTTGCCTTGTGTGTTGCAGGAAATATCTACCATTGATTCCAGATGCTAAAGTACCAGCTACTGAACTTGCATTGGGAAGGGGAAATTTACACTAATGGAAGGAAACAAATGGAGACATCTGATAGAGGAGATCTGAGAATCTTTCTCAGACCTTAGCTATTTTTTTTATAGCTTGCTTTGAATGAGAGCACGAAATGGCTTTGCTGAAAACTTTTCTATTGTAACTGGAATGGTATGTGCTCCCCTGAATTAAATACTTAACACCATTTGAGTTCCTTCTGCTTTGGGTAGTTTTGTGTTTTTCTCCTATTTAGCTACCTAACTCCTAAAATTAGGTATCAGAAACCACTATTGGGCTTAATTCTGTGTCTGTAAAGTTGAAAGCTATCTTTCTCCCAAGAGAGATGTGAAGAAGGAAAAGCTGACTAGAGGAGAGAAAAGCAATCCTTAAGAACAATAATTTGGAGGAAAGATACTGTGATGTAAAAATACCCCTTTTGAGGATGCTTTGTGGAATTTGAGACCAATTTAGGGCATCACGAATCAGTGATTTTGTGTGTCAGTCTAAAGCGAAAGCAGCAGAATTGTTTTGCCACAGCAATGTCTATGTTAAAGGTTATATTATGAGAGCTAGGTTTAAATTTTGCTCTTTGAATCAGATGGTAAGATTTCAAAATGTATCTCATATTTCTGTGTGTAAATTGGCATGGTTGATGGTATTTGTAAGAATAAGGTCCTGAGCAGCTGGGTCTAAGACCTACTTGGAGTAGGAGGTGGGGAGTAGCTGACCTCTAGAGGTCCATTCCAAGCTGTGTGGTTTTATAATAAATTCTGTGTTAATTGAGATGGGAGAAGAAGTTGCACTAGAGGATGGGATTTTGTTCAGGTTCTGGGTATTTTAAGTCACTTGCAGACACAGAGCTGACAAGTGCACTGATACTTAACTTGCATTATAGCACTTAGTGTGTGGGTGTGAAGGACGGAGAAGTGACTTACAGCGGATCCACAATAGTCACAATAAAATATCTCCTAATGGCTTAAGTAACTCCTTGCTAAGTTATTGCAAATGTGGTGATTCAGCCTCCTGCAAAGGAGTATCCTCTTAGCAGTATCACAAATGCTTTGTATTAGGATAGACTGAAGTAAGCTGAAGTTTCTCTGTCGTGCAGGATGGAATGCAATATGTATGATTCATAAACCTTCTTAAAACTTGAGGATCCTTGTACATTAGCTTCATCTGTGTCTTTGGCAAAGCAGATAATGCTGCTTACTCCTGGGACATGAAGCAGCTGCTGCTAACTGTGGTCTCTCTTACAGATGGATATTGATTTCTGTGAACCTAACCCTTGCCAGAATGGGGCTAAATGTTATGATCTGGGAGGAGATTATTACTGTGCCTGCCCTGATGACTATGATGGAAAAAATTGCTCTCATCTCAAGGACCACTGCAAGAACAATTCTTGTAAAGGTACCTGCTGTTGTCCAGAAAGCTGTCATGATGTATTGGTGGTACATTCTAAAAAA
>VXBX01009319.1:333216-349555 GCA_013400415.1 Scytalopus superciliaris | reverse complement strand
AAAAAAAAAAAAAAGTGTTGTTTGGAATAGAATAATGCAGAAGTGTTTTCATTGTATTCACTTGGACTTGGTAAAATAGTGAGGCTGTGAGAAGAAATGTTCTTTATTTCTAAAGAGGTAGATGTTAACTTATAGTTCATCTAAAATTGTGATTAATTTTAATTTTTGTGTAACTTTTTAAAAATTAAAACCTGGTGATGCAGATCATTACCCTGATGATACACTTCTCATTCTTAGTAATAGACAGCTGTACAATAGAAGTCTTCACTAATGCTACCCAGGAAGGAATTCGTTTCATTTCATCCAATGTTTGTGGGCCTCATGGACGGTGTATTAGTCAACCAGGAGGGAATTTTACTTGTGCCTGTGACAGAGGTTTTACTGGAACATACTGTCATGAAAGTAAGTAGGAGTTGTTCAGAAATGATTTTTTTTTTCTCTCTAAAATTTTCTTGGTGTTCGTTATGAAGCTTTGTAGCACAAAATAAAGCATTAAGATTTTAATGAAGTTGCATAGAGCATTGTTTTGGATGTACTGCTTGAAATTCAGTTCCTTCTGGTAGCAGTTGTCTTTGTAGTGGTTCACACTTCCTCTGTGAAAGCAAAACTGGGTTTAGTCCAACTTGAATGTGAATGTGTCTGTGCCCACTACCTTTATGTACTGTCTTAGAAGTCTCTCCAATGTGAGAATGATAACGAAGGGACTTGACACATTGACAGCACAGCTTAGGAGCATGTGTATGCTGCTCGAAGTGTTTTAAACATCTGGATATGTTTGCCAGGTAAACTTAATGCTCTGATTTGACTTGCTACATGGGAAAATACAGCTAGAAACCTTACTAGGCTTGAGATTAGGCTTTGAGCCTTTCTTTTGTAGGTGCAGATGAAGTAATAACTCTTGTGCTGCCTTTCCTAGAGATACAAGCCTACATCACTCCTCTAAGTGGGTGACAAGAGCCTTGAGCAATAATTGTTGACTTTTTGTTGTAGATATCAATGATTGTCTTGGGAAACCTTGCAAGAATGGTGGGACATGCATCGATGAAGTTGATTCATTTAGATGTTTCTGTTCAAGTGGCTGGGAAGGAGAATTGTGTGACACAAGTGAGTACTGCTGAGTGTTGCAGGGTCAAATATTACAGCTTTGTTGTTACAGAGATGGTTGGTATGTAGTTAATAATGGTGTAGTTTCTGTTCTATAATTAGTCTTATTTGCAGAAGTATTTTCAGGAAGATATTGGGGTAACTACTCTAAAAGTATCTGTTCCTTTAATAGAATCTGATTCTTTGGTATAGCACAGGATTTATCTCTGAAGGAGAGAATTCTTTCTCATGGGGATAGGCAAAAGTGTTGGCCAAGAAGTGTACTAGGCCAGCTCATGGTTAAGGCACCTCAGAGGAAACTGTTTCTTTTTCTGCTCTGAATGAAGCCCCTTCTAAAACATGATGTCAAGGGCTTGCTGAGACTTATTACAGGACATGCATCAATTAAGACGTGAAATACAGATGGAGAAGCTTTTGGCAGCTATTGCTGTCGAAAGGGCCTTTTGTGTGGTCTAAATGAAGCTTGTTCTGGAATAATTGTTCCACCTATTAAAATATTTGTCTCAAGTGAAAAGCGTTTTCTCTAAAATTCGTGTTTGTGTATATACGTTTAATGTGTGTATACATACACATACATATGTATGTATTTATGTGGTTAAGCCACCTAATTTAAGCTTTAACTCAGTGTTTTGAAACATAAAGCAAGAGAAGGGAGATTTAACTGTCTCCTGTGGATGTCCTGTGTTGGGGCTCCTTTTCAGGACATTGTGGTCTGTATCAGAAAGTTTTTTCTGAAGTTCAGAATACACAGCTGTTTGTAAAAATTAAATTACTTTGATGCTCTGCTTAGAAGCCATACTGAATGGTCCTTCTAAACTGTCAGAAAACCTTTCATAATTCATATTTTTCTGTATTAAAGCAGTTTTTTCCTTGCTTATGTAAAGATAACCATGTAATAATTTAGGACTGCTCTCTTCCTAAATAGTTTATTTTCTTTATAGAGAAGTGTGTTGTATTTTCTCATGGCTTTGGCTGGGCTAGATCATCTAAACTGAATAACTGTTTTTCTAGATTTCAATGACTGTTCTCCTAACCCATGTCACAACGGTGGCCGATGCATTGATTTGGTAAATGACTTCTATTGTGAATGTAAGAATGACTGGAAAGGCAAAACTTGTCATTCACGTAAGTGTTCTTTGCTTTGATCTTTAGATTGCCCAAAGATTTGTTTTCTTGCTTCTCAAGGGACTAGAGTTCCTGAAATTTAAAATAAAACAATTGCAGTAAAAAAATAGGCACACTTTCATTACCTCTTCCAGTTTCCCAGTCGCAAAATGGAACACTTAAACTTATTCCTTCATGTAGTTTTGTAAGAGATGTCCTTATATTCCATTCTTTGGGTTGTTTAATACAGCAGTTGTAACTGTGTTTCTGGTACTGCTGCATTTAAATCTTGATGTCTCTTTTAAAGTGATTCTGTGATTTAGAAGTACTTAAAATTCTGCAAGAGCAATGGAAATTAAAGCTGCTTTAATGTGATGTATAGGTGAATACCAATGTGATGCAAACACTTGCAGCAATGGTGGAACATGCTATGATGATGGAGATACATTCCGCTGCTCATGTCCTCCAGAATGGATAGGAAGCACTTGCAACACTGGTGAGCTTTCTGAATCATCTACAGGTGAAGCCAGAAGATGTAGGGAAGGAGATATAAATAATAAATTGTTTAGTAAATAGTCACACTGTTCCAACTGGCCGGTTCAAAGCTGTTCCAGTTGGGTGGTGACTGAAGTTTGGAGCAATTTCCTCTACTCACCTGACATGATACTGATTTTTAGGAAGCTGTTCTCCTCTGGCTGCATTTATGGTCTTTTCAATGGCTTTCTCCTAAGCAGTTTCAGAATACTTGGACTTGTCCTAAATTGTCTATTAGTCTTTAGGGGCCCTGTGTAAGGGTTTTCATGGGAACTTAGTCCCCCACTTGGCATGCAAAGCCCT
Source organism: Scytalopus superciliaris (assembly GCA_013400415.1). Lineage (NCBI taxonomy): Eukaryota > Metazoa > Chordata > Aves > Passeriformes > Rhinocryptidae > Scytalopus > Scytalopus superciliaris. The sequence goes on along the minus strand of VXBX01009319.1, from coordinate 346,510 downwards.
AATGTGAATAAGTTTGTGATTGAGAGGTGTATGAGCAGGCATACTCAGGAAAAATGAAGTGCTTCTTCCTGGGGGATTTGCAGGGTTACTGCCTGCTGTAGGGAACTACTCTTGGTTCTTTTGGAGATTGAATGTAGTAGCTGTGGTACATCTTTCTGAAAATGAAACTTCCATTAGGACCAGGAAGTTTGAAAGAAGGTAATTTGGTATAGTTTTTCTACTTTTTAGATATAATTGTAGCTTTGATTAAAAGCCTAAACTTTAAATACTAGTATTTTATTATGAAGAAGACCTCCAGATCTGGGTAACTCACTGCCAGAGCAATAATTTAGCAGTATTTGGAGAATGCTTTCACAGATGGGGAAGAAAATAGGTAATTCTTTTTTAATAAAATTTTATGGTTCAATTAAACAATTGAATTAGGAGGGTGGTGAAGGTGAGAAACTATCATGTGACGTGACTATTTTTGGAGTCTTTTGACCTTCTTGTGAGTCTTGAACTGTGTTGACTTAAATATTGTTTAGGATTGTGATATTGGCATATCCAGATGATAGATACTGTTTCCTGTGCTGAATAGAGACCTTTTCTGTTTTCAAAGCTAAAAACAGCAGCTGTATTCTAAACCCTTGCATGAATGGTGGAACATGTGTTGGCAGTGGAGATTCCTTTTCGTGCATCTGCAAAGAAGGTTGGGAAGGACGTACATGCACACAGAGTAAGGCTTTTCTCCTTTCTTCCCCTGCATTCCCCGTGGGATATTGGGAGTGTCTGGCAGAGAGTTGTTAACTGAAACAAAGCAAGTTTATAAGGTTCATGTGCCAAAATATCTGAATCATTCAGAGTGGGAGGTAGGTAAAGAAGACGATGCTCAAGTAATGAATGAAGAGTTTGTCATGCTTCTTTTTGTATCTAGTCTCTGCCAAAATAAGACTCTCAGCCTTCTGTAAAAATATAATTTTTGGAAACATGTGCAGAGCAGAAAAAATCCTTACAGAAATACTAATTTTAATAATGAAATATATATTGAAAGGCAGGCAGTAGCATATAAGCCATTTTCTCTGAGGTTAGCTGTTAACTATTTTGACATACCAATACAATAGGATTGGTTAGGTGGAGTAAAGCCTGCAACTTTGATTTTTACTTTCTTTTTTTCCTCAAGGCATAACACTGGGGGAGGGAAAAATCTAAATTTCAGCTGTCTTTACTCTTAAGTCTACTGTTGATAATTGTACTTTGGACAAAAAACATTCAATTCTGTATTATTTTTTCTTTGCTTTTTTTATCAAAGTGTCATCTAAACTGTAGTATTATATATTAGAAAGTAAATTGGGCCATTAGTTTCACTAGTCTGTGTTCTTTTTTTATAGACACCAATGACTGCAACCCTCATCCATGGTAAGTATGTAAATTCCAGTTCTGTACCTATTGTGAAAACAAAAGTGAGCACAGTAATATGGATTTCTACTCCAGATTAGAACTAATTCTACTCTAAAGTAGTTGAAGCCAGCCTCTCTAAAATATCTTAAAACCATTTTTTTGCTGTGCCGTATCTATTCCTTGACAGCAACAAAGACCACAGAACAGTCCTGAGCTGATTCATGTATGAAAAGATTAAAGTATTTTATTGCAGTCTCTATCCCAGAACTGACAAGTAAATTGCAGTGACAAGAAGTGAATCAGATATGGTAACATTTGAAGCATTTGAAATTGAGTAGAATAAAAAAATGAGAAATTGAAACCTGTTAGTTTACAATAAATAATTTTAAATGTTATGTTAGATCAATTAGTATGTATAAATATGCTTGAAATACAAAATAAAACTTTCTGAAGATACAATGGGAATATTTTAAATACAGAGTTGATATTTATAGTCGAAGGGGGAAGAAGGCCAATGGGTGGATGAAGCAAACAGTCTACCTTATCTTTTTCTGTTGTCTATTCTGATGCCATAATCTGTTTCATGTATTAAAAAAAGAACCAAACTTGCAAAGGCTTGGGCTTGCTTTGTGCTCACTTGAAATTGCTGTTCCATCTCCTTGAGTTCTGTGGATATACTTCCTTGTGCATTTGTAGGATGTTGCTGTTATAACAGGTGACTTACTAAGCAATATTGTTTATGTAGCATTATCCTTTGTGTTGATAGGAATAAATCATCCCCTTAAACAGCAGCAGAAGGTTTAATTAACCAAACTTTTAACTGAAGATGAATGAAACAATGCAGATGGCTTTTTTTAAGTAGACTTGTGTTATGAACTAACAGGGACTTTTTAATTCTGCATTGTTGAATAGTGAGAAAGTACTGTGAATAGAGACAATGGAAATTTGCATTTGAACGTGCTGCTTAAGATCTATGGGGTTTGCTCCTCTTTAGACTAGTCAGTCTACCTTGAGAGCCTTGGTGTAATGATAGGTTATTAATTTTACAGTTACAATGGAGGCATCTGTGTTGATGGAGTGAATTGGTTTCGATGTGAATGTGCACCTGGGTTTGCTGGTCCTGACTGCAGAATTAGTAAGTACCTGTGTGAGTAAAGGCCTGGATGGTTGTACCATTCTGATGCAAAAATCAGAAAGAACACCTGGTAGCCCTTTTTGTGTTAGGTTAGATGAATTCCAAATAATGAAGTAGAAGTCATCTGTTAGCCAGGTACTGATACTTCATGAATATTGCCAAGTTACACGCCTTTATTCATTTCATTAAATGGAGCTGAAATGGCTTTGCTTAAGTTATACTCAAAGTTTTGGTTCCTGGATTTCACTGGCCAATTCTGAAGGTTCTGGGGTGCTGGCTTCAAAAAGCTTAAGTTTTAGATATTTCTCTTGATAAACAACTTGTTGGTAAAGATGATGTATATCGGCAGGTGTTCCACTTAACATTAGAAACCAAAATCCACTGAGACTTTGCAAATCAAAACAAAAATATCAGGAGTGCAGTGCTGGCATGTGAATAACAGAAGTATTATAAAGGTCTTTCAAAGCTAGAAAACAAATTTGTTACACTGCAGTTGCTCTGAGGCTGAAAATAAGGGAGAACAAGGAACGTTAAAACTGTTGAAGTGTTGTGGAAGAATCTGGTGGGGAGGGGGTTATAGTTTGGATGTGTCGGAGGGTTGTTCTGGGGGGAGGGGGGGTTTATTGGAATTTTACCATTTTGACTTGCATGGATAGATATCTCATTTCTACTTTATTTCTGCTTTGGAAGATCAGACTTTAAGTCTTCTGTAGCCTTGAGGCTTTGGGGCTTGGTCCTTCCACTCCATCAGTATTGCTGATGTGCTTTCAAGTTGAGACTTCATCCTCATTCTGGCATAGAGAAAATAAACCAGCACCTCTAGTTGGAGGGCAGCTGCAGCACTTGTAGAAGCATCAGCTTAGTGATCTCTGGATATAGAACTAGGGATGGCAGTTCATCCTGTATCTAAATCCAGACACCCAGAAACGGATATTGAATTCTCCTTGGGTGCTCCCTTCCTCTTAAGGGTAGGATGTTACAAATACTGTGCTTTTGTAATGGAACTGCAGACATTTTTTGCTTGTTTGGACTGGTATAGACTGATGGACTAGCTCTGACAAAAGTGCCTTTTATGGCTGATAGAGAAACAGGGTGAACAGTCCCTTTTTTCAGCATACAGCAGCTGGAGAATCTTAAACCCACACAGCTTGAAGAGAGGAGGAAAGAATAGTTAAAACTTACTGAAGTTCAGATACTTCTGTATTTGCATAAAACTTCATCTTAGTGCACTTTTGAAGGAAGCTGCAATAGAACCACAAGGCCCTTCCATCTCCACTGGATTACTTTTTCATTGCCTACATGTGTAACAGTGTCACTACTGCCATTTATCCTGTTCTCTTTCAAAGTCCAGTCCTTTAAAGACAGAAAATGAGCTGATACTGTGTATCGGACAAGAACTGGTGTTTGAACAGTCTTTGAGGGATTGGAGTGGGCATTCATATTCAGTGGATGGCAACCTTTCAAAAGATGCTTTGGAAGAGAAAGGTTAAGGTTGAAAATGAAGTATTTTTGGGTGCCTGTGGCTTCTGAAGTTGGTTTCTGTTGCCTTTCATAGACTGCATAAATTAGTATTGGTCACTTCCCAGAATAATAAATGACACTATGCCATGCATCTGAAAGCACTATGCTTCCCTGCCTTTTTCCATAGATTTCTATGGCTAAGCCTCTGAATCTTTGAAGGTTTTTTTTTTTAAGAGGCTTTTGTGCAAAGTGTGTATGCACTAAATTAACATACTCATTTATTTCAAGCTTTTATTAATGTTCATCAAATGTATATTACAAACTAAACTGTTATTCTTCTGTGTTATGCTGACTTGTATTACAGTAAGTCACTTTTTTTGAGCATTGCTGGGCAAATTCATTGTACAGATCTTGCACTGTGATAACTTCATGAAAGCATGTGCTTTTCTAGGAAGCCTAGACATCAGAGATTAGTGCCAGAACAGGATGTGGGACTTGTTCTATAGCTGAATGTGGAGAATGCATTAGGACCTTCAGCTGTCTAACACCTCTGCTCTGAGATGAATCAGCATATGACTGCTGTTTTGATTAGCAGAACTTCAATTAGGGTGCAGTTATGAGAAATCTGTTACAGGTTACTGCTGAAATGGTAGAACTGTTTAATTAGAAGACTAATTGTGAGAACAAACTGCCCTTCGCTTTTAAGAAAGGATGTATTGTCAAATTACTTCTTAGTAAATTATTAATTAGAATGTTCTATGTCCTTGTCATTGAGTTTTGTCTATTTTCTATCTAGATATTGATGAATGTCAGTCTTCCCCTTGTGGATATGGTGCCACCTGTATAGATGAAATAAATGGATACCGATGCACTTGCCCCCCTGGAAGAATTGGTCCAAGATGCCAAGAAGGTATCTCTATATGTGCTATCAACCTTTACCCAAAAAACAGTGGGGTACAAAGTAGCCAGTGTAGAGGTTGTATACAGCAGTCTGATATGTAAGGAAGGGTAGCTAGTGTTTTATTATTTAAATTTGTATAGTTTTAACTTTAAGAGGTGAAGTGTCTGTGGTTTTTTTCTCTTAGTGATTGGAATTGGAAAGCCCTGCTGGCTTAAAGGAATGACTTTTCCTCATGGGAGCCGGTGGGAACAAGAGTGCAACAGCTGCCACTGCTTGGATGGCCGTATTGACTGCACCAAGGTAGGCATCTTGACCTATTTTCTTAAGTTCTTCTGGCTGAAACAAACTTATTGTTCTTGATGCACAAGTTAGTCTTTGTCTCTCCTAAATTTCCTCTGTTTAAAAAAAAACCACAAAAGGTGACTTCCTATAAAAGTACTTATAGCTTGTCTATAATCATAAGTTACTGTCCTGCTCTCTACCTGCTGGAACAGGCTCTCTGGAACTCTTGTTGCAGAAAATGAAATATGAACTGGAATAGAATAATGATCCTTGAAAGGTTAAATAAATTACTCTGCCTCAGACTTTGCAAACACAGTTTTAGAGCTCGTAATTTTGCGAAACATTGGTTCCAAGGTGAAGATGATGTTGGAAGAAGTTTCTTCAGTGGGTACTAATTGTCTTTATGTATTGTACTTCAGTGGGTTTATGAACTGACAGATTTCAACCTTTGCATATTTATTATGAACTGTATCCTGGTGGATGTGACTTAGGAAAAGTACAGCTAACCTAAATGCAGATTGAACATGTGAGTGTATGTGCTCCAAGCCTTTCAGCCCTCCTGAGATAGCATTTCTCAGTGGGTTTGTGGTACCTGTGCTGCTTTACATCACAGCTGGAGAGAGAGAGAAGGTTAGTGCTGCTGACAAGCTGTAGGGCTAGGTGGGTGGCTCCAGATGAGCAATAATAGCACTTAGAACATTTCTACACATGGCAGTCTCCCACTGGAAGGATCAATTGAAAAACCTCCAGGTCTTATCTATTCAGCTTTAGTCCTACTTTTTTTTTATTTATTCTTTTTTTTAAATTAAGCACACACTGTAGGCAAAGAAATAGCTAAATATTACACTTAGTAATTTAAGATTGCTATTTTAAATGCTTTATGGTGTTGTGATTTCAAGTTTGAGGTATCTTCAGAACATAACAGAGCGTGAAAGTAACTAGAATCTCAAATGGTTGGTGCTGTAAATGCAACTCATCTGTGTGTGTTATTTGGTTCTTTTCTGCACAAAGGAACAAATTCACTTCCTTGCTGACATTGCATCAGTTTCTAAACTAATAGCTGTATGGTATTATGTAAAATCTTAGAGGTTGTATGGAATCATAAAATATCCCGAGTTGGAAGGGACCCACAAGGATCATCCAGGTCCAGCTCCTGGAATGGAGCTGTGTTTGGAAACTTGCTGCACCTCAGTAATTTGTGGGTACCAGCATATTTGATTTCCTTTGGGAGTGTGGTTGAAGTGACAATGCTTAACACCAGTGTACATCAGCTCTTACCGTATTCAGCATTCTCTGGCTGGGGTCTCAGTATAAATATTGAAGAAATTAATCCTTGTGGAGGTATTTCTAGAATATAGAAGTTGAGATGATTAGATTAAAATAAATGCTTAAACTTCTGTATAACTCAGTCATATGGGACAAATCCACAAACTTCTAAGGAGATATGCCCAGTCAGTGGTTTCTTGGGTTATTTTTGCAGTTTTTTTACTCTTCTGCCTGTACAAAATGTTCTCATTTTGTGGAAGAGCAGCTCCATCTGCTACTATGATTACAGCAGTATCAAAATATGGATATTTCACAGTCAGCAGTAGATCATGACCATCTCATGTGAGTTGAATACTTAGATTTGATGTATAAGAGCAATTATCTGTAACAGTACTTTGTTCTTTTTAATTTCTAGGTGTGGTGTGGAAAAAAACCTTGTCTATTACACAAATACTGGGATAGTTCAAGTAACCAGTGTCCCATGGGTCAAGAATGCCAGGAGAAGTACATGAAATGCTTTCAGCCACCATGCACGGACTGGGGAGAATGCAGTGCCTCTGAACCTCTGCCTGTCAATATCAAGTGTCTGCCTAATTCTGGGTACTTAGACAATGACTGTGCTAGAATTACTTTAATTTTTAATGGAGACAAAGTCCCCCAGGTGAGAATAGAATTCATAATGAAGTATGGCAATATATATGTAGGGATCTATTTTATGTCACAGTATGGAAGATTAAGGTTTTTAGTATGACTCCTTGCTATTATAAACTTACAAAATCTATTACTGGAGTTCTCTGTTGCTATGAATTGTGCTTTGTCTAAAGGATGAGTCAAAATTAGGCTTTGCACTGGATATTTTATTTTCTTTCTTAAGTCTTGAAGAACACTCTACATTTCAAGATGACCTCAGATTGTACTAGGATAGTCACACAAGCTCAGTTTTCCACCCTTCATTCCAAAACCCTGTTCTTCACTTTCCTGCCCTTTCTTGCTGCCCTCTTTGCTGTCTTCATCGGGTCTTAATTGCAAGAACTCTGAAGGTGTTTATTTTTACATGCTGTTTTTACTAGAACTAAAATGATACAATTTCCTTGCTTCTAACAGGGCACTACAACAGAAAATATCTGTTCTGAAATTCGGTATTTGCCAGCTACTAGGACTGTTTCTAGGGACAGGACTTTGATAATATTATGTGATCTGTCTTACTCCACCGAGAATGCAGTGGAAGTTGCTATTGTAAGTATGAGACTTGTATTAATATATACACAAAAATGTTTTCTTATTAGTTTTTGCTGGGGAAGGGTCATTTAAACTTGTTTCACTTGAATGCAGATGATGTAATCTGTGGCTTAGTCTTGACTGCAAAGCAATTTTGTGATCTTGCAATTTCCTGTACTGCCAGATAGCTGAAAATGCATGTCTCATTAATGACAGGAGGCTACTACAACTTCTGATAAATTGATCTTTAGAATAATTTAGCCCAAATTAGTGAACAGGTGCCTGCCTGTTCTGTCAGAAGTCTTGGGCTACTGACCTTCTTGGTAGGGAGATGTGGTTGCAGGTGGCTGGGTTGGATCTTGTGAAGAGGTTTCTGCTGGGCATTTAGAGTATGGCTGTTTCAGAATGTTCATTAAATAGGAGGTAGTAAATGAGGAGTGGAAGAAAAGGTGCAAGATGAGTAGATAAAAGTAACTGCTGCCCTAATGAGTTGAAGACTTGCTTCGGAGGCATTTACAGCTGAATCAGTTGATGTGTGTGTATAGCTTAGATTTCAAGAAAGGGTTAATTTTCATAGTAAATGTTTATCCAGGCAGTAGCTGGACTGTCTGTCTCTACTAGTACTGTAAAGAACATGCTGAGCCATGATACAGGGAGCAAAGTGTATGGTATAAATAGAGCAGACTGTTGTTAGTCCAGGCTTCTATCTAGATAATCCCCTTGTCTTGAACTGCTCCAAACTATGACTAAGTTTAGCTCCTCAGTTTAAGTAACATGGAAGTCACTGCCTTTCCTTTGATATATGCTAGATTAGCAAGTTAGGTGTGTTACCCACCAAGTCTAACACTGCATCTGCAGTTTGGGCAGAGCCAGCCATGCTATGGTAAACTTCTACAGTACTGTTTGTAGCTACTGTCAGGGAAATTCAGCCTAATGAACTCAACTAAGATCTAGCCATAGTACATTTCCATGCTTAGGTGATTGCAATAACGTCTCGTTTTTCCCCTTCACTCCCTTCAGTCTTTTGTCCCACATCGAGATGAACAAGATAATAGCCTCATACAGAATGCTGCTAATACAATAGTAAATGCCATCACTAAGCGACAGAACAGCACTGTTATGTTGGCAGTAACTGAAGTCAAAGTAGAGACCATCGTTGTTGGGAATTCATCATCAGGTAAGTCTCCCAGTGCATACCTCCTGTGTGTGTGTAAGCATTTTCTGTTCCCCTGCTGTCAGACTTCCCTTGTCATTCTTTACATATTGGAGAAAATGACAAATCAGGTTGTGTCTTTAATTGCTATTACTAACTGAAAAGACAGTGGCTTTAAAATCAAGATTCTTTGTGCTTGTGTGCTAGTTTAAACTTAACCTCATACCTAATGGGATATCTCCAGCTGCTCTTGCCATGGTTTTGGCTCTGACTTCTATCCCAGTTCTCCAGTCTAAGCATACTTTTCATAAGATCAGGAATTGTTCTTGTGTGTTTCCAGTTCTCCTGCCTTAACCTTAAGCCATCCTCTGCCCTTGATGCTACTGCACTGAGGCTGTGAGGAATCAAAAATATAGGGATGAAGATGTAGTGTGGTACTAATCTTTTTTGAAGTGCTTATGTGTTAGTATGTATGATTATATTTACTTTAACAAGAGTTAGATATCTAATTTCTGCCAATACTTGGCCATGATAATGTAAAACTTTGCTCTCCTTTTCAACATATGTTTCTCACTAGTGCACAGCTGGCTTAAAATGTAATGTTCATTCCTCTTAAAGAGGAATATAGTGTGATTGGAGACCTTTATCTCTGAATATTGGCTCTCTAAGAGCTGTGCCAAAATAGGTGGTTGAAGATTTTGCATGCCTGTGTTCCTGCCTGGGGGAGGCAGGAGATGGGCCTGTGGAAGACCACTGGTAGGCTCAAGTTCCACTAAACCCCAGAGTGAAAAATCTTAAAATGGTAGGAGACTCTCCCAACTTTTTATTAGACCTCCCCAATATAATCTTCTGGAAGATCTTCCACCTGTAGTCCAAACAATTAGTAGGTTGCCTGGTTCCACTTTCCTTGCATTTCCCTTCTAGGAAATGCCTTTCATCTGTTAAAGTCTTGGCAAATATACTATTTCCTCAGCTCTTCTGAAGGAGCGTACCCGCTTTGTTCTTGTCTTGAACAGCAGTGGTGTAGATGATAAAGAACTGAGCTGAGATACTGACGTACTTCAGCCTTTGTTTTTCTGATTGCATGTTAAATGCTAGGGAAAAAGGGATGTGGATTACTTTGCCTCCCACCTCAATAAAATTTAAAGATTCTCCTAAATTAGTGGACAAACTCTTTCTCTTGCAGAACCATTTCCAGACTCCTCATTTTGATATGGATGCTCAGTAATGAGCACTGGCCTCTAGTTCTTTAAGTGGAGCTGTTGTGAAGTTAACTGTAACTTGTACGTGTATGTTGTTATTTGTTTTTTGTTGTTAGCCCATAGTCATGTAAGGGAGATGGAAGCCTATCACAAAATGTGGTGTAAGCCCTATGTGTGTGTCCAGACTCTGATTTCTGTGGGATGCTTAAGTGTCTAGGCAGAGATGATAATTTTGGCACTTCATTGATTTCCTCCATCTAAAAGAAAAAGAACCTGTTAAGTAAACTTGGATCGATGGTAATTTGACAAAACAGCAAATGCTGTTTATATCAGTGAGGGAATGCAGGCTTTGTAATTCTGATCTTGGAGAAGCTTTTTCCTTGAAGTATGTCCCCCATTCATGGCTTAGTGTTAAATTACCTATGAAAAATAAAGGAGAAAATAGCAGTTACTCTTGTAAGTACAGTCCTTCCCCAAACTGTTAAAATACAATTTTTAGATCCCCTGAGGCCAATCATGTTGGCAGTTTGCTCACCCCCCTTTACCAAAAGGAAATGCTTGAGAATGTGTCACATTCCACATAAGAATGTGCTCAGAAGACACTTGAACGTTAGAGTTGAATGGCTGTGGTGTTGAAACATCAGTTGGCTTTGTACAGTCGTTTCCAGGTTATTTTGTAAGCAGATGTCTTAAAACTGCTGAGGAAATTTGTTTGGACCAGACTTTAGAGTGATGGGTTGACAGCATTTGTCTGCAGAGCTGTTGAATGATCCCATGCTCTCTACCAAAACCAAAGCACCTCATGCCTATTACCTTGTGTAGATTTTTGCTTATCAAGAAGAATAGAAAAAAGTTGTTATTCTATCGTGCATGTAAAACTCTTGAGGAAGGGCATAAAAAAAGTCCAAACTCGCATAAGTTTTCAGGAATGTTTTCCTAGAGAAATAGTCCATGGATCTGTGGCTGGGAGAACACTATAGTGAGGTTTGGATTGGGATTATGAAGAAAAGCAATTGCCTCAACTCTGTGTTAGTTCATTGAGGAGTGAAGACTCATCTCTAGTGACTGTATTCTGGTGTTTTTTTTCTGAAGGAAAACTGGAGCATCCTAGGGAATGCATGCTCAATTTGGTTATGTAGCTCTAACCTGAATGTTTTTGGAGATCATTGATACATAAATGCCCGTAGATTTGATGGTAAAGGATTAATAGTAAATACAGGACATACAAGTGCCAGTACTTCTAGAGCAACTTAGAGGCACAGTACTCAATAGCCTGCCTCCTACTAGGATTGGCTCTTAGGAGTCATTACTGAGGTTTTCTGGGCCAGTTTCCATGTAGGTGCTTGAGAAAGATGCTACTTATATAACCAGTTTGCCTTTTGCAAGGGAAAAAACATCTCAAATGGAGCATTCCTCACTCATCATTAATCTCAAGAAACTCTAAACTAATAAAGAGCTCTTCCAGATGAACTGGTGTATTTAGGCAGTTGCCATTGTGCTGTAAAGATACCTTACTTCCTTTCTCCTAAAAAAAAAAGAATCTTTTAAGCAACAACTTGTGGTTAAGTACGGTTGCTTCTCTTGCAGATGTCCAGTGCTATTGTATCTTGCTCTGTTAACTCAAGACTTTATTTCTCTTCATTTGTCCTCTAGACTATTTGGTTCCAATTCTTTGTGCGGTATTTAGCATTGTGTGGCTGACCTGTATAATCATCTGCGTGTGGTGGACTCGGAAGAGAAGAAAAGAGAGAGAGAGAAGCCGTCCTCCCAGAGAAGAGGGTGCCAATAACCAGTGGGCGCCTTTAAATCCCATAAGAAATCCCATAGACAGATCTTATAGTAACAAAGACATTCGTTATGAATGCAAAAACTTCATATCTCCTCAAAAAAGAACTTGTGATGCAGTAGAGGAGTATGTAGAGTATGAGGAAGAGGAGGATGAAGAGGAGGAAAGAGATGAGGAAATGGACAAATTCCTCTCTCACAAACTCGCAAAACCTTTGCCGACAAAGGTATCTGACACATCAGAGAGCAGTCCAGTAAAGAAATCCCATCAAATAGGCAAAATGGACAACAGATCTGTAAAAAATGTGAATGCATCAAACTTTGAAGGCAGTAGAGACTAACCTGTATTTGGGACGTAGGCAGATTGTGCCTGCACTTGCTGGGGAGGGGAAAAATTGACATCTCCACTTTGCATCAAGGACTAAAAATATCTGGAGTCAAATGTTCATAGTTTCTTTATTTTGCGTAAAAAAAATAAATAAAAATAATAAATAAAATTTATTTTGTTTCTTTAGCCTTGTATAAATTATTCAATGACTGTCAGATGAAAAAAAATGAGTAATCTTTGATAGTTGCTATTTTTGTAAAGTTTACTTATAATACACTCGCTGTGTGGCAGAGGAGAGGTTGTATTTTCAATATGTGTAAAGTTTATTACAAAAGACTGTACACTGTTTACAGAATGTATTTCTTTTTATTACTTGCTCTAATTTAATGGTGGCTTTAAAACCTCCTGGTTGAGGAAATTGTGTGAACTTTAAACTGCTTTCTTGACTTTGAATCTCTATTAATGGCAGCTCACTGCACTTGTTACGTTAGTAGCTTCTATAAGATTTTTTCCAAATTTGCCTTACACTCTTTGTAATAGGAACAAAAAAAAAATTATAGAGATCTTTCAACTGTGGTTTAAAAGTGGCCTTTTTATTTCTGTTCAATTACTTTAGAATTGCAGTATTGAAGCATGTGACAAGTGCCTTGAGATTAAACTTTTTCTATAGCAACTGTCAAAGACTGCCATATCAATATAGTAAAATAGTGAGAACTCTAGGTTCCCCAACTGACACAGTTTATTTTCTAATAGTGAAAGTGCTTTTTTGTAAATATGTACATATTAAATGAATCACTCTGTATATTTGATTTAATAAGTTAAATATTTTGGTCTTTTTTTTTTTTTACATGTCATTCCTTTTAATTTATGTTGCAGAAAAGGAGGTTCTATGGCAGTTTATAAGACTTTTTTTGGTATAATGTCCAGATTAGAAAATGATGTTAATACAATCAATGTTAGGAATCTGTTGGTCATTTGTATTTACATAGGAACATAACCACTTACGTGTAAATAGATCCAGAAATGTTTGTTTATCCCCATGTTCAGCCCATCTCAAGAACACTAACGGGTGCATCTACTGTACAGTACCAACATAGCGAGGCATTGTTTTTTTCTTTTGTGAATATGTTAATTACATGTGGTATTACTTTTTTTTTTTGCGTTTAAATACAGGCCTAATGAAGGG
>VXBX01009319.1:152659-333207 GCA_013400415.1 Scytalopus superciliaris | reverse complement strand
TTTAAATACAGGCCTAATGAAGGGAACAATATTTTCCTCAATCTTGTTTCTGTTGTGCTTTATTCATCTTTCGCTCTAAAGGAAAAAGGCTGGCAAGCTCAGAGGATGGGAGTACCTCACTAGAAATGGTTATATGTCATGGAAGGCTTATGCTTTTTTTCTTTTTTTTTTTCTTTTAAGGCTTTTATTATTGCTGTTAACTGGGCAAACTATAAGTTTATTTTAATTACTGAAGAAGCATAACACTACATACACCTAGTTACCCTACCACTGAGAGGAACGAATGTCTGAGTGTCAACTCTGGCCCTTGAACAATGTAAACATGAATGTTTTGAAACCAGTTATTTTATACAGGAATGCAGGATTTGCTTTGCAGGATCATCTGTTTTAGTACATTTTTTTGACATGTTCTTAAAAAAAACTTTCAGAAAAGAAACTATTTATTAAAGCATTTTATAATGATGTTTGTTGTAACTTTTTTACTTGTGCTAAATATTCAAAACTTATTTTGATAACCTGGTTAGGAGTTAGTTTAGAAAAGGGTACTATCCTTCTCATGTTCCCCAGTATAATCCTGAGTATTTAAACCAAAAACACTTTTTTTCTGCTACTCTTGTAACTTTTTGTACTGTAATGCTGCTGTCTTCCATAATCTAATAAAATGATTCCCTCATTGTGTGTAAGATACTTCAGGTTGTGTTTGCTTTCTAAGTGCTCGGAGTTCGGATATGACAAGGCTAAAGAGAGGAGGAGTGAAAGTCCTGATTTAATTCCCGGTACTTCCCGTAACCTGAGCGTACAGCCTGCACCGAGTGCCGACACTTCCTGACCCAGCTTGGCAGCCTTGTCCTCTGCCCACGCTGCTGACAGCCTGCAGAGGAGGTGGTGTCCTGTGTGCGTGCTTTAGACAGACACCTCCAGTTCCTAAACTGGGGCTCTCCCTGCGCTGCCTCTCTGCAAAGCACAAGGGCTGTTTAGCTGCCAGGAGCTGGGCTTGGATGATCCTTGTGAGTCCCATCCAGCTCAGGATATTCTGTGATTTGTGTGTATGATGCACTGTCTTCTGCAATGCTGCTTCTCCTGGCTGCTGAGTGAAAGCTTGTCTGAGCAGCACCTTTTTGGTTTCTTGGGTGAGAAGAGCATGCAGGGGCCTGAGGTGGTATCCTTGCCGAACTGAGTTGGATTTCAAGTAATACCTTCCTCCTCTATTCTGCAGCCATTCGTGTCATGCTCTGATTTCAGCTTAGTGGGTCTGTGCCTTTTCTTACAGTGGATTTCTATGGAATATTTTTTGTAGTAAAAGATGATCTTTTATCTAAGATGATATGGAATACAAGTTGAATTTTTCCTAGTAGCTATCAACCTCCAGAGAAGAATTCTAAATCCTAGCAGAGCTTTTACTCCAGTCATCATACGGCTATTTTGTTACTGCTTTCCTTGAAGTATTTGCTTGTCTTTATCTTGATGAGAGTTGTTTCTAAGTCAGTTCTCAAAATCAAGTTCTGTTATCTCTGTCAAAGAGAAATAATATATTTATATGCATATAGAGTAAGACTTGCTGTTCTGTCATGCAGCTATGAGCTGGCTCACTGCTCCCAGAGGTGCTAATTCTGCTTCTTTGCAGTACTGAAATAGCATATAAAGTAATGGGGCCACAAGAATGGTTGTCACCTGCTATTCTAAACAAAGGGTTTGATACTGTGTCCAGGACTGTGGAATCACCAAACCACCCCTGATAAGTGTTTAACTTTGTGGTACTGAGATACGTGAAACAGCATGAATAAAGTAGGAGCTTGAGCAAAAAGTCAACTTTTTAACTAGAACAAATTAACCTGCAGGTTTGATTTCTATGCTGCTCTTACCTTACTTCTGTACATACCCAAAATCACCTTATTCAGTAGTTTTGTTTCCTTTTGATTTATTTGTACAAAAAAAGTTGAACTCTTACATCTCAACTTCTTGCTGATGCACATGTGCTAAGCATTATGCTACTGCCAGAATGATACCTGTTACAAGAGCTACATAATGAGGAAAACTAATAAATGGGCTCTTCCTTGACATGTTTTTTCTACACAATGAGTAGTTTGAGGTTCATTTTTCATCTCTGATGCTCTTTCAAGATCTGATGTTAACCTGAAACACCTGGTGGGCTTGATTCTTCTGGCTATTTGCTGTTGTCTTCCTCTTGAAATCAGACTATGCTTGGATAGAAAGTTAGTTCATACAGCAAAACAACTGGCTCTTGCCTGTACTTTTTCAAGAACAACCTAAGGGTTGAAAGGCATTTAATGACTGCCTTGAAAGCTGCAGAGGATACTAGCTGCAAAGCTTAGTTGTGGGGTAGCTTGGACAATAGGGTTTGGGAGGGCATGGAATTAACTTGTTCTTGAGTGCTGGTGGACTATCTTAGTCCTTTGGATGCACCAGAGAAAGAATGAGCCTGAAGAAGAGTTTTAATAGCTTGTGAGCTGTCCTGGGAAGTTGGCATCCCTTCTGTCAAGTAGTCTAGCTGTGACCTTTGGGGGAGGGGCTGTTATTGTGAGTGAGGTGGGTAGAGGTTGGCTTTGCTCTCTCTCAATAGTAGAGTGAGTCAATTTAAGTCAGAATCTTGCTCATGTTTTGGAAAATTTGTGTGGTGCTCAGACTTACTGTGTTCAGTGCTGCAAAGCAGTCCCTGACTAGCCTTGTGTCATTATCACAGGTGGTGGAATGGATATATAAAAATGGGTATATAAAACAGTAAAGCAACAAAAGGTCCCCTTGAGAACAGCACTCATTCTTGTGCATTATGTTTCTGTATGAGTATGTGGAACTTTTTGCTTTTGCTCTGTATACATCATGCTCTGTATATTTTTTCAGTGTGACAGGTACTTAGTCTAAGTACAAAAATATCTCTTTGGCCACTTGATTGTAACCATGTGCTCACCATCGAATGCTGATAAATGAATGTCATAGGTAATATTACTAAGTAGGAAGTCTTTTTGATTTTTTTTCTAACAAGAATCATTGTTTCATGGTTCATTGGGTCACCTTTTCCCTTGCAAAAGATAATTGCATCCATCTAGAAAATCTGGATAGTTTATGTGAATCTCCTTTTTACATTGTATATGCTAATTCTAGAGCAAGAAGAAACAGACCAGGTACAGGCCAGTGTACATTAAAAATGAGCTAAACAGAGACCCACTTGTTCTGCTTCAGAGTTAACAGTCCAAGTTTTTTGCAGACAATCAGTGTGATTTTATACAATCAGAGAATGGTTTGGGTTGGAAGGGACCTTAAAAATATGATCTGTGAGAAGGGGCACCTTCCACTAGATCAGGTTGCTCAAAATCCTGTTCAACTTGGCCTTGAACACTCCCAGGGATGTGGCATCCACAAGTTCCCTGGGCAACCTGTTCCAATGCCTTACCACCCTCATAGTGAAGAATTTCTCCCTAATATCTAATCTAAACCTACTCTCTTCAATTTAAAGCTATTTCCCCTTGTCCTGCCACTGCATGCCCTTACAAAAGTTCCTCTTGGGTCTCTTGGAGAGACACTTAGAGTACCTTCCACTACTTTTGGGTACTGGAAGGTGCCATTAGGTCTCCCTTCATCAGGCATGTAATTTTCTATGACTGAATACTGTCATTTTGATGATTTTTGCAGCCAGTAACAAGGCCCATAGTTCATACCTGTAACTGTGTGGCTGGAGCACATCCTTCTCAAAGGATACCTTGCAATGCTTTACAAAAGCAGTATGTAAATCAACTGGCTCAAGGGACAAATGACTCCATCTTTAGAAGCTCAGAGGAGGAACTTTAGTTAATTTTTTCCCCTGGCAACAAAGCTGCTTCAGTTTTTTTCTAGATGGGGAAAAAATTATGGAAACCTTAAGCAGTACTTAGTTGTTATGCTTTTGCTCATATTAATATACTGCACCCATATTACTCTTTATAACTGTCTTAAGAGACAAGGAATGTGTTCTTTTCTGAAAAATAGATTTATTTTTTTTTTTCAGTGGTGGATAACACAGAAGGATCACTTTCAAGGTGTAAATGTGGCATCCTGTAAGGATGCAAGTCCATGACTAGGGAGGCATGATATTTTCTGACCTATGGGTTCTTAAGAGGGACTGTCACTTTCCAACGTTCTGGCAAAAAAAACCAAAACAAACCCCAAAACCAACAAAATGCAAATCCTTCAGCCCTGTCTGGTAGGGAGAAACTTGTTAACTTGTAGATCTTTCTCAACTGCTATCCTTTCTTTTCTCCCACCCATCTGAAGGAGGCTTGGGTTGGAGGGGACTTCTCCCTGTGGCAGATTTGCTGTGCTGATAGGCTGTGTATAAAAGAAGGTTGAGCACGGAGCTGTGGAGCAGGTTTGGAAACTGCTGTGGCAGCGGCATACTGAGGGCCCTTTGAAGGCTTGGCTATCTGCCTGGAGGCATAACTCTGGGCATAACCCCACCTATTAATTAACGAAGCCTTACCTGTGGGTGGAAGTTGGTTCAACGAACAGCTGTACTGCTGCAGATCAAAGGTCCATGTAGTCTGGTATCCTCTGTCCTGCAGTGGCCAGTGGAAGATGCTTATA
Source organism: Scytalopus superciliaris (assembly GCA_013400415.1). NCBI lineage: Eukaryota > Metazoa > Chordata > Aves > Passeriformes > Rhinocryptidae > Scytalopus > Scytalopus superciliaris. Next base: position 328,632 of record VXBX01009319.1, on the reverse strand, counting down.
CAAAGTGCAAGAGAGCTGCAAATTACAGAATGAGTCCCTCTCACACCCATCCAGCTTTTGTTGCTCAGTGGTTTAGGGCCTTCCTAAGCCAGATGTATTTGATAGGCATCTCTCCTCCATGGCATCATATGATCATTTTTATGCTTTAGGTCTCCACAACATTGTGTGGCAATGAGTTCCATAACTGCACCATGAATTGGGTGGAAAAGCACTTCCTTCTGTTTGTTGTGAACCTGCTCCTTGGCAAGGTGATGTGAAAACAGAAAGCAGTTGTTCCCTCTCCATCATCTCCACAACATTTGGTATTTACAGGGCAGACACTCCTCTACCCCAAAGTCTTGAGATTCAAAGTCACAACCTCTTCTGTTTCCACTTACAGAGATATTGTTCCAGATCTCCAGCTGGTTTTTCTATACAATCTCTGTGCCATTCCAAATTGTTCTGTCACTTTGGAGTCAGGTTGACCAAACTGAACAGCATCTGATGTGTGGACACCCAACGCAGGCCAGCACTGTTCTATACTCCCTTCAGATCCTTTTTTTGATAGTACCTGGTGGACTGGTTACTTTTTGGTCCATGCTGACTTCAAGACTCATGGGGAAGCAGAGATGGTTGTTTCATGCCTTGGCTCTGCCTGTGCCTGGTTCTTGTTAGAGCAAAGGTGCAAAGCTGTCTGAACCCCACTGTTTGAGTGCTGGGTCCTGGGAGAAGGTCACCATGACTCTCTGCAAGAAGCAGCACTGGGGTGTGGGGGTCCACACTGGGCCTGAGCATTGTGATCCTGTTTGTTTGGGGTGGAGTGGGAATGGGGGGGATACGCCATTGCCCAGGACTTGTGCACACAAGGCAGTAGAGGAACTAGCCCTGCAGCCTTCCCATCATGGAGGAGGCTGAAAAGGATGTGGGCATGAGTGAGTGTGAAAGAAGACTCTTTTGGGGAGGGCTACATCGGCAAGATCTTGAGGTGAGAGTCAAGTAGGTACCACACTGGATCAGTTCACGCCTCTTGGATTTCTCTGCTGCTGAAGAGCTGTGCAACAAGTCACAGCTGACACAGCCTTTCTCAAAAGTGGTGTGTCCATAGCCCCGCACTCTCCAAGGTGAGGCCAAAATGGCCATGTTCATGGTGCACCACCAGTGCTTGTGGTTTGCTGTTGGAGACACAAAAGAGAGAAGAAAGAAGGGATGGGTGGCTGGTGATTGTTGTCCTGTGCCCAGCCCTGGAGAGACATGTGGTTGCTCAAGTTTGACGAGAGCAGCCCAGCAGACTTCTCCCCACCATTATTTATCAGAGACCATCAGCTCTGGTTCATCATGGGGATACTGCTTATGAAAAGCTTACCCATGTCTAAGATCTGCTTCAGCCAGCTCATTGTTTTAGGAGCAGAGGAAATGCTTTAGAAGGGCTTTTCTAGGTTGTGGTACCTGCCAGTGCTGGAAAAACGAGCAACATAACTCCTTTCAAAAATACCTCAAAATTAGTTTTGTGTATCTAGGAGTTACAGCTTCATATAAACTTGTAAGCGTGGCATCATTTTGAAATAGTGTATGATAGCTGTCACAGAGAGGAGCATTATCCATCCTTTTGTACCCTTGTTAAATGTGGACCTCTCTATGGATTAGAAATTCAGGGACAGTTTATATTTTTTTCTCCTTTTGCCATGTGGCTTATCTAATGCTTCCCTCTTTGGTGGTGCCTTCACTGATGCATGTCTACACTCCAAAATCCTCCATGTGTTACTTACAAGGAGGTGTAAAGTGGTGGGAGAAAGGGCTGTTCAGTGCTGAATCCCTAAGTCAGCCTACACAGGAGTTGTGCCAACTTGCCCTTGCTCTGACCAAGATGATATCCCTGACATGGACTGCCTTCCATGGGGCTAAAACTCCTCCAGACAGGGCTGGCCCCTCCACAGGGCACTGAAGACTCAACTGCTGCAGTATTTTCTTATCTCCACTTCCTAGAAGAAAATGGAAATGGTGAGTGCAGCAGCTTCTCAATGGGAAGAAAAACTGCTGGACCTGAACATTTGAGCAAGTTGAAAGGTGAGTGTGGATCAGCAGGCTCTCCTCTCTATTTCTCTCCTCCCTCCTTCTGTATTTTTTTTAAGAAAACAATAGCTCCCCCACCTCAAAAAAAACCGAAAACCAAAAAACAAAAGGAAAAAGAAAAGAGTGGCGAGCTCTGCTCTCTTGAGTTATTCATGAAGCGCTTGGACCTTGGTGGGCTGCCAGGGCTACCTGATACAAACCTCAGCCCAGCAAGGGTCCCCAGCATGGTGGCACAGGGACAACCCTCTTGCAGGTCCTGAGGCACTACAGACACAGCGGATCTGCAGGGAAGTGTTCTGACAGTCCGCTGACATTGCTTTCAGTACAGATAAACCAGTGAGGTTATCTCAAGTGCAGCAATATCCTCTAAAAAAGCGAGGAGGAGAACCCTCTTTGCACTGTGTCACCATGGATAAAAACCTGTTAATGAGCAGTGGTGGTGGGAGCAGAGACCCAGCACCTTCTAGGGGCATCGTGCAGCCTCAGCCTGGGTGTGTGGGACCTGCAGCGCCGGGCAGTGGAGAGAGTACGTGGCCGACATTTTCCAGCCCGGGTGTTTAAATTTTGCTCTATATTTAGTGCCCTAAATGAGTGCTTCGATTCGCAGTGTTTCCAAGCACCTGCTGCTTCCATTGACTCTGGTGGTCTATATGGGTCCCAGCAATCCTCAGGGTTAAGCTGCTCTTTCTACATGCCTAAATTTGGGTACTTGGGTCAGGAGCTGAGGGTGCTATATTCTGCTGGGGTTTGTGTTTCTCCTGCTGTGGGGTATGGTGCTAAACTGGGGGTTGTGGGCAACGTGTTTTCAAAACAAGGGTGGCTTTGATTTGCCAGTTTCTGGTTCAGCTCATCTGAGTGATTAATCATTTATCAGAGCAGAGAGATATTAAAACTTACAGAAATAAAAACTGAATATAGGCTGACTGCCTCTTCCCAGCAGCAGATGTCTGACACACAGACAGTGCAGCCACTGCAGGACATCCCTCTTGCAGTGGGAGTGTTTTCCATGGCCTGTCCCCTGCAGACCCAGGGGAAAGACTGAGCTCTAATGCTGAATACGACCATCCTGCTGTCAAATCCTCCAGCTGACTGTGACAGCTCAGCAGGGCACCACTACAGGCAGAGCCAGTGCTGGCCTTTTAAGGAGCCTTGGTCTGGAACCAGGCATAAACACTTTTCCTTTTCATGCTTCTTTCCAGGGCAGGTAATTTATGTATCTTGGTAAGCACTGGCAACCACGTCCATGCTTCTGTCCCTTTGTAATATCCTGTTGTTGCTTTCCAGAGAAAAATACCAGCAGACATTCAAGGTTACTTCCTTGGCATGCTCTCTGTGTTTTCAGTCTGATTGTATCTGCACTGCGTAGACATTTCCTGACATACTGTATCTCCCCTGCCCTTGCATCACAGAGCATTAACTGTGCATGCTTTGCTGCAGCAGACCTTTCCTTTCTGACCCCAGCTATCTTTCAGAGGCTTGCTTCCAGCCGCACTCCCTTCTTTGGTTGTTCTCCCAGATTGCTCCTCAGACACTTCACGGTGCTCACTAGACCTTGGATGCTGAGGCAGGTCTTTCCCCGGGGCAGGAGATGATGAGTGAACATGGCACAGATCAGATGCCCACACAGGTGCCAGATAGGGCCATTACCTCTCTTTCGTCAAGACAAATGACATCTCTCAAAGGTGGTTTTAAAAGGTGACCCTCACGGTGGGCTGAGTGCTCCGAAGCTGCCTCTGCACGCTGCTCTGGTTCTCTGCAGCACCTGGATGAGGAGCAGCCCCACGATCCTGCTGTCCCTGGTTCACTGACCTGTCACTGCTCCCTTTGCCCATCCGGACACTGAGAAGGGACAGTACAAGTTTGTTGTTCCTCCTTGCTCCAGGATGCCTTGAAATTCATTGAGAAGATCAGAACCTGTTCCCATCTCCACTGCCAGGCCCAGGTCTGTGGTGGCACAGTCCAGCCCCCAGCACTGAGCCTGTATCGTGTGTGATGCTGCAGATGAAAGCTGTTGTTTGTTTACAAGCTTTCCTCAATTAGAACTCATTTGCTGCTCACACACTATATTTAAAAGCTCATGTTTAAATCAGCACTGGTGATTTAGGAGTGCCTGTTTTGTTTTCTTTCCTAGATACATATGATAATTCCTCCACCTGTTAAAAATCTGTTGCTAATATTTGCTGTCAAGTTTCTCTTTAATTTTTTTTTCCCTGCCAGGAAAGCCAGAGGCCTGCAAGTGTTTATTTAACTCTAGCTGTTTACTTCTCGTAAATTTCCCTGCCTGAAAATCCATTTGGGATCAGGCAGGAAAAGAGCTTTGTGATCATGCTGGATTTGATCAAAACAGACAGAAAGTTTCAGTGTGGGCATTTTGGCAGCTCTGAATCTCTTCAAAGCCACTCTCTCAGTGAGGCTTTCTAACACACGGCCCCAGTGGTATGGAAGGCACAAGGTCATGTCCTGGTGCCACTGTGCATTTCAGTGTCCTCGCCAGTGCAAGTGTCCCAGGCAGTGGCATGAGCTCTGCCCATGGGATGCTTCCCTGAGCCACCTCCATCCTCCAAGCAGAGCCACTGCACCCTCCCACTGGAGTTTATGTGACTTTTTAGCCTTAATTGCTGCGGGTCAGCTAAGTGGGGAAAAATTGGATTTTTTAAAATTGTTTCTCAAGGTTGTTTTTACAACTTTTCTGTGATTTTCTTTCTATTCTTCTTATTCTTCATTCATTTTGTTAATTCATTACAAACTTATCACCTGATGTCTACATACACATTTATAAAATCTATCATTTTACAAATCTATCACATCAGATTTACCCATGGGAGGATGGCTTTAATCTTTCAAGGAAAGTATTGTTGAGATTGCAAAACCCTTACTATAAAAATTGTCCTGTGTTTTTGTGCACTTATTGCACTGCACCTTTCCATGAATGAAACATGTGAGAGCTTCTGAGCCAAATTCCAGTGTAAACTTGGGAAACTCAGGGTAAGCCCAGGATGAGAAGAGAAACTTCCTCACTGTACAGACTAACTGATCCAGCAAGCTTCAAAGGAATGGAAGCACACCCAGTATTTGAAACCTATGGCTTTGTGCTTCATCAGTCATTTCTTTCATCTAAACCTGTCCTGCCAGAGTCTTATTTGTAAAATTTTCCATTTTAATATTTTTCGGTCCACCTACTGAATTTTTATGAAATTGAATGTTTTCAGAGATGAAGATGAATTTTCCAATGGGCTATTAACTGGGACACAACAGAAATGTTCCAAGGTATTTATCTGATTGGGGCATGGCATTTGCTTTCTCCAGGCCCCTGGGCCTTCCCTATATTTCATGCATTAGCCAAGGGCCAAGTGCCAACCCCTATTTCCAACTTCCACATCATGGAAGTCAGGAGAATCATTCTGGATTCTCTGCAAAGTGCTTGGAAAAAAATCTTTTGTTCCTTTCATAATTTTTAAAACAACTTGAATGACTTCAGGGATTCAGTCAGGAAACATAATCTTGAATAAGATAGAAACAAGAAAGTCGAGTTCTTGTTGTATCTTCCATGCTATTTCCATCTCCAGTGTATTTCCTCTCTCAAATTGCTTCTCTCCAGAGTCACACTCTGCCAGAGATAACTAGGTGGCAGTGAGTGAAGAAAGGAACCGTATTGTCTACAGCTTTGAACCATGAATAGCGCTTGGAAAAACAGCAGCAGGGAGAGATACAAGTTCACATTGATAAAGTGGGATGCCAAGTGACTGAGGACTTGATCCTGTTTCACTGAAGCTGGCGGTGAACTCCCACAGACATCACTTTTATCACTGATCCCAGCCCATCTTGGGTGCCATCCACCACCAGCCTGGGTAGACCGTGGCTGTGAGGAGTTCTGCAGGGATGGGGCTGGCTTTGCTGGTGGACGCTCCTTCTGCTGCAGCTGCTGGGGCCAGGGTAACATGCACCCAGATGAAGCAATGCGGGTCAGCTGAGGTTCAGCATCGTGCTGATGCTGTGCAGCATCTTTCAGCTTTGCATTTTTGATGGACTGAGCCCAGATACATGCACATATATATCTCATATTTATGTATATCAGGACCTCATTAGGCACCAATTTGTAAGCAAAAGCCTCAGCAGAGAGCTGCCAGCAGCCCCCACTGATGAACACTGAGGCCCTGAGCTCTCCATTGGTGTTGCAACTCATCCATCAGCAAAAGCCTGCTGACTGTATTGGTCCAAAGCCTGGTACACTCCTCAGATGGCACAACGGGCTGATGCCATGCAAAGGGGTCATCTCCCTAGCCCCCCTTACCACACCCACCATTGTGCCTTCACCAGGTGATGGAAGAAAATGAAGCAATTTAAGGCTATTTCAATAGCTGCCTGCTTCCCTGCTACCCTTTTGCACCCACTCGGTGCACATGACACGAACCATCAGGCAGCCCTGCATCACTCGCCGCTGTCACGGAGACCAGTCATCAAAACCCTGCATAGTGTCAGCCAGCAAAGGGAAACCACTTTATTTCAGAGCCTCGGAGGGGGATAGCTGAGAACTGTAGCAGCCTAATGGACTTTGGAGGCGGGGGAAACAGGACGGGACATGCAACAATTTGCTGGGAGGCGAGTGGGGAAATGTTGTTGCAGCGATGAGGAGCGGGAGATGGAGTAACAATGGCTCCAGTTTACATTGTGCTGCGCTGTGGCTGTGATCTGCTGCCAAGATCAACCCTGGAGAGAGGAACTTGAAAATAGCACGAATAGTGTGGCAAGAGAGATACCCTACAGCATATCCTGCTCTCTCGGACTTTGCCTTTGAGTCAGAAGTGAAATATTGGAGCTATTGTGGTGAAGGGAGACTTAAAAATAGAAGGAAAAATTGCTGGTTTTTTTTTTTTCCCCCTCTAAGGGACATTAATTGTTTTTAAGTTGTGCTCCTTCTAGTTTGAGTCAAGGAGGAAAACACTTCAAGGCATTGAAAGGGCTAGAAACCATGTCACTCATCAGCTGCAGTGTGAGGGCTGTCCCTTATCTCCACTGCCATAGCGATGCTGCTGCTCTGGTTACTTTCCCCGATGGGTTTCACACCACTCCAGCATTACCCTCTGTGCTCAAGATCCTTTCACAGGAGGCCTGCTTAATACCACAAGTCTTACAAAAACACTAGTGCCCAGGCTCAGGTGGGTTAGTGGTGTTTTTGGCCACATGTGTATGTGCCCTGCAAGGGAACAGAGGGCTGGTGCCAAGGGTTCCTGCACAGCAGGTGAAGCTGTCTTTCAGACAAAACTTGGAAATACCCCTCTGTCCTGGAAGAGTAACAACCTGGAAACAAAGTGGGATTGGGGAGTTTACAAAGCGTATATTTCATGTAGGGTTTTAACCTATTTGGGTTTTTTGTTATTGCAGGGGTGGTGGGAAAGTGAGGTTGGCTGGTAAAGCTTAAGGGGTCTCTGGCTGTTCAGGGAATTGCACTTACATGAGTGTGAGATGAAGCAGACCGACATCAGATCTGCTCACATCAATGTGGATGCTGTTTATCTACTATATTCAGAAACACCACTCCCCTCTGTGCTAGGCAGGGCTGTGCCACAGGATGTTACCAGCACTGGACCTCTTAGAGGTGCCTTTCTTGGAGCACAGATTGGTGCTCCCTCTCAGCCTCTGAGCATCCTTGGGAGCAGAGAAGCCAGTCTGGGATGCCAGCACCACCAGTATGTCCAGACACCCGTGGACGGCTTCCCCAGACAGCTGGGGACACCCGGGGGTGTTCCACCGTCCCAGACTTGCTGCCACTCTTTGATGAGTGACTGCTGCCACGCGGGGACAGGACTGCTCCCCTACAAGGAGAGTGTTGCACTGCTTTGGATAAATATAGCACACAACACTTATGTCTGAGTTGACCAAATTCGGCCCTTTCTCCCTGGTAAAAGAGAAAACCATCAGGGTCACAGTGTTTATGGCCAGGAGGAATGCTAAGTCTGCATTTACACAGATCACTGAGCTCAATTGCTCAAACTCAGTAGCTTGTTTCACTGAAGTCCATGTTGCTCTGAAGATGCTGAAATGTGGAGCTCTTCTTTCTCTTTGTCTCATAGCTCAGTCGTGTGCTTTCCTTCTGGTCCAAAGATGCTTGTCCTTAACTATCAATCCACCTATGCCTTTGGTAATGTTGCATACTCCAGCAGCACTTAATATTTTCACCCCTACAAAGCTAGTTTGTCTGGCAAGCATCCCCATGGAAGGAGGCTACCATGAACAAGGAGCTGATGGTTTCTGAGGGAGGGTGCCCAAGTGCACAGCTCCTTAAGGAGCTCAGAGGAGCTACAGTGCAATGGCTCATTTCTGCACAAGATTAAATCAGCAGAAGGAAGTGAGTAAAGAACAAACAGGGGGTTTAAAAGATGGAAGGAAAAGATGGCCTCTTATCTACGTGGAACCTGACAAAATACCCATGTGCTGTTCAGAGATGGCATGATTTGATAAAGGTGATGAAAATACAACATGGGGGAAGAGAAACAACTCAGGGCCTGGAACTGCACTTGACATGGGGGCTGGCATCCCAGATGTTATCCTTGACCAGCCAGGGCAGGTTCCATGATAGTGCTGTGGGGATCACTTGGATGTGTTTTGAATCCATGATGTGCTCAAGGAGTGGTATTGACTAAAATACTGAAGGAGGAGCAGGCTCTAAGCACTAGGGTAGGGGCTTTCCAAATGCCCCTAAAAAGAAAGGGAGAAGAATGCCAACAGGACCTAAATCCTGGAGGAACTGTAGGTCGCCATCTAGAATCTGGACAATTCATTCCTGGTTACAGCACTGCTTTTAGGCCCCAAATGTCTGAGGGAAGGCTGGAATGAGGCAGTTCAGGATGTAGGACCTTGACAGCCAGAACTGCTTGCTGGAAAAAGGGGTTTCCTTTCCACATGTTTTTTAGCTGAACACCCAAACAAAGTCCCCCATGCACCCTTCATTCTGTGTTCAATGAATGTGTGCAGAGTGGGCAGAAACTTTCTGCCTTGCCTCTATCCCAAGGCAAAGGCCAAGAGCTGTGCTCACCTTCACTGTGTGCCTTTGGCTTCACCTGGGGTGGAGAAGAGCCAGGAACACCAGTGGTTTATACCAAAGACAGGGAGAAAAGCCCATTTGCTCCTTGGCCAGCTAGTATCTGGCCTGGTACCTACTATGACAGAAAAATTAGGGGTTAAAGGGATCCTGGAATTCAGCCTGGCTCCAGGTTTTGGAAGCACATGATCCTACCTCCAATTTTTTTAGGTCAGAAACCAGTCAAAAAGCACATTGGATCTGTACTGTGGACCACACTTCTGGAGTTGTCTTTCTGTCCACAGGAGTCACTTTCTATCTGCAGCTTCTTCCCTGAAGTGGGTTTAGTTCATCACAGAACAGAAATGTACCCGAGTCTGATATCCCGTTAAGACCCACTTGGTATTGCCCTGTTGGGCTTTGCTCACTTTGTAAAACAGTGACATATTATTGCCTTGGAGCAATGACATGTCAATGCCCCAGAGCAATGACACAAAACATCCTGAAGCAATGGCATGCTAGTGTCTTGGAGCAACGACCTGGTAATATCCTGGAGCTAACTGTAACCAAATCTTGATTTGAGCCATGGCAATACTTATTTTACCAGCAGACCATCAAAGTCATGGCTTCTCAGTTTTGGCACAGTGTGACTTCACATGAACAAGCAGAATTGCGTTAGAAACTGAGCCCATTGCATTACTATGATTATTTTATTATTTTTCTCCTTTTATTCTTTCACAGGACCCTCAAGTTGCTCCGTTCATCCTCCAATTCTATTCCCTGGGCACAATTATTAATCCTCACTGAATTGTCCTTCCTGCTACAGCAAGTCCTCTCTGAAAGCAGATCCTTTGCAGAGTTTTCTTTGGTTCATTGGGACACACAAACATATGCCATAGCCTATATTTCCTATCAGAATACACCTGAAATTCTGACAATGAGCAGAAAAAAGCTCCAACAAAACTTCCCACCCACACATACCAAGGAAAGCCCAAAACAGCAGTCAATAATTCCAAGGAATTCACAGGGACCTTGCTCATGTTCACCATACAAATTCCTTCCTGGGAATTATTAGCCTGGTTGGAAGTAAGTGTTTTCTTGACCTCTGTGCAGTGTTGCATCTCAGGTGACAATTTAGGAATCATCTGCCCACAGCTGGCTGACTCCAGTGATGAATTTTTCAACATTTCATTTACCAATCCACACAATAATGTCACTGAAAGGGGGCATTGCATCGAGTCTGCTTGGCTATCAAATAATTTCTCCTTTAAAATATAAAATCTTTGCACAGGAGTACTCACACCTTTCTACCACCCTACTGTGAATCCTTCAGTTTTCAGAAGGAATATTTCATGTTTGTTGCTTTTAATCTGGACAGGAGACCAAGAAGCTTTATCCTGTAAAGTTCACTGGATGCCACAGAGAAGCCCAAGGCTTACAAACACAAGAAACCTGTTTTCCTTATGACTAACAAATAATAAAATATTACCCATCGCAGGCAGAGTTGAGATGTAATTCAGCAAATGCTCCAACAATGGCCCAGTTGGCATTAATCAGCTCTCAGGTCAGAGATGATGTCTGTGGTCATCTCACAAACCAAGCTCATGGCAGCAGCTCCTGTATACCTGAGTCAGACACAGTTTTGAAGCCTCCAGGTGCCAGGTTTCCCAAGTGACCTCAACGTGGTTTCCCAAAAGTGGAGTGCAGAGGATTTGGAGCCCACACATCTGCAATGGGACTGGGACACCACCCAGCTGTCGAGCAAGCCAGCTGAAAGCCTCTTTGTGCAGTACTTCACCCAAGATGAAGAAAGACACAGGAGAGGAAAATGTGCTAAAAACTTACTGCATGAGGCCAGCTTTTAGTGCAGCTTCTTACTTCTGCCTTTCTCCCTTGTATCCAGAGCCTAAGTTACCTGACGGAGAGTTAATGAGACCTTCTGAGGGCACCTGCTTAGTGCCTGCCCGTACACAGAAACGTTCCCAGTCTTGCTCCCTAGGTCTAAGCTCGTGTTTGGGTCTGAAACCAGCCATAGGGGAGGGATACCCAGCCTGCCTTTGACCTCAGAGCACGCCCAGCAGCCCAGATCAGCACTGCTGGTGTGGGACCAGACCCTGGCACTGGCATTGCTTTCCACAAACACTGTGGTGTGCAGTCACCATGTCCACGGAAGCCCTCTAATTTTGGTGATGCAGATGACAGAACCTGTTTGGCAGGGGTTCCACCACCCAGGAATTTGGATCCCCGCTAATCTGATCTCCCCTGTGTGGCTGCACTGGTACTGTGGCTGTTACCCCCTCTGCAGAGAATCTCCTTCCTTCCAACTAGTCACCATGCTGGACAGTCTGCAACAGGGTTTCCCGAAAGTCCTTTGTCATCTCTGGGAGTGGAGTCACACCAAGAGCAGCTGAAGAAAAACACCTCTGAGTATTCTGCTTTCCAGCAGTTTTTTATCCCCACAACATTGTGTCATGAAGCTGGATATCCCATGTATCCCTCTCCAGACACCTCCTGCTTCTATTTCTGTCTGCACCTCCCCAGGGATTGCAGCCAGGCTGTCTCCTGTCAAAGATCACCAAGCAGTAGGTAATATAGTCACAGACCTGCAGCACAGCCCCCCCTGATCCAGAGCCCAGGCCACAAACAGCAAGGGGCATTATTAGGACAGAACTTGGAGAAGGTGCTGCCTGCAGCATCCCCCTCACCAGGTGATGCTCACAGGATCGTTGCACCCTGCTGCCTTCCACACTCCTCACAGTTTCCCAAGGAATTCTCTCTGCAATCATGTTGATGATAAGTCGTGTGAATATTGATGTATTTACACCAGGGGCAGGATCCCCTGTGCTCCCTGGATACCTGTGGCTTTTGGATATAAGAGCATCTGTGTTTGGGGGTGGTTGATGCTCATTTTTTTCTCACAGGCTTTCCCATTCCCCACAGCCCATAAGTGGCTTTCTGCCAGCTCTGCAGCTCCTCGTCCCTCCTGCTGGCAGTGGCACTGGCAATGACACATTTCACAGGTCTGAGGGAGAAATGAGTAAAGCTATACAGGATGAGAATTTCCTTTGGTGGGTAGCAGGGCATTTATGTGACTTTGAATACCAGTTTGAAATATTGGTTCCAACAATGAATGTCATAATTAAAAAAAAAAAAAAGTTTGAAATCCTCTTCCAAAGGTACAAGTGGGACTTCAGATGTCTGAAGAACATTCTCCATCAATATGATCAATGCTTCTTGTTCCAGGCTTAGTCTTTTCTGAAGTGCACCAATGTTTGTAATAGAATATGCATTAAAAATTAATGAAAAGTTGTTTCAAAAAACAAAGAAAGGAAAAAAAAAAAAAAAAAAAGAAGCTGTTAGAAAAGGCTGAGACAATATCTTGACCTTGGCAGGAAAGTGCCAGTGTAACTTCTTGCAAAGTCACTTTTGTTTGAAAGCTCCATGTTCCAACAGAAAGTTTGAATTTGTTAAAAAATGACACTTTCTTTTCCTTTTCTTTCTTTGTCTTTTTTTTTTTTTTCTTTCTTTCCCTGACAGAAAAGGATTCAACCTGATTATTTGCAGGCAGCTGTCTACATAAGCTATGACAAAAATGTCTTCTTGTGACACTGAAGAACAAGCAGAAGTATTTATGGTCACTGAAGTGGATGTGCTTGATATTGCACATTTTCCCGCTACACTTTTCCCAGCATATTTCCCCAAGCTGCTGGGCAGCACATGTCTCTGCTCAGGAATTTCTCCACATCTTGGGCCCACCTGAGAATCCTGCTGCCATTTTGCCTCATTCCCTCTTGTCTGCCCCAGCATGAGTCAATTGCTTCTTCCCTGTCTTTTGTTGTTCTGATAACCTTTCCAGAATTGCAGCCATTTGTTCACAAAGTGTGTATTGGTGCCCACAGGCAAATTTTAAGTCCCTAAATCCCCTCTTAGATGCCTCAGTGGTGCATTGAATTTGGTTGAATAGTCTCTAAAGCAATAGACTCTCTGCTGCAGCTTGACCCCCAGGATGAACAGGAGCATCCCAGCTTGCAGCTGATTATTTTTTTAACACTTGGAGACATCTGCCTGGGAAACTATCTGCCTCCCTGGGATCCACACGTGTTTGTGTGTCAGATATAAGTAAATGGAGGGCAATTTTCCAGAAAAGTTCCTGGGCATGTGTGTGACAGCTAGAAATTGCAGGGAGGCCCTGATGGACCAGAGGGACGGACTGCGTCCTATAAATGACCTTTCCCAAAGGAGGAAGAGGGGGAGGGTGGAAAAGAAGATGAAGGGGGGCTGGAAGCCAGTGCAGCCATGGTGTCATTTCTTCTTCCACAGAGAGGAAAGGGAAATGTCATCCTTACATGAAGATGCAAGTGTGGGGAAATCCTGCATTCATTTCCAAAAATATGGCAGATCTGGTGGCTGAGTGACACAAGCCCCACAGTTTTCTCCCAATTCCCGTGCAAACAGCTTGTCCCTTGTTCTGCATGTCCCCCTGTGGATCGGCCATGATGTCAGGGCTCCGCAGTGGCTTTCCCTGCCTGCACGGCTTGTGCTCACACACAATGTGACAAAGGAACCTTGTAAAACTGGGAGTGAGGACAGTGATGGGCCTTCCAACCCCTGACCCTCCAACAATTTAGTTAATGATTCTGGTTATCAGATACACTGGCTCAGCAGTGCATCCATCACTGGGCTGACAGGGATTCAATCCTATAAGGGGAGGGAATGTGCAAACACATTCAAACCTGGCCCTGCCAGCCCCCAGCATGCCTCACCCCCTAAATTCAAGAACAAACAGGGAATTTCCATCAGGGGAAGATCTATTGTGATTTATTGTAAAATAATAGACAAAAGGGCCTGTAGATGCTGGTAGTGCCTCAGATGCAGGACAAACTCATGAGAGGCTGCTTAGCTTTTTGCAGTAAAAAGGAAGGAAAGCAAAGAAATGATGGTGTTTTCCTTTCCACAACAGTCTTTACCCATTCCTCTGCAATATTTTCCCTGCACTGGGTTCAATCCTGCATCCCAAACCTGAAGCCAGTTACTTGCTTTGCTGAACCTAAGGCTTGCACCTTGCATCTGTTCAATGTCCCAACTCTGCACCAAAGACTCTTGTCCCATTCGTTTTCAGCCCATGACCCTCGCTCCCTGTCCTGACCAGTTCCACCACCTCCTTTCAGTAGATTATTCTGCAATAAATCACAGCAGTCTTCACATGATGGAAAACTCTGTTTGTTCTTGTATTTGGGGGAGATCTGTAAAGATGTTGTCAGCCACAGCAGCCCCAGGGATACCAAAGGGAGGAAGGCACAATTGGTGCTCTAACAGCAACAGCCCAGGGCCACTTTGCCAACACTTGGACCCAATCCAAGGCTTCCAAAAGTTTGCAACTTCTGGCTCACTCCTGTATTTTTGAATATCACAGTATTTTCATGGTGAGCAAGGTCTGAGACAAAATACTGAAATGCTCTGCTAAGCTCATGAGCCATTTTCTAACAGGCTTCAAAATATCTGGAGACACTTCCTCTGACGGGGCAGTGAAGAAATGAGCCTGAACCTGAAGACCAGTCTCTCCTTCTGCTCAAATGCCATCAGAAAGTCCCACTCTTGTTTCAATTTCTTGCCTCATAATGTCATGCATGCATGCAGTTGGAGGCATAGAGGCACAGGACATCTGTCAGTGTGGGAATTTTCATCCTCACAGCTCCTCCATATGGAAAAGGAGAGATCCTGAGGAACCACCATCAAACCCTGGCTGCCCAGGAACTCCAGGAGGGAACTGACCACAGAGCGGGGTGTGTATTAAACAGCATAGGGTGCATCTGTTTTGTGTAGCAATTATTTCAAATTAGGCCAGGTTAATTAGCTGCTCCTGATTGCTGCTGCCTGAAACAGGCCACCCTCCATGCCAAGGGCTGCAGTACAGAGCAGACCTGGCACTTGCCTTCTCTCCTGATCAGAAACCAGGTAGGAAGTGCCAGGCAGGATCTGGAGGAGTGGCAAACACCATGGTGAAGTTTATATCTTGTTTTGGACTCCTCAAGCATTGGGAAACTTAGGCTCAGTTTTCTCAAAGCTCACTCATAAGTAGATGACATGAGCACAGATTGTTAGCAGGAATAAGGCAGCACAGGCACCTCCTGGCCAATGGGTGCTCTCTAGAGTCAAGTGCCCAGTGCCAAAGCCCTCTTCCTGGAGATCCTGATGCTCCCTGGCCAGGCTCATGGGTAGTCAAAACCCCTTTCCCTGCTGTTTACAGCATGACCAGGTGCAGCATCTGTATGCAATGCTGCTTGCAAGGGAGCAGCTGGCCCCAGCCTTCGAGCTGCAAAGAATGCACAGGTTTTCCCCTGCACTTCTGCCTTCCCTCCATGGTTTTCTGGGATCCCCAGTGAAGCAGAACATGGCCATAAATGCAGGGACAATAGTCTGATCCACTTCTAGGTAGTGATGCTGTGCTGGAGTCCCTGGTCCCACACTGGCAGCCTTCGTGTTGACCTGGTCTCAGAGGGACAGCTGTGTTAGGGAAGCCTCACTGCAGCACTGCATGATAAGAGCAGATAAGAGAGTTCCTGCTCTGATTACAGCATGACCAAACAAGTTTCCTGATCCCGCACCTACGCCAGCCGCTCCTTGAGACAATACTGTTATCCCAGGAGGGAATGTGCAGGCAAGCAGGAGCAAACCAGAGTCACAAGCCCTGATGCCCTGTGGCAAAAAAAAAAAAAAATTACTGTGTACCCTCATCCCATGCAGGGTGCAGGTTCAGGGTCTCAGGGTAGGGAGATTTCCCAAGGAAATGTCCTGGCAGGGCATCAGGCTTGGAAAACACAGGGAGAGGGGAGTTCAAAGTTACAGTGGAAAGAGAACAGGATGTGAACCAATGCTGAAAGTATGACAAAAAGCAACTAAGAGTGCAGAGAAACATTTCTCTTTGCTTAAAGGCACTTTGCAATTGGCTGCTGCAGGGGAGATGAGGCTCATAGCAATGGAAATGTTCTTCACTCCACCGGCTCTCCCCAGCTCCACCATGGATGCCACAACTGTCCCAGTGTGTGGCCCAGTATGCCCTGAGTAGCCTCCAACCACCATGGCCTGACCACCTTGTCCAAAAAAAACAGGCAAGGAGAAGCTCTCTGCA
Source organism: Scytalopus superciliaris (assembly GCA_013400415.1). NCBI lineage: Eukaryota > Metazoa > Chordata > Aves > Passeriformes > Rhinocryptidae > Scytalopus > Scytalopus superciliaris. The sequence continues at coordinate 312,436 of VXBX01009319.1, read as the reverse complement.
GATTTGCATGTGCAGTCAGGGCTTTGTTGCCTTGGCTGGAAGAGATTGGCAGACTGGCTCAAGCCTTGTCTGTGTTGTCTCAGGGCAGGCAAGTTTGTTTTCTCATGGATCTGTGTGGTCACATGGGCACTGAGCTGGGAAAATGCTCATGCTCAACATTAGACATGTCATTGCCAGGCTGGTCTCGGTATTTTAGGGTAGTCCATGAACTGACCCATGGGGGAAGACTTGGATGAATTGGAACCTCATCCACAGGGTTCTGGCTGCCTGATTTCCCTTGAGCCACACCGGGTTTATCACTTTTTTCAAGCAATTTAAGGATTTTCTGGTACTTTACAGGGTGCTTAGCTGCTGTCCCAGCAGCAGACCAAATCAGAGAGCTCCAGCCACACTCAGGACTGTGCCTCTCTGGTCTCTTCCCTACAGTTCCTTGAAGGAATCACGTCTGACTTTAGAAGCAGATCTATTTATTGCACCACTATTGTGTATTCAAGCCCTACTGTAAGCACATAGACCCCTACCATAGGATTCTTACCCTATTTATATAGCAGTGAAATCATCAGGCTTATGCCAGTGGGAAACCTGGAGCAAAAGTCTGAAGAGGAGTGGCTGAGGAAATTGGGGTTGTTCAGTCTGGAGAAAAGGAGGCTCAAGGGTGACTTTATTGCTCTCTGCAACTACCTAAAAGGAGGCTGTAGACAGACGAGGGTCAGTCTCTTCTCCCAGGTAACAAGTGGTAGGATGAGAGGGCACAGCCTCAAGTTGCACCAGCAGAGGTTTAGATTGAATATTAGGGGAAATTTCTTTGCTGAAAGAGTAGTCAAGTATTAGGATAGGCTCCCCAAGGAATTGGTGGAGTAACTGTCCCTGAAGGATTTTAAAAGGTGTGTAGATGTGGCTGGCAGTTGGGGACATAGTTCAGTGAGGGGTTTAGCAGTGCTGGGTTAAAAGTTGGACTTGATGATTTTAGGTTTTTCCTAACCTTCATGATTCTATGAAACAAGGGAAAAATGCAGCTAATGCAGGACCCATAGTCATTTGTGACTTGGTGTACAGCTGAAAGCAGTTTATGAACCTCTTGTTTTGGCAGGCTCAGTGTGTCTGTGCTCATTTCATTTTGGTGCCCGATCTGTAGTCTGGACAAACAGCATCACGTCATGCCAGGGTGTGCATTCAACACCTACCCTCAGTACAAAGAAGTGAATAACGGCCTGTTAGACCACGGTATTTAGCAAATCCCACAAGAAAGAGCTTTCCAGCTATCTCAGAGGGCTAATTTGTATTCAGAGAGCCGGTTTGCTACTCTGAACACTTCCTGGCCTGCCTAAACAGTGCCACCCCAACGGCTCCCAAGGAACTTTTTAATAGGTACCATTGGGTAAAACTTTGTAGCTGCAAATCAGAAAAGTGTCCAGAAAAAATATTCTGAAGTTATTTTTTTCCCCATTAAGAGTTAATTTGCATAAGTACAGAGGGATCACCGGGGGTTCTGCTGTTCTTCAAGCTAGTTTCTGCAAGGGACTCATGAGACTTCGACAGTGTCTTCCCCTCACAAGCAGTAAAAGTGCTCTGGTAAATACCTCTGCAGGGGTCCTGAGGTGCAATAGTTGAACAATGGCTTTTTCATGAATCTTCATGGGGTGCTTATTCCTGTGAGGACCTGCTGGGTAAGCTACCTCCTTTCATCCTGAGAGTTGGGCCAATGGTTGTGGTAGACCTTCTCCTGATGTTTTGTCTCTTGGGAATTGCACCTTGGCAATGGGCTGAGAGGCCAGGAGAAAAGGAAATTGTGTGTGTCATTTGGTCAGCTCAGACCCAGAACATGAAAAGGTGTGTGGAAATAAAACACATTAAGGATAGACTCGGGTGGTGGTAGTGAGTTCTATTTTACTAAGGAACCATCTAGCGAGTCTCCTGATCTCTACCACTGCTCAGCAGATAGACACCTTTAGTGTCAGAAACACAGCAATGGTAATTTATCATGTTTGAAGGTGCAATAGGTCTCTCTAGACGTAATCAAGTGCTCTCTTAAAGGAAGGGACTATTGCTAAGCCTCACAGGCATGTTTACTTGAGCACAGAGGGCCCCCATCAGAACAATCAGTACTAATATATTATCGCTAATGATGACAACCAACAGTTTCTTCTCCACATGAATTACAATTACACAGTCTCACTTGGCTCGAGATTCCAATTATCCACAAGAAAAATTTTTCACTCATACAGAAAAATAAATATTAGTAATACCTACAAGTTGTCCCTTCCCAGCTCCTTTCTTTTTTTCCCCATTTTTTGACTCTCTGTTTTCCACCTCTAATTTGTTTCAAATTATTCTCAGCATTACTAGATTAGTATGAATGATCACCTACCACTTCTCTCTTTTGCCAGCCCCACATGTCTTTAGATTCTTCACATTTTTACAGTTGACCCAGAGGCAATATTTGATCTCTCAAACCAGCCATCACAGGAGAGTTTACCGATCTTTATTTCTTCACCAAACTCTTTTTCAGTATGGCATTTGACATCTGAGCTACGTATCCCTCTCACCTCAAGTTCACCTTTGTAAATGTTCCTTTTCTAACAAGGATATTTTAAGGACCACTGCCCTGGAGCCCCATGCTACGTCCTACACTTAACATAAAAAATTGCTCCATAAAGATCATGGAAGGCTGAAGTGGTTTGAAGGAAGACTGATTATTTCCATGCAATCCAGTGGGATGGAGGAGGTTTTTGTCCACATGTAGGAGTGATACTGTGACAGAGACTCCAACAGAAGAGCACCCTAGGAGGCTCTGTGAAACAAAGGTAACAGCATCAGCTCTTACCACTGTTGGAGGTGAAATGTGCTAAAGGACTAGTGTGAAGGGAGCCTCAGAATTATTCTGGCTAGACCCCAAAACAGGTGAAAAACACAAGAAGAAGGCATTAGGAAAACCTGAAACTGTCTGAAGGTGAAAGCTTTGGCAATCTCAGCAGCCTCTGTCAGGCAGCACTGATGTCCTGAACTGCTGTGAAGGATGGAGAGATATTGCATTATCTAGGCTCAAACCACTTCCCCCCAGCTCTGAGAAAGCCCAGCACCCCTGTGAACCTCATCCTGAAGTGCACAGGCCAGAGGTCAGTGGTGCCTGCTGCTGCATCCCTCTGGCTGGATGGCTGGACTGATCCTGCAGGACAGAGGGCTGGTACCACGTGGGGAAACCCACCAATACCCCTGTGGCAGACAGCACCTAGTCCAACCTCACTGTGTCTGCTAATGAAAGTCCTTCTGAACAAGATTTTTCTTCCTGTATCTGCAAGACTATCACCAGGCATATCAGGCTTGCTCTGGGGCACTGCTCCAACAATCATCCATCCCCTGACAGATGAAGACACAAGTCTTTCTGCCTGTGACAAAGTTGTCCTCTGCTGTGATGCAGAGCCCACATCTCATGTTCACTCTCAGAAGTAATCCTGCTCTCAGGTTGTGTGGATGCTCATTCTAGGCCTTTTCTAGTAAACCTCCTCTTTCATTTCCGTCTTCCATATAATGCCCCAAATTTACATATCCAAAAAATGCTTAATCAAAATAATAAATAAATGAAAGTGCCAATGATCTGGGTAATGACAGTCCTCCAGGCCCCAAGGTGCACACCAGAGAGACCAGGAGGCGCTGGCAGCAGCCAAGGTGCTTGTGAGACCTTGTGTCCCTTGTAAAATGTATTGGCTCCTGCCCAGAATGTCCAGCAAGGAGCTGCCCATTCATTGTGGCCAGTCTCTTCTTTGTGAGGCAGGAGGAGATTGAATTTGGTTCCTCTGTCTTGTCAGGCTGAGGGATTATGCCTCGGGACTGCACACATACGTTCACCACTCAATCACAGAGCAAGTTGCTGTCTAGAAAGAGGCTGGAGGCTACATCTCTCAGACTCAGGTGTCTGTCCTGCAGATGAACTGGAGGGGAGCCAACACCAGACCCATGGCTTGTTTTACCCTACATGCTATTTTGATGTATTACAGAGAGCTCAGACTCAGCTCTGAGGGCAGAATGAGCTTTATGAGCCCCCAACATGCCCAGCCACAACTCCAGTCCTGGCTCCAACTGCAGCCCAGCATTACACCTCTCCAGTCTGATGATTTTGCTGCATCTTGCTAAGTACCTGCCTATCTAACATTTCCTTGATTAGCAAACTTCTGCAACCACTTCCCACTGTCACTCCCAGTCCCTTTATTCCACTGCTGGAAGTGGAAGAAAGCTGGAAACTTGTCACCAATTTCAACCAGGCAGCTGGGTCTGACCCACAGAAATCAGGGCATTGCAATCAGTAGGGTTTGTTGCCTACAAAACAGACCTGAATGTCACCCACATTCTTCTTGGAGTCTTCACTTGGCTTGAAGGTTCTGCTCCAGCCTGTCCTGGAGCCTGTCCTGCACAGCAGTCCCCTCCTTCCCGCCGGGACTGGACACAGAGCACTGGAATCTCATTCATGCATCTGCTCTTGCACCGCTGCTGCCAATCCAGCCTGGGCTTTAGGAGAGAAGAACATGATCACTTTGCAGGGCTCTAGTGGAGTCACCGCACAAGCAGAGAAGACCATCTAATCCTTGCATTCCTGCAGGAAAGAAAGCTCCCTGTGAGCTAAACATAAGTGGCCAATGGTGTGTGTTATTTTTAAGTCCAAAAGCCTGAAGGCAAGGTTTAAAGGAGAGTCTCGTGGCATTTTTTTCATGAGCTGTCTTAAGTCCCCTTGTCTCTTGCCTGGATTGCATCAGCCAGCAGTGACATATTTTGGTGCAGGATCAGTCTCTGTCCCTGTCCTGAAGGCACTTTAAGCCTCTGTACAAGGCTGGAGCAGGGAAACTGAGACACGGAGCAAATGCTGGCTTCCATCTACATATCTTGTCATCTGGGATTGACAGAGACCGCAAAGTGGCCTCATAAAGGGATAAAGTCAAATGATATGCCTGCCTGATGTTCCATGTTATACCCTGCCTCTCCTCCCTGGAGCCGAGGGGAGGCTCACCATGCCCTGCAGTGATGTCCCTGACCGCCAGCTGTCCCTCACCCACCAGAGGCACCAAAGCAGCCGCACTGCCATACCACCTCCTCCCTGCCACCTCGAGTCTGAGGATGTGAAATCCCAGCACATATCACAGAAGGTTGAAAAATATGTCTAAAATCATCAACTCCAACTGTTTACCCACCATTGCCAGGTCCACCACTAAATCCTGTCCCTAAGCACAAGATTTACACATTTTTTGAACACTTCTATGGATAGTGACTCCCATCACTTCCCTGGGAAGCCTGTTCCATTACTTGACAACCCTTTCAGTGTAAAATATTTTTCTAATATCCAAACTGAACCTCCCCTGGCACAGCTCGAGGCCATTTCCTGCTGCTTGTTACCCCAAAACTCTACACTATCTGCTACACTGATGTTTCCATACACCAGCAATCATTTCTGACAGAAACACCACTTTTGTGAGGCTGTTTCAGCCAGCTGACATAACTGTAAAATAAAACCAACCTTCACTTTTTCAATGTTTCCTACTCTAAAATGAAGACGAATATTTTTGTTACTATGCAGACGGCTCTTGATGAAACAAGCAGATATTCAATCTGGGATGAAATCTGGAAGGTATGTGAGATTTTGGGTTTTTTGGAAGGAAAGGTGACTCCCGTGGGCAAAGAAGCCCAGTCTTTCCCCATATAGAAATGACTGGGGCCAAAGTCAGAAGCCATCATGCCACAATGTCAGTGAATGTGAGAGGTGATGGGAGGCAGACTCAGAGCTGCAGGATGAGTGTGATTTCAGCCCATCTTTCAGGAGGTTCTCACCTGTGCATGCTCCAACATGGGCTGTCATTTGATCCTGAAACCCCAAAATTCCTGGCCTGTGCACCCTGCTGCACCAATCCATGCTTCTAAGCATAAAGAAACAAAGACATATGACACATAAAATCACCACCGGTGCTTTGTTCTCAGAACACAAACCTGTTCAAATCAGCTGTCGTTTTTGTTCCTCTTTAGCTTTGGCTGCGTCATCCTCTTGGTTGCTCCTCTTTTCAATGACCTCATGTGCATTTTTTTTTCCTCATCCAGACTTTTCTGTCTTATTCTGCAATCTGAAGACCCCAGCTCTCCTAGACAGCACAAGTTAGAGAAATAAAATATACATTGCTCTACCACCCAGACCAGCTTCCAAAATTCCCTTTCCTCCTCTACTGCACCAGGCTGGCACCTGTGGGGCATCTGGCACAAAAGGAACTAATCTGAGAGCAGTGTCTTCTGCATGGACAGAGGTAGGGCTGATTGTATGGACCAGTCCCTGCATCTCTAGAAGGCAGTATCTGGAAGCAGCAGTGACTCTTCGGTGGCAGTGCAATGTTCTTCAGAAGCACTCAAGCATTTAATCATGGCCTCATCCCTGCTGGGTGAGGGAGTTTGGGCAGACCCCAATGTCTGGACATCTTCTGAGTCCCTTGAAACAGAGGACTGTTCCTGGTGTGGTGCAGAGAAAACAGAGAAGAGGAAATATCAGTATCAGTTTGAGGATGGAGGTGACTGGATCTTGTGTCTGAATTTTTTAATTAGTTGGGTCATGAGAGTGAAAAAAAATCAGCTCAAAGAAGCCAAACTGATTTAATTAGCAATAAGATAATGAGTGCACTGCTTTCCCAAGCAGAGGAAAGGGTCTCATCTTCAACAGTTTCATTAAAATAATGACTCATACCCTCTCTTCCTCTCCCCCACCCTCACTATAGGTTCTCCCTCTCTCATGCCGGCGACTGTGCTGGGATATGCCCCCGATAATCTTCTGCTATCCTGGGGGCCTGGGAGGCAGGAGGGCCATGGAAAGAATCCCAGCATTTCCATCTGTCGAATTCCCGGGCGGCAGAAACCTGACCCTGCACAGAGCGGGGACGCGCTGCATTATTGCTGCTGTGGCAGAGCAAGCAGCCTGTGCTCCTTGTCATGCATTATTAAGTGATCTCAGAGAGGGAAAGACACCGACGAGGGAGAGTGTGAGTGAACCTGAAAAGTGGAAAAGTCAGAACTATCCCCGCAATAAAAAGAAATTTAAAAATAAATCCAACCCTGAGCAGCCTCAGTAGCCGGTGCAGCAGCTGCTCTCATGGGCAGAGCGGACCAGGCACAGAGACATGACAGCCATGCTGATGACTTGCTGCAATAGCGTGGAGGGGGGTTTTCATGATTTTAGTGACTGTGAAAAATGAGGCAGTAAATGTTAAAGCCTGCAATACACTTGTTTCTGTCCTAATTAGCTCACTGCTGAGGGAGTGGGAACACTTTGCTATTGGATGAGCTGCCCCAGAGCCAAACCCCACAGATGTAGTGCAGTCTATGAGCCTGGCTGAGTGCCCCTGGAGCAGCACTGCTGTCACCTGATGCTTGGGAGCACCATGGCTCAGCGGAAAGCAGCTCAGCTTTAGCTACCTTGTCAGAAAACCCCCTTGGTCTTGGAACACATGTGGAAGTGGTGGCGGTGTACCCTGCTCCATGCAGAGACCTGCTGTTGTCACAGCACTCCTAAACCATCAGCTGAGACTCCTCTGGGACCCACATTTAGCTATGCAGCTGTGATCCTTGTGAAAATGTTGCACCATGAAATTGCATGGCATGACAGAGGGGAAGAGTTGGGGGTGCAAGGTTTGTCCTCTGGGACTCCATCACCCATAAGGGTGGATGTGATTTGGTGTGAAGGGAAGGGAGACCCCAGAAGTCACCTGTCTCTGCATGACTGAACACTGTCACAGCAACAGTATAGGAGGCTTTCAACCAGCAAACAATTTTGAGACCACCTGAGGGGAGAGGCCATCAGTGGAGGTCCTGGACCAGAGATGTACATTTGTCCAGGTATGCAATCTCTCTTCCCCAAGACTGTTTAGTGATGCTTTTATGGATGCTTTTGCCAATTTTCCAGCCAACTGGCAACTATTCCTAATAAGGAAAAACGAGCATAGAGGAACTTAATGTGTTTCTAGCTGCTTTTAATGCAATTTAATAACTTTGGCAAGGAAGCAGAATCAGCCCAACTAATTCTTTGTGAACCCAAAGCCCACAACTGGAAAGCCTGTCTCAAACAGAGCAAAAATGGCCACTCCTGTTATTTGCAAAAGCAGCAAAATTGCAAAGGGCCAAGTATTGCAAAACCTCAGGCTCTGCAGAAGGTGATTTATAGTTACCTGCAAAGATGTGACTAAGAAGCTCAGGAATCTCAAGCTGAACAACAGCCCATTGATAAGCCCCAAGACACTGCAGGCCAAACTCTTGGCTACCCCCCAGCTGACCCCTGGCAGTGTCCTGCACTCGCCCGAAAGGCAAAGGTGTGCAGGTGAGAGGCAGCAGGAGCACAAGAGGGCACTGCTGCAGGCCAGGGGCTCCACACGCAGGGGCTGGTTTGCTTTTGTTAGCAGAGGATGGACCAAATCCATTGCTGGAGGCAAGTGGCTACATCCCTGTCAAGAGGCCGAGGGTCAGACCTCTGCTAATAGCGTTGTGGTTTTTTTCAGGGATGTTTTCTTTCCACTTGTGCTCCCGGAAATGCAGAGGCACACAAATAGAAAAGGACAAATCAATAAGCATTTATGAGCCATGAAAAAGCATTCTTCTCGCTCAGGTAAAATCTTAGTTGTGCTCTTTATGCGGCTGGGATGATTCATTATTCTTCCCTCTCCCCCACAGGCAAGCAGAAATAAACAGGAATGCTTTCCAAATTCAGGAAGGGCTCCCTCCCTCTCTCTCTCCTTTCCTCCCTCCTTCTTTTCCCCAGTATAAGTATACTTTTCTCCAGACAGCTCAAATGATTCTCTCTGAAAACCTGTAAATTCCTGAACCTGCTTGGTTTGCTGCAGCACAGCCTGGAATACAGGTGGATGGTCTTCCTGGCAGTGGATATGTCCCCAGTCAACAACTCATTTCCCTGTGTGCCAAAACACCCCTCCAGCCCCCTGAGCTGCACTTTTGCTCTCACTGGTGTCAGAGGCAAACCCCCTGGCTCCAGCAGGAGCAGGAGCACATTTCGTCCGGCAAATCCACCCCTATCACCATATGTTGCTTTCTCTGCCTGTTCTGTTTTCCTTTCGGCCCTATCTGCTCCATCAAAGACAGGAGCTGGTGGCAGTGGCTGCGCGGGGTGTTTGCACAAAGGCGGTAATTCAAGCCCCGGCGTGAGCTGTTTTGGCAGCGTAGCCAAGGCACCGCTTGTTGCTCCAGCTGACCTCTCCGGCGGCGCCTGCCCTGGCCTCCTGGATGGATGCAGGTGGCTCTCACACCAGCCTTTCCCTCCCTGTGCCTTTGAAATCCAATTTCCTGTGACTCGCTTGGGATGGAGCAGCTCCTGTCCTGCTCAGGACGCCTGAAGGTGCTCCCACTCAGAATTATTCTTAAAACCCTGCGAGGCCAAGAGGTGCTGGGCAAAGGCAGCAAACTGGTAACAGCATGAAGAGCAGATCCTGACAGGGGTTTGAACGGTGCAGGTTTTGCTTGGGCAGGAGAGGCACACGCTGCTCTCCATCCTGCCACACAAATCATGCCTGCAGGATCCAGCTCTCAGTGCCTCATGCTGCAAACGAGCATTGTAATTCAAAGGAAATCATTATTTTTTTGATGTTATGTCCCCTTTGTAGGTGAATCCTCGCATGGAGGGAGGTACCAAGCCCCTCTGCTCATCCTTTGCAATGGTCTGGAACAGTGGTCTCTTTGTCCCTTCCTTTGCAGAGGCATTTTGTTCTGAACCTGTTGCCACCCTCCAAGGTCTCAGTAGTGAGTTTGCTGCTCCTGACAGGTTAGCAGAAAGTGCAGGGTGAAATTCCCTTTAGCTGCACATCTCAGTTCAGTTTCTCTCTGCTAAGAGAAATTCCAGGATGGAGAACAGTCAGATCAAAGAGAGACAATCCCAGCTGAAACATGCATGATTTGCATATTCCATTAAAAAAATCAAAGGAGAGGGTGTGTAAAATATTTGTGCCCTGGAGCATATACAATGTATGCCCCAACAAGATGCTCCGTGTAGGGCTTATACTTATTTACTCTGATGCCTAATAGCAAAAAGAAAAAAAATAAAAAGAAATAAAAAGAAGTGGTTTTAATTTTTCACATCTGTAATTCTAGCAGATTCTGGCTCATCTGATAGGCTGACCATCTCCTTGAAAGAAGGACAGATACCCCTAAAAAGCTTGGGTGACTTTTGCCAAAATGCTTACTTTTGAAGGTCAAACTAAATACATTCCTTGTGCAGTGGGAGGTCCTCATTGATAGAAATCTATATCGCTCTGGTTCTGCTGTTTCATTTAACATTTGATAGACCCCAAACACAGGGGAGGTGAGTGGAGGATGCCTGAATCTTTCTCTGCCAAATTTCAGAATTGCACTAAGAAAAGCCAAACTGGCAAAGCCAAGTTTGTTTTAGACTGAGGAAAGCATGGGCTGAGAATTCAATTTTGCTGCTGGCTCTGCTGGCAGCCAGCTGGATGGCAGTGACAAGGTCACTACTCTGTGCCACTGTTTCTCCATCTACAATAAAAAAGTTATTTGAGACCATTATTGTTAGCATTAATATTCTTGCTGCCTTGTATTACACCAGTGGTGGTTGTTAAGGCTGCGAGCCCGTGTTGTTCCACCCAGGTGTCTGAACACAATGTGGGTGATACTCTTTAGCATGGGGAGATATGACCTGTGCTACTTATCCTGAGTCTAAAGACTGCGTCTTTCTTTCTACCTACCATTTCCAGCTTCAAAGTCTGCACTGAGATGCACTGCCTTCCAGCAGGAGACAAAAAGTAAAAGACCAACTGCTCAGTGCTCCCCATGGAGAGGTGGATCACAGGGCTGCTCTGCTGACCCTCACCTCCAAAGCCTTCCTTCCAACAGTGGGTTCAGTTTGCACATCATCAGGCCCTTAGGGATGCAGGAGAGGCTGCAGGGCAGCACATAGAGAAGAAAGGCAGGGAAAGATGACAAGAGCATGCCCAGATGGGAAAACACCACTGGCAAGAGCAGAGCATCTCCTCCTGGCTGAGACTGCCCCAGCCCTTCCCCAGGCAGGGGCACAGCCCTTGGCTGTCCTGTGCAGAGCTATGGGCTGAAGGAGACACACTTCTTCTCTTCCCCCCAGGGATTTTCTCATGGGTAAAGCCTTCCTGGTGCCAATGTCCTACACTTGCCTATAAACCAGGCCTGCTGTGATCCTCGTCCCACAGTCCCATGGCTGCCATGCCTCCCTCCAGCCTCCCTCCACCTTGAAGGGAGAAGGCACTGCAGCCATGCATGGACAAGCCCTAAGAAAGATGCAGGCTTCCTCCCACTGGGTATTCCTGGCTGTTGGCACACCACAGCAGCGCTGTATCGATTCGCTTGAAGGCGACAGCCGAGTCCTTCATAATTTATTGAGGACCAGCAGGGTGGTTTTTGCTGACTCCCACACCTTATGTGGCTCACATTAATAGCCATTGGGTGCCAGCAACAAGTAGTTTTTAGAGAACACAATTCCTCTCACAGAGCATCTTCCAAGAAAAAAATAATACGCAGGAAGAATGCACCTCGAGACATCAAGCATTTTAGCGTTGGTTTGTTTGCCTTTTCCCAACAGCCTGCCTCTAAGGTACATCATTTCTGGCATCAGGTTTCCTCACGTAGAGACCATTTAAGTACTTTAGGTGCTCTCTATGTACTCAGCCAAATGTTTTGCCAAGAAACCTAGAATTTCTTTGCTTTAGAGGCATAAAATCTTCCATCTGAGTCTTAATTATAGGGTTGAATACACAATGAAACTGCTGCTAAGCCCCTACATGTATGGAATGTAACACCACTTCACTGCGCCTCACCTGAAAGACAACTTGTAAAAAAGCCACAGATGAGCAATAAACTGGAGGGACACTAATAAGAAAAAAGAAAAGATTTAAGCAAAAAAAACCCTCCCTCCAGTAAATAATTAGCTTTTTTTTCTGATTATGCTCCTCCTGATAAAACACAAAGAGCTCTGTCAGGAAGTGACTCTCTGTGAGCACCTACTTCCAGAAAATGTGGTTTTAGTGGTCTAGACCAGCTGCTCATGGCCAGGGAAAGGGTGGGTCTGCATTCAAACCACTCTAATGTGGGTGACAAAGCTCTCTTGAGTTGTGCTCCTGGGCTGGGTGTCCCAGGGGAGGCAGAAGGAGCAAGACCTCTCCTAGAAGAAGGAAGCCCAAGAGCCACTGCTGCTAGGACATGTCCTTGGTGCTATTAATGATCTGCAGTGCTGGAGTCAACAGGAAATTTGTGTGGATTTCTGTGGGCTGGAGGTCAAACCGATCTGCACGGCACATTTTGCATCTGGGCAGGGGCTGAGGTAGCTCTGAAGACATGGCAAACACAGATGCTCCTTCAAGGTTGCCCTGGGGCACAGAAAAGCTGTGGGCAGTGCTCTCATGGCCGTGCTTGGACCAGCCCAGATGGTGATGGCACTGTGCCCACCCAACTCTGGCTCCTCACCACTCTATTTCTGTTGCAAGGGCTGCACCACAGGGTTTTGGTGTGATAAAACAATGTGGATAAAAGGGACTGCTCAGCTCCAGGGAAGAGGAAGGGTTGTAGGGGGTCTTCTTCTTGGGAAGGAGAGGGGACAGGCTGAGCCAGGGTGGAACATGGGATGGGAAAACCTGAAGAGGCAAGTTTGCTCCCCATGCCACAGCAGCTGGCTTTGCCTTGTGCAGCAAAGAGCCAAACAGCAAAATGAAGCCCCCTGGATAAATCCGTGGCATGGCTGGGTCATCTGCTCAGGGTCAGAGGCAGGAGGACAAGAAACATCAAGGTAAAGTCAGTGCTGCCATTGCTTCCACAGAAACATGCACTGCATTTCTTAGCAGGGGAAGAAGCCTCATCAAAGCATACATGAAAGAAGGCAACATGCTTCACCCAGAGTGCACAGTCTTCATTTTTAACCTGTAATTTACTTTTTTCCATAGAAAGATCAAATTAGCTGCTCTAGCTGCTTTAGCTCCATCCCTAATTAAATGTTTTTCCTTTTTCCTTTTTCCAAATGGCAAATTCCTGCAAATTCAAACAAGTTGTATCACCTGGTAGAATTAATTTTTAGTCAGGACATGCCTGTCATTCCAAACAAATTAGATATCTGAAGGGGTGGGTCTAGCCGCATTTCTGTGCACTAACCAAACCAAGTGGTTTATGATCCACACGGGGCCAAAACCGATATTCTTCAGGCGACAGTAACCCCTATGCATACCAGCACCTCGCTGAATCAAAGAGTAAACACCCATTGTATCCGGGCATATGCTGCTGTGTGTCTCTGAACCGATGTTTAATGACCTTGTCAGGGAATGTGTGTGCTGTACCCTTACATTTTTAAGAAAGCATAATGGTGCTTTTGTCTTCTGTTTTTTCCTGTGTGGCAAGTCGCAGCTAGTCTTCAAACTTAGCTGAAAAACTTCACTTATTACTTCTGCGCAGTTCTCTTGCCAGTTCTGTGCTTTTGCTTTTTTTTTTTTTAACTTCTTTTTTTTCCTACTTCATCTGTGTGTCTCAGCAGATATCAAACTCTCCTTTTTGGTGCTGTAATTGATAGTTTGCAAACCGATTGTGTGCCTGTGCATGTGTGTATCTGCAGACTCACAGTCTCCAATCCATACGAAAACTATACAGCAAGAGCATACACAGTCCCAAAGACCTAAAATAAACACTAATGCCCCATTCAAAGGGCCCTGGTGTTTAATGTGTTCTTATTCAGGAGGGAGGTTCACTAGGTGGTTGTCTTTTGACACATGCCAAATCCCCCTAAACTGAAGACTCCACAAGCTTTTATAGACACTGAGAAGACTGAAAACTCAGGATTCACAACCAAAGTGGAAAAGCCTTTCAGGAGAAATTAGGATATAGAGTGTTAGGACAAAGGGGAATGGCCTTAAAGAGGGCACGTTTAGATTTGATATTAGAAAGAAATTCCTCCCTGTGAGGGTGGTGAGTCACTGGCACAGGTCACCCAGAGGAGCTGTGGATGCCCCATCCCTGGAATTGTTCAAGGCCAGACTGGATGGGGCTTTGAGAAATCTAATCTAGTGGAAGGTGTCCCTGCCCATGGCAGGGGGGTGGGAACTAGATGGTCTGTAAGGTCCCTTCCAACCCCAAACATTCTATGATTCTCTTCTTGCCAGTGTTTGCCCTGGTGTGGACATGGATGTGCAAAGCACATGTACAGCTCATCAGCCTGTCTTAAATTCACAGTTACAGACCTGGAAAGCTGCTGTTTCAGGCATCCAAACCTGCAGTTCAGCCACAGAGAGGGACACTTCATTACAGATAAAGGAACAAACTGTGTGTATACAAACAGAAAGCTGATACAGAACCTTCATATAGATTTTTTCTGTCATTGGGTTTGGGAGGTTCAAGATAATTTTGGTGATTAGGAGGTAATAGGAACTCTTCATCCAGAGGGATAAGAAAGAAGTCAGGGCTTTTGATGACTTTTATCAGTGCAGCTCTTAATTTTTTTTATAATTCCTAACATTCTTTTTAACCAGCTTTAGTTACTGGAGAACAACACTAGTGGCACAAGAGCACGATTCATCTTATGGTGATTTAGGTGTTTACAACACTGCTGTCTTATCAGAGCTCCCTTTACAGTCGTGTAACATGTTCTAAGGACGAGTGGGTGTAATTGATTTTGGGCAGCCATTTTAGCATGAGATAAATCCTGCTTGAAGCCATTGACTCTAAAAAGACAACAGCAGGCTAGGTGGTAACCAGCTAGATGGAGGCACTGGAATTAGGGCGATGAGTTTCACCTGAAGTACAATATAAGTGTTGAACAGGTCTACAAGCCAACTGCTTTTCCTGCAAAATTTGTAGGAAAATTAGTCAGAGAGCTGGAAGAATCTGGCTTTAGGCAAGGAACATTATCATCTCCTGGCAGAAAGAAAAGGCACTGGGAAGTGAACAATTAGGAAAGTGTATGAATATTAAAATCCTAATGGCTCCTGAGATGCCTATTAACTTTGCTAATACTTGAATGCAAAGGAAGATACACAATGGGCCTTCCTAAAGAAGATGAGAATGAGGATAAAGGGAGCCTCTTCATCAGCTGATTTTTCTTCATGCCCTTGAATGCCTCTCTCTCCGGAGGCAGCATCCCACTGGAGAGCAGCTGAAAGGGAGAGACCCAGAGCTCATAGTCTCAGCCATGGAGGGTTGCTCTTCTGAAACCATCTGAGAATATGATCAAGCATGTTGAAGTGAAGGAGGGGAAATCCTGGGAAATCTCCTAAAAGGATATATGAGATTTTCTACAATGAAGTCTCAATGAGTCCAACTCAACTGATTTGCCAGGAGGCTTTTGTTCCCATTGCCTGAAGGACAACTGTGCCTGAGGCATAGGGCAATCAGAAAGGTGGGCCGAAGGAGTCCTTTCTCTTGTCATTGTTTCACCATAGAATATCCTGAGTTAGAAGGGACCCACAAGGGTGATTGAGTCCAACCCCACCATGTGCCACAAACATTGGTATGAAACACAACCATCTCTGCAGGATGTAAACTGGCAGAAGATGAGGTGAAGGACAAATGGGAGAGTGGGAGCAAGGCCCTGAGAGGGAGGTTTATCTGAGGACATGCTGGGAATAGGACTGAATTTTGTCACTCATACTTCAACTGAGTGCTTCACTCCCAAATACCCTACTCTTCACTCTGGATCAGGAGCTGCTGACTCCATATGCTGCATCCCCATGCTGCCACATAATGCAAGTCTCCCAAGAACCCACCCAGGAGCACTATACCTTGCTCCAGAGATGGACACAAAGATGAATCCTGAGATAGGCAGGAGATGTTACTGTGGACAGGATGTGTCCTTTCTTCCAGCTGGGATGCAGGTGGTTCAGCAGTCCCCACATCCAGTTCCATGCCTGCTGGTCCCACCCCAATACTTCCCACCTTCCAGGGTTCATGAGATGCCACACCACGCAGTCTGAACCTGTGTGTGAGCACACACTTTTGTATGTACTTACAGAGTTTTACAGTTCTGTGAATCCAGAAAAGTCTTTCTTTAGTGCTATAGGAGACCATTAGATATAATGTCAGAGCTTTAAGGCCCTGCACAAGTGCCCCACATGAAGATAACTCTTCCCATCCCAAAGCGCTTACAATCGAAACATAAGAGCAGAGGCAACAGGTGGACACAGACAGCCAGGCTGGAGGGAAGCACACAGCAAAAAAGGAAACCCAGGCAATGCTGATGAAGCTGCACATCCCTTTATTGAGATTAGTTTTGCCCATTTCACTGCATAAAAAAATTTCACGTGCTGCATTCTAGGATGTACAGATAATGCTGGAGACAAAAATGGATCAGCCATAACCATATGCTCTAATATGGTCAAACACTGGCAGCTCATAAGGGCTTGTGTCCTGTACAGGAGATCTCAAATTAGCTATTTTTGTTTAAATGACACTTCTACCCTTACAGCTTTTCTCACCAGCTGTCCTATGAAGGACTGTGTTCTATATCCGTTTGTTTACCTACTCTGCTGTAGGAACCGTTCCTATGACAGCTCCTATTAGAGAGAACACCTGCAAGTCTGAAACCCTGTGCTCCTTGGGCTGGAAATTAATTGTTCATCTTGATGGGCTGAAGCCTGAGTCATTTAAAATAGTGGACAAGCAGGAATTTCCAAAGAGTGGTTAGAAGGGAGCTGCATCAAAATGGTGGCAGTTTCAGATAATAATTTCCAAAATTCCCCAGCCTGTTACTTGATGAATTTGAGATGGAAGTCTGCTGTTGCCTTCTTTTGTTAACTGTCTAATGATAAGTCTTCAGGATTCCTGAGTTTGCTGTAGCATGCATATAGAAAGGACATAGTCCAGAGTTTACAGTAACATCACAGGATGGGCTTTTCATTCTATTCTTCTCAGTAATCTTTTCCCTATTTTAAAAAATTCTGCTCATGAATAAGAGATGTAAAAAGGTTACTTGCTGCTTCACACAGATCAGAATCAAAGGGCAAAGCCAAATCCAGAAAAATAAATCTGCCACTCAGACACTCCTTCCACGTTGCTGAAATTAAATTGAGGTCCAACATGAAGTTCCAATTTTGACAGTGTTAGATGTGAAACATCCAAGAGCAGACATTGTAAAAGCAATCAAAGATTGCTTTATCAGCAAATGTTCCAGCAGAGACAGCTAATACTGATGTAACCTTCTTTGACCAATAGAAAAATGCTCATTTACTGTACCAAGGCCTACCTGGGCTACAGCATCTAGACTGGAAATGTGCCATCAAGACCTTCCCTATCTGGCAAGTGGACTGTTCTTGGGCAATACTTGCAAGAAGGTTGGGCTTAATGTCTAACAAAGTTGGTCCTGTCACTTCTGCAAAAGACATTTCTGTAATTTCGTAGAGTACGAAACTGGGAAAATACTTTTCTGGGGGGTTTTTTGCCTTATATGTGGGTTTTCCCACAAAGCAGAATGCTGTGCATGTTAGAACACTGCTAGCACATCTCTAGCAAGGATGCCATGACCATGAGCTTTATCAAGCACAGGTAATAGGAGAGCAATCCTCCTGGGTCCCTGAGTAATAGTCAGGTTAAAAAAGCAGGGCCATAATGGTTTCAAGGCCCTGTTCCTCTTGCTATTTAGATGAAAACAGATTGGACATTTTACAGTGACCACCTTGCCCTGCAGCCTCACCCAGGCTTTCACATCTGGCTGGTAACTCCTCCTTATTGGGTACTTTCTGTGCTCCCAGGTTTGAGAGTTCTCCTCCACTACCTTACTTGTCAATCCCCAAGGCTCACGAGTCCCATGGAGGGAGTAAGTAGCAAAATAAAATACCGTTCATTTAAAATTCTGATTTTGGCTCTCACCTGGCAGGGTTCACAACACAGCTCCTCAGGGCTGTGTCTGCAGCTGAACAGCCTGCCCAGGGCTGACCTTATACACTTCATGCTGGGGGGGTGACAGCAGACTGAAGAGCAAATGAAACCTCTGCAAACAAACCCTTCTCTCTTAGAAACACAAATCTAGGTATGTTATTTTAACATTTTTGGGTCTTAAAGTGATACCTCTGAGTCTCAAAAGCATGAAACACCTCAACTGGGGCTTGTCCCAGAGCCCAGATTTCAAAAATGACCCAAGAGGTCCCTTCAACCCTACTCCCCCCTACAAAAGCCAACTTGGGGAAATGAGACTCAGGTTATCAGGGTCAGATCCATGCATCTGGGTGTATATGGTGGCCCAGCAAGCTGCTAAAGCAAACACTGGCAGCAGTACCCCCTGACTCGCCCTGTAACACAATACAGAGCAGCTCCCAGGACTGATGCTTTGCAGTGCTGTCACCCGAGGAACCACTGGACTCTCCTGGTAAACTAATCCTTGAGGTGAGGCCACGGGGCAAAGGGGAGAGGGGCACACTGAGAAGGATAATCCCTATCTCCTTTAAAAATTAAATGTTCTATTCTACTGCTCCAACACTGGGTAGCACTTTGCCCTGTGAAACACTGAGAAAAGCCAGGAAATTCCAGGTGTGCAAGCTGCCCAGCTCTCATCTGGGTGCCAGGCAAAGGAGCTTGCCTGAGTCATTCTGCAGAGGCAGAGAACAGGCACCACAGAGGACCACACACCTCACAGTTCCAAGTTCCTAGCCCCCATCCCAGGGGGACCAAAACACGGAGAGACACCCTAGGTCATACCTCCTGCCCATCGACAGTAAGAGCCTGCTTTGCTCAGACAGGTCTGTATTTTTAATTTCCAGTATTTTATTGGCACCTACACCTTGAGTGACACTTCCTCATCAGGTCTGTGACTTGGAAGCCTGTTCCACAAGCAGCACTGGAGATCCTGCAGTCCAGAAATGACAACCAGGGCTCAGATGGGACCAGAGTTGTACGTATGTCCTGGGTAGCTGCCCCTCTCCAGCCTTTCACAGGCTGCCACCTCACTGAGGTTATATTTAGCGAGGCATCTGCGGTGACAGTCATTTTTCCAGTATTTAGGAAATGCTAGTGCTGTCTTCTGGTTGGCTGCCAGGTGCTACTGGGAAACATGTGTTGGGATTATTTTCAGCACTCCCACCACCACAGTGCCCATCAATCACCCCTGTGGGTCTGCTTCAAGTCTGTCTGGACCATGGCAGCCTCACAAAGTCCTCCTGCCTCCCCAGGGCGGGGGGAGCACAAGCATGAGGGGGCTCAAGGGGGGCATGCAGATAATTTTTTAAGGAATTCCTGTCACGCCAGGCTTGGCTGAGCCCACCCAAGCCCGCTGCAAAGCCTGGGGTGACGTTTAAAAAGAGTGTGCCTGGACTAGGGGCACGCTTTGGCTTCATGATGAAGGCTTCCTCCAAAATGGTTCCCAAGAGGAAAAACTGAGTGAAATGCTCTTCTTCCTTGATGTGCTGGCTCACGGTAGGGTTTTCAGCAACTGGGATGTTCCTTCACTTCATAGCAGTTTCTTCAAAGAAGCAACTCTGAGTTTGCTTTCTGCAGGGGACGTCTTGTTATTTAGAAAGCAAAATGCACCAAGTAATTGCTTGTAACTAAGTGAGGCATCAGAGGCCAGCAGATGGTTTTATAAGCATTGTTATTATATAATTGATATGCTCTGTTAAGCCCTTTATTTTCTTTTAAACACGATTTTTCTTTTCAATGTACTTTGGCCACAGCAGCACCAAAGAAGCATGGCTTGCACAAACACTTTTGCCAGGTCTTGATTGCACTTTCTCCCAGAGTGCAAAAACCTTTCCCCAGCATTTGTAGGATTTGGACCTGCCTCCACACCTCAATGTCCACCGTTTACCACTGGGGCTTTTCCTTTGGGCTCATGATGCTCATGGATTTTCCATCTCAGCCTCTCTCATTCCTCACAGTTTCATTTCCCTTCCCTACCTGCTCTCCCACATTTCCTTGCTATGGGCAGCTACATGCAGAGGAGACAAGTGCCTGCAGGCTGGGATGAGAACAAGTGCTCCATCCCAGATCAGGGCACTTCATCATCTTAGGAAGGCATGTGACAACAATAGCTGCCTCACCAGCATTGCTCCATGGGCTTCTGCCTTCCATGCAAACCCCTGGGGAAACACACTGCAGTCACGGTGTTTCAGGAAAATCCACATCCAGTAAAAAGGAGAAGGTTTCCCAGCTGGCTGAAAATGGCAAAGCCCATTTCTCAGACCAGCATCTCCAGCAGGGACCACAGTCATGGCCCCAAGCCTTTGCTCCAAAGTGTCCACTGAGATTTCTCTTTCCCCCACCAAAACTTTCTTCCACCTCTGTTGTGCCTCAGTAATCTTGAAAAAAACATTTTAATCTTCATGCTTTGCTTGGCTGCTCAATTATTTTTTTTTCACTAGAATATATACATATATCAAGCTGCTGGTAACTGTAAAAATGTCTTGTAAATAATGCCATTAACAGTCACAAAGTGATAGCTGTGAATTAAAAATTATTTACAGAGGAAATCTGGACACTGTTTAGAACAACTGATAAGATACAGAGTTTTGCAATAGGTGTGTGAGACAGAAAAAACCCAAAATTTCCCAAATATGTTGCTGGTGATGGATGAATTTGTCACTGTGCCATATCTCTTGTTCCAGATCCTACTGTATGTGAGCTCAGGGAAGCACCTTTTTATTAAATTGCTTATAAAAGTGTTTAGGTTTCTCTGATGCAAATGCTGATCTGCATTACATATTATGGTGAAAGGAGATGGATTATTTGGTTGCTGGGGGTGGGGAGGTCCTGTTTGTGCCAAGAAAGACATTAGATGCAAATCCCCTGCAGCTGATGTTTTTATGATTCTAGTGGGTATGTGGAGGTCCCTTTAGCTATGTGTGGTGTATGCCAATGTCACAAGCCAAACACACAGTGCTACTCCTGGCAAACATTACTGAATCCCCCAGTCGCTCTTCTAAAGCATCCATGCAAGCATTGAAGCAGTGTCCACATCACCTTTCCACACCTAATGTTGACTCCCACATCTCTCTTTTACTTTATTCTTGAGAAAAAAAACGTCAGCAGGCATCAACTTTCCATGAAAGGCTCCGTCTCTGGCCAGGCAGGAAGTGGCACATTCCACAATCAGGGACAGAAAGACCAATAAAAATGGTGAATTTTCTACCTGTTTGCCACATCAGAGCAGCACAAATGTTCTTCCCTCAGCTTGTGGGTCAAAGCTGTGGTTCAAAGTAGAAAATACCACCCAATGCAGGATGGGAAGGCATTTGAGGCCATCCAGTCCAGCCTCCCTCCTGTGAGCATCACTCTCCAGTGCTGCCCCTGCACATCCCTGCTACATGGTGCAGATCAAGGCTGTCCTCAAAACACATTTCCAGTGAAAGGCCAGAACCCCCAGTGTGCCAGAGGAAGCAAGAGGAAACAAGTTGTCACCACTGCCCTGGGCCCAGACAATAAGAGGGCTTTAATAGGTGGAAAGCCCCTGCTGAGACATCACCCACTGCCAAAACCCAGGCAGCCCAAGCCCCTCCCTAGTTATCTTTCCCCCTGGGATTTTTGCTGAACTGTCAAGAAAACAGTTTCTTATCAGTCTATTGCTGCCCCTCCCCAAATGCAGAGTTTTGGCAATAGTCAGGTTTCCTCCCAGAGTTTCCAGAAGTATGTGAGAAAGTGTCTGCAGTTCACGTGCACTCTCTCACAGGGCCCTGCAGTGTGCTGACAGTATCCTCACATCCCACAGTCTGCCCTCAGTCACCTTCCAGCTGTACATGCAACATATGGTGAATACATTGAAGGCACCCTGGACACCTTGGGCCTGTGGGTGGAAGAGGTGTGTATGTGGTGAGGAAGCTCCACACGTGCTGAACCCATCAGATTTGCTGCATGGTGCTTGATCCCAGAGCCTGACACACTTGGCACCATTGGTGTGCCCTCCCTGCACTGTACCCTTTCTCTTGCCCATACCCACCATGCCTTGCCCAGACTCCTGCATGCTCTCAGCTGGGACAAACCCACAGCCCTGCCCCACCTGCAGACCACTAACTGCAGGACCTTAGAAGCCAATCTTTGAAAATCCAGGAGATTCATCCAATTCTTGCAATAGGAGAGTTTGCTAAAGCAGCCGTGTGCCACAGCAGTTGCGCACCTATGCTTGCCCCCAGCACCACTTGCAGCAGGCAACCAGCGAAGATCAGATTCTAACAAAAAGAAACTGTATCTTAAGGATTACTACATGATGACAGACTTTTCTGCTGGAGCAGAAGCTCCCAAGGTTGCCTCACTCACCCAGAGAGGGCTGCCCGCAGTCAGGGTGCATTGCTGGTGTGTAGCTCATTCATTGGCAAATTGAGTTCCTGGAAAAACTCATTGTGGGTTGAGTCTAAGAATGGGGATGCTCCTGCCCAGAATGGGAAGTAATTTTGGTTTATTTTATTTTTAGGTTTTGGATGTTTCTCAAAGAGATGTTTAAAGTTGACATATCTTTTAGGAAGTGAGTGTGACTGACTTTTTATTGGAGTAATAGAAACTGAAACATGGAAATTGAACAAAATATTTAGTCTTACAGTAACTTCAAGGCTGTGTTTAAGGCAAAGTGTTCAGAGTGTCTTCAGAAGTCTTTCCTCAGCCAGGCATCCAGCTTACTCATGGAGTCCTGGAGGAGGAAGGAGGGGCACAGAAACGTGTCAGCCTCCAAATCCCCTTCTCCCAGCCATGGGGAAAGCATCATCCTTTTTATCATCCCTGTGCAATACATACATGGGGCTTGTTAGATCTCATCTTGAGCTGAAAATCTGCATCACAAATTTTCCTCTGAGCAGGTTTTCACATATCACTAACAAATCCCTGGGCATATATTCTATAATTGAAAATATTCACAAAAAAATACAGAGTATCAGGGAGGATTTTCTCTGCTTTTCTGTGTGTGATGTCTTTTGAATCATGGCTACTCAGTACAGGCAAAACTTGTGGAGTTGCACAGGTTTCACTACTCAGGCAACTCTCCTCATAGACTTCAGAGGGATTTTCACATAGGTAAAAAGTCTGGAATACATCCATGATGGTGAAAGAGGTATTTAGCTGTCCAGGTTTTCATAAGGAAAAGGGGAAATCATAACCTTTTTTTTCACATTTAACGGTTATTATGTGAGATCTAATGAGCTAATTTCAGGGCAAACTGTATATGTGTGTGTATGTTGTGTGTAACCCTGGTGAGTGACTGCCCTGGAACCTTTACATACAAAGACTTCAATCAAGATTAGTTAAAATGTAATAAATCTAAGTAGGCAGACATGGTCTGCCCCGACTATTAATAGCTGGAGTGGGGAACTCAACAACTGCTGGTTGCTCAAAGGGCTTAAATGGATAAAATGAAACAGAAGGTATAAGTTTTATTATAGGGTGTCACAGTGTTATCAGATGCGTGGAAATCATCCTTGCAATGCTACTGCACCACTAAATCTTGCATGCAGGCTGAATGAAGAGGATTATTTCCAATATCCTTTTGCTCATGCTGCTGTCACAGCTTTTCCATATTTGACTTTGGGAAGAGAAGAAAAGAGTTTGCAATATGAAGAGTCATGGCAACGCTGTGTGTTAGCACCAAATCAAATCAGTCATGGCCAATCTCATCGGTACTTCAGAAGATACAAAGCCAGCAGAAATGGCTAAAGATCCTTTGCAGGGATCCATTAGTATTTGGGTTTATATCCATTTCAAAGGGAAGAAGATATGGATAAAGCACTTTATGGCAGACTGACGTAAAACATTTATGAATGTAAGAGAGTAGGCAACTTAGTCTAGCATGCCAAAGGAAAGGTGTATTTAGAACTGGATTTTATTCTCAGTTCTAAGGAGTCTGACTCCAATTTGGACACTGCTTCTTAATCCTTGCCCACCTTTACACTCTCTTGGGCACTGGGGCTGCCAGTGGTGTGGCACAAGCACCATTTCTCAACATTTCTCAACATTCTCAACCATTTCTCAACTTATTCAAGGACTACCTCAATGTGCCCAATCTTAGCATCTGTAGGAGGTATCATAATGCATCATAATGCTAATATAATCTGTGGGTTGGCTTGAAATATTTTTAGATATGCTTCTAATACGGGTCTCTGTGTGGGTGTGCAGCTGGGATTAGCAGGTTTTCTGCAGATATTACTAGAACTGCTAGAAATGAACAATGGAAAATAAAACCTAATTTCCATTATATATTCTCTCTGCTTCCAGAAAAATGACAAAATATATTAAAATGTTGGAAGTGGGAGACATTTTTTTGACTACAACAATACTACTTCCCATAATAGCTGCTAGTGACTTCCAAAGTTCCCTACTTTTCTTTCATCTTCCAAATTCATAGTACTATGAAGGATGGCAAGTCATAATGCTAATAGGAAATTCTGTTTTTCTTGGCACAACGTGAAATCATGTCCATCTTGCTCACATTTCCCCTATAGGTCTAGGAATCCGCTTTGTACTTAGTCT
The DNA here is from genome assembly GCA_013400415.1 of Scytalopus superciliaris. Classification (NCBI taxonomy): domain Eukaryota; kingdom Metazoa; phylum Chordata; class Aves; order Passeriformes; family Rhinocryptidae; genus Scytalopus; species Scytalopus superciliaris. The sequence goes on along the minus strand of VXBX01009319.1, from coordinate 288,028 downwards.
TCAAGACTTGACTACAGATCTACGAGTTGAACCTTTCATCCAGTGACCCTTTCAAATGGTGCAGCTTCCTGAAAATCTACCACAACCTTAGGAAAACCAAGAACGGGAACCAGTAAAGCCGTGGTTACAATGGTAGCAGCCTTCTCGTACCTAAAGGGGGCTACAAGAAGCTTGAAGAGGGTGACAGGACAAGGGGGTTTGGTTTCAAGCTGACAGAGGGTAGGTTTAGGTTAGGAAAAAATTCTTGGCTGTGAGGGTGGTAAGGCACTGAAACAGATTGCACAGAGAAGTTACAGGTCCTTCATTACTTGAAGTGTTCAAGGCCAAGTTAGATTGGACTTTGAAGTATCTAGTCTAGTGGGAGATGTCCCTGCCCTTGGCAGTGGTGTTGGGACAAGATGATCTTTAAGACCCCTTCAAACCCTAACCATTCTCTGATTTCTAAGGAAACCCATTTCTAAGAAAACCCAAAAAGGTTACCTTGGAAAATGGAGTTTGGTCTTGAAAGGCTGTTTGTTCACTTGAAGGGCTCTACAATCACATGACAGAAAACTCCTGGCCTCCTAAGGTACCATTCAAAAAAAGGAAGATGCAAATAAACAACTGCTGCCCAGATGGACCATGGAGTACCGGTGGTGCCCGGACTTATTTGTCCCGTGTTGCAGAACAATCCTTCCTGGGTCTCCTCCATTCCCATCTATCATGGTGTGTCACTGCTTGGAGTTTTCATGTGAATCTTTTGCTTCCCTCCCTCCAACTACAGCCACAGTCCAGACCTGCCCACTATGCAAGGTCATACATAGCAGTTCTCCCTTGAGTCTCCCATCACACAGGAGGCTCAAAAAAGCAGTATATTGCGTTGGACTATAAAAGCATGGGCAGAGACCAACACAAGGTGCTCTTTGCCAAAGGGAAGCCTGGGGATGGCCCAAATGCACTGCTACCTAAAACAAGACAGAGGACCTTTCCAGGACACCAAATGACAGAAATTGACTTGTGTCCATGCTCCATAGTATTTGGGACTGGATCTCCTTTAGGCCTCATGTGACGACCCTCCAACGTGAATATTTTCTACCTGTTTTTCCAGCTCGAAGTTTCTGCAGTAGCACTGAGGTCACCCTGTCACCAGTCAGAAGTAGAGGTTGTGTATTGCATGCCCTGGAGAGAAGCTCTGGGAAGATGGAAGCATATGGGGCCATGCTCCATATTGCAAGGACAGGGGATGGCAGGAAGAAGCATCTGGGCAGGCTTATCCATATAATTGCTAGTGTAAGGGCTGGTGCATCAGCTACACCATGTCCTGCATAGTCAAGAAACATGGAACAGGATGATCCCAGAAAGGGGAAAATGGATTGTCTCTCCTAAAAATTGGTGGGGCTATTCTGTAGTGCCCACACTGTGTTGGCTGACTGTCTTCTCTCTGGCCATCTGGAACCAGGGAAAGCAGCACATAACATGTGTGGAGGCAGATGATAACAGCTGAAGCTGGAAAAGAGAAGCAGAGAAAGACAGAGGAAGCTGTTTGTGCTGCCAGAATCTATTCTGCTAGATACAGGCACTTCATTTATTTTGCAATATATATCAGAGGTTGAAAAAAAACTAGAAATGAATCCCAAAATGATGAATTTAGACTTAGAAGAAATAATGAATTTTAGATGGAAAAAACTAAATAGTTTTAACTATTGATATTGATCCATTAAAATCCTTGAAATTGCAATTCTCTTCCTTATTTTTCCCCTTTTACTCTTCATTCCCAGTCCCTTTGTTCCTCACTTGTCACTCAATGTCACACAGATTCTATGATAATCTGCGTTTTCTTTCCAGCTTTCTTACAATCATCTGTTTGCCCATGTCTCAGTTCTCTTCCCGTCACTCTGGGTGCAAATCATCTGACGCAATTTTAGCCATTTGAGAGTGAGCTGCTCACTCGAGCTGGGCTTCTGGGCTCGTTTTACAGCGGGCAGAGAGAGACCCAGCTGGCAGGTTATCCCACGCTCTCTAGGAAGGGGCAAAAGGCTTAGCTTAGCTTTCACTAGACATCTAACTCTAAGACAGCGGAGAAAGAAGGTGACAAGTCCTGTCATCTGTGACTTTCCAATAACTGCATAATACTGGACTTAAAAGGACAAAAGGAAGAATAAAGCAAAGGCATGTTATTATTTGAAAGGAAAAAAAGCAGAAAACCAAAATTCTCCACTTGTCGGAAAAGGAGGGGTTTTTTGGTTTTTTGTGGGTTTTTTTTTTGATAATTATATTTAGGAAAATTCAAGTCTTTTCACACGAATTCCAGATTTAGGACTAAAAGGGTATTTAAAGCAAGAAAATACAACCCAAATTTAGTAAAATTGTATGTGCTGTTTCTCTAAGCTTCCCTAGGATGTAGTTTGATACTTTATGAAAGATGAGAGCATGTTTTAAGCAAGAACAATATCTAAGTAGCTATGAGCAGATTTGTCATTTACCAGGCAGCAGATGTGTTCTGATGTGGCAGATGTTGCAATGACAACAGAGGAACCCAACACATTTTGTGTGGAAACCCAGTGCATTGTCTACAAAAAAGACAAACCAGGTAGTAAATTTATCAGAAAATTATTTACAACTTGAAGAAAGATCCAGTATTTTCTTTTTTCAAAGAAAAGAAAATCTGTATAACTTCATATGATATTTAAATACCTCTGTCTCCACTTCCCCTGTCAGCCCCATATTATCACTTGACATCTCTTCATTTTCCCCTATTTGTCTCAATTAAAAGATCAAATGTAATTTTTTCAACTGAATTTCGTTCCTGAAATTTTTAATTCCATTTTTCCAACATCCAATTAAATGTCAATCTCTCCACACATGCATAAATCACTTAATAAAGTTGGGGGCGGGGAGGGGAGGGAAGAGCAAGGGAAAACATTTGATAAAAAAACCAAATAACTCACAAATGATGACTAAAGAATAAACGCTACTGATGCCATGTGGATTTTGCTACCTAAAGCCTGTCTAGTTCTCTGCCCCTTCCAAGGGCCTGGCTCCCTCAGCTCTGCACAGCTATTTTCCTGTGCCATTGCAAGGAGGTGAACACCTGGGTGTGCTCAGGGCATCCTGCTGCAGGTTCTCCCATGGTCCTGAGGTGTGGACTGTAGGTGGTTTGATAAGGTGTTCAAGCTCAAAATTTGGAGAACTGTCCCCTGGAGTAGTGCTCTGTAAAACTGCATCTCCCAGACTCTGGTTCACCAGCTGAGCCCCAGCCCTTGATTGCTGTGAAAGGAAGAAGCCTTCTTTCTTCTCACTTTTGCAGTAATTCATTAAATTGGAAATTACTTCAGCTGGAAAATCGATACGTCCCTGACTTATAGCAGCATGTGAATGCACAGCCCCTTCTGCAAACAGAGGTTTAATTTGCTTCCCAGTTGCTGTGATCTGCAGTGATATTAAGTGCACCACTGTCCCCTGTAATCACAGCTGAGGTCAGAGTTTAGTGTTTGCAAGTTCCTGTCCAACAAAAAGGTCTTTTGACCTGTGAATTTGTTGGTAAGGCTGTCAAAAAGAAGCGCTTTCTTCTTCTGAAAGCACTACCCTTGCGATGTAGGTGGGTTACCATTGCTGCAGGCTTGGTTCCCCTTGTGAGCATTCACTGGGATGCTCAGGCAGACCTGTGAAAAGAGGGATTCTGCCTGTGGGGAGACACAAGCACCGAGTGGCAGCGTGGCCCAAGCCAAAGCCAATGACAATCTTCCCCCCCTGGCTGTGTTGCCCTGATATCAGGGTTTGCCAGAACTGGCAGTCAAGCAGTGATTATGACTCCCAGGCCATGCTTTATTGATCATTTCTTCCCCAAAGAAATTCCCTTGGTGCTGATGTTGGAGTTCAGAATCCTGTACTGGTAACCAGCAGATCCAGTCAGTAGTTTTGTGAAGCCTCCTTGTTGGATCCTCCATGACTTCCTTGGTATTCTCAGCTGCCTCCAGCCACTTTCCCCCTCCCTGTTCTCTACCTTCAGGTCTTTTTCCTCTCCTCTAAGCTGGTAAATCGATATCTTTCTGTCTCCAAGTGCCTCTGTGCTAAATTCATGTTCATAAACTTGCAAAGGCAACTATAAATCTGCAAAAAAAATGAATATATGTTAATGTATTCTGTGATCATAAAACCAGAAAAGGGAGAAAAGAAAGCAGTGATTTTTATCTCTGTAGAAAGAATAATTTAAGAAACATTACCAAACATAGCTATAGGACATGGCTAATGACTCCATTTCAGGTCTTAACCTCCATAGCGACCTGCCCATAAACAAGGTATTTTTTCAACCTCATGTACTTCCCAAGCTGCAAATAACTCGCAGCATCAGTGATTCCAGTCTCATTTATTTGCACCAGTGTGACTTTATTATTCAAATAAAAAGCACAGTGCCACACATTTTGCCTACAGCTGGAATAACATGCGAGTTGTTAGCTGTTAAATTCACCCAAGGGGAGCAGTTTAAGGTAAAGCAGCATTAGCCTGGAGCACATGTCACAGCACAAGAGAACCCTTGAAAATGAAAATAAAAATGCAAATCTGCCCTCTGTGTCGCCTGTTACATACACTCTGTCACCAGTTGAGCCTAGTCTCTAGGTTTTAAACATTAAGGGAACAGCCCTGTTTGATTTTTTTACTCCCAGGTCGGTTCTTTAGCTCAGTGCACAGATATTATTCTTCCAAATAACTCCTGTGTAATTTGAGCTATGCTACAAGATTAATCCCTTCTTGTTTTTTTTAGAGGACAACCTGATGGAAAGAGCTGCAGTTAGCAGGTGGGCTTGTGGCAAAGAAAAGAGAGCAAGAATCAATTATAGCCTTGAACGTGGCTGCTCAACTATGTATCAGATAACCACCAATTCCCTGAAAATCTGTCACTATCCAGCAGTTGCTACGCAAGGGTGAGTGTGAGGCTGCTTAGTTCATGTTCGTAATTGGGCCAGGTGGGTGATGCCTTTTAAGGAGAAGTGGCAGGAGGAATGCATTGTGACCCAGGACAAACAGCCCTGTGGTTTTGACAGAAAGAAAATGTATGAGATGGCCCAGGAGCACAAGTTTTGCCTGCAAATGGTTTTTGCAGGGATACCACATAGAAACAGAGCCTTGCCAGTCAGGTTGTGATGCTGTTTTGATGGCATGGATATGTAGAGGACAAGGAACAGGAAGTACTTGCTTTCTCCTGGACACAACCTCCCTCTGAATATCTCCTGTTCACTGTAATGTGTTTCTGTGCATTTCCAATTTCTAATTTCTCGTCCTGCTGGCGCAGACATCCTCATTTCAATACAGTCCTTAGGCACAAAATGTGATGATCAGTTTAATTGGTCAGATAAGGTTATCACAGGTAAACACTTAAAATTGCTCCCTTATCTGTGGGGATACATATAAAGCTCTTTGATGAGAGAAAGAACATGTTGGTTCCACATCTCTCCTCTTCAACTGATCCCTTAAACCTAGTCAAACATCTGGCTGATCCAGTCGTCACACTTTTCAGATCTTCATGTTCACCAGGACAAACCATGCTCCCCACTTTTACTCCCTCCTGCTGCCATCTCACCTGAGAGCAGTTTTACTTGCACTGCTGGAACAGAAAATGGAAAAGACAACTGAGAGCATGAACTTGAGACCCACCAACATTGTCAGGTATGAAAATTACTTTTGGGCACAAAGAACTCATATATCAGCTGTGCGTGCACAGACTTTCCAACACCTGGGCCACATCCAGTGATGTGCATTTGCTAAGATTGCCCTGATTTTTATACTGAGCTATCACAAAGTCTGACCATCAGCCAAGCAGTGCAAGGGTGGATGGGCTTTGAGGTGAGCAGACACATCCTCAGCCATATAAGCTCTCCTCTGGGTGGGTCAGGAGCACCAAACCTGGTGTGACTGTATCAGCTAGACTTCCTTGGTGGGAACACAAAGCCAGATGGTACTGTAGGAAAATAAAGGGAAAGCAGTGGGTAGTTGAATGAATGAGGTGAAGAAAGGAAGGGGAAATGGGCCATGGCATTGACAAGACAACCACAGATGAATCTGTCCCCACAGCTGGGTGCTTCTCAAGTGCTCTGCAGACCAAAGCTGACTCACAGCTGTTCCTCAGCAAACCTTTTTATATCATGAAGCTAGACCATAAAGAAGACAAAGTCCTCCTCAGAGGTGAGAAAAAATAACAAAGGCAAAACAAACACAAAATAAACATATATTTTAATGCCAAGAGACCAGTAAAATTTTAAGTGTCAAGAAATTAAGCTATGTTTTCAGAAAGGACTAGAAAGATCGAAGTAATGGGAGCTCAGGGACTTGTGGTTGCTACAAGTCAAGGGCTGCTCCCAGCTGTCCTCTTTATGTTCCCCATCCTGAAGAGGCAGGATGTCTGTCTGCCTCAACCATTGCATTTTTAACTCCACGTGAGTCAAGACCCTTAGGTTCCTCCTTTTGAAGATGGGGTGTAGGTCCTTACATCTCTTCGTTGTGTATAAAAATACTTACCAAAAACCAGACATGGAGTTACAGGGCAGTGACTCACAACTGCCTGTTATTTACTAAATAATTTTATGGTATACTAAGCACTTATTATGTTCTTCAGTGCCCTCCCAGGGGAATTGTTGCAAACAAATTTTGGGAGATGGTTTCTGTCCCAAAGCACTTATAGTCTGGACAGACAAGACAGACAAAGGGTGGAAGAATAACCAGTGGGGCACGTAGGTGTTTTGCCAGAGATCACAGCATTGAAACTGAGACTGGCTCTCCTGATGCCTCATTCTGTCAGACACTTTGTTCATTCAGTTCTGGCACTGTTATTCCTGGATATGGGAAAAGGTAACTGAAAAGTATGGCAGAACAGAATATTACTGATAAATGATACATACTTTTACCTGATGCTATTTGCAGGAGTAGTTATGACAGAGGAACTAATCCTCAGGGTTCCCTGCTCAGTGGAAACAAGTTGGTTGTCTTCGGAACCATTTTTATTTTCTCTCTTCTGCCACTGAGAATTGGTGATTCACCTCCACAGGATGGGATATTCACTGCATGAGTGCTTGATGTAGATCCCATAGGTATTCCAACTCATCTGTGGTAGAGCAGAGGCTGATGATGCAGGGATGTCCTCTAACAGCTGGGCAGGGGATGAAGAATGAGTCACTTGGCTGCTCTCCTCAGCCCACAGCTTTGCAATCCTATCCTTGGTTCATCTGGTGGTGGGTTTTGAGGCGACCACTCACACTGTCCAGTGAAATTGAGGTGTTCCACACACCCATCATGTCTCCATTCCTGCTCTCCTACAGCAGATGTGCCATTCATATATTTCCTTTTTTACCAGCAGGTGACAGTGATGTGGACTCAGAGAACTGTGAGACCTGTAGACAGAAAGGGAAGTGGAGGGGATTACATCTGCTGCCTGGAAACCTCAAAAGGGGCACTGGAAGAGCTGGAGCTATAAGCAAAATATTAACACCTGCCTCTGAGAGCTCTCTGCTTTGTCTATAGTTGGAATATTTGTCCTTGAAGCAGCTCAGCTATGTCCCCGAGGAGGAAGAGCAATGAGAATATCGGAGGGCACCGTAACAGCCTGAAAGCTCCAGGAAACATAAATGTGTGTATCTTAGGCTTTTGTGGTTTCTGTGACATCTTGATGGATGTTGGAAAGGTAGACAATTTTTAGGAACAGCAAAGGATCCAGATACAAAATGAGTAAGACCCTTTACAAACCACTTGCATTTTAATAACATTCCTGCAGACAGGCGGCAAAGGGATTTGTGGTTGCCTCTACATAATGGGACAGCAAAGAGAGGAGTCACTGAGGGATCACAGAGATATTCCAGCTGCATGATCACGTTTCCTCTGGCATTTATTCCTGATTTCCTAAACCCACAAATGAATGTGGATGGGGACAGAGAAGGAGAGCCCTTGTGAGAAAGATGGAAGAGGATCACCTTTGCCTGACGGCGGCATCCAACCAAGTCTGTGAAAGATTTCTAATCCTTGGGACTGCCTTGAGGGAACTTTGTGTGCACAGAAGTCATTTGTGCATGCAACAGGCTGCAGTGTAGGAGAGCCATCAGACTTCAGAGGAGCTGCCTCCGGCAATCCGAGGACAGGGAAGGGGTCTCTCCTGAGGGACCAGAGGCACAGTGTGTACGGGTAGGACTTCTGTGTGGGTAGAAGTAGGTTCTGTTGAAGATAAGAGGCGAATCTTGAGGCTTTTCTACACCAAGGGGAGATCAGCTGAATCCCTCCAGTCAGTGCAGTGATGGGAACTCAAAACAGGAAAATCCCTCAAATGCTTTGCCCTTCAAACAACATCCCGAACCTGCAACATCAGAGGTTGGCCAGCCTTAAGGTGAAGAGAAAAATGGCAACAGTGCCCCTTGGTGCAGACCACAGAGTGTCTTCCAAATAGGTTGTGAGTGTCTGAGCATGTAAAGAGACAGGGTAAGCCCACCATAGCTGCTCAGCCACGCTCTGGGCAAGGGTGGGAGGTGAGCACCAGGTGAATCCCTCCCTAGCCCTCGGAGATGAGCTCCTTCCCAAGACAGCAGGAGCAACGTGAGCAGCAGAGTGGGCAGGAGCAGACCTTCCCTGACTTTCAGGCCTTGGCAGTGAGAGACCAGTGGAGCAGATCGCCCGCCCGCTGCCGCCACGTGCCAGAGAGCCTGCCCAGCCTTGCAGCCCCTTTATCATTTTAATTAAGTTCTGCAAACCATGAGCTGTTAGGACAGGATTCATGCCTCTGGTATTCGCTCTTGGCTCGGGTGGGGACACGCTCTCTGCGGCTTTTGGGTGACTGGGAAGGGCCGTGCACACCATGGTGCTGGTGGAGCACTGGCGCGTGCCCGGCAGCTCCGCCAGCATCCTGGTGCCTGATTCCTGGAGGGTTACTCAGCTGGCTGGAGCACATGGTACAGGAGGAATGGGCTCCCTCAGGGCACAGATTTGGCTGCTCTGGGTGAGATCCAATCATTGCTCGTGGCAATCCCACACACTGGTGAGGGGTGATGTGGTGGCCAGGGGAGGGTCACAGGGTCCCTTGTTAAGGCAGGGATGTGGGCTGCCTCTGCTTGGCTCTTTGCCATTGCTCCCATGTCTAGGCTCTGCTCTGACTGAACCGGGTGAAAAGTCAGGTTTTTGTAAGTGTGGCACAGTGCCATGCCAAGCTTTAGATGTCCCCCATCCAAAAAGAGGTGGGAGTCAAATGTGGGGTTGCTGTGGTGTGTCCTGGTGTGGTGTTGTAGCACATCCCGTGGCATTCCCCAGGCAGCCCCCATGGCCCCCAAGGAGCCCCAGACTGGCAGGGCAGCAGCATGCCCAGACCCAGCATGCCGGGGCACCTTTCCAGCCTCATCCGTGGTGGCCATGCCTTCCCTCCCTGCCCACGCTGTCTCAAGTGCTTCCTGAAGCACCAGCAATGGTGCCAAACAGAGGGTGTAATCCCCAGGGGCTCTGGTATGTCCCCGAGGAGGCTCAGAGGTACATACCCAAGGGCAGCGTTACTGGTGGACACCTCGGCAGGCTGCAGCTCCAAGCCGGCGCTCCTTCATTCCAGGATGACATGGAACCACCTTGTTTGTGCCAAACCAGCCACTTTAGCATTGCCCCTGGGTTGGAACGAGAAGGAATACTGCTCTGTGTACAGAGGATGCATCCTCCAGTAGCTCCTCAGGTGCATATTTCTTTTTATAGGTGAAAGTGTAAGGATGTTGCTTTTTTTTTTTTCCCCCTTCTGTTTTTGAAAGCAAAAAATCTCAGTGAAAGCATTTTAGATCCAATAGTTTGAGTAAGCTTTGAATTCCTGTGGTCACAGAAAGTGGTGTCTTATGAAAACATCCATAAAAACATCAGGCCTTAATCACACGTGCAATTTTCCCCCTGGCTCTTCCAGCGGCAGCAGGGGATGTGTGGCAGCGATGCCGAACGTGCTCCTGCGAGCAAGGGGAAGGCACGCCTGCAGGGTGGCTCCAGGGCAAAAAGGGCAAAGTTCGATCATCTACAAGCATGACAAAATTTGGAGTAGCATTCCTAGCTGAAGTTAGTGGAGTTGCTCCAGCCACTGCAGCCAAGATTACCCTTTAACCTCCAAGCAACCTCAATAGCAACATCACCTTGCTCCGTGGCACTGGGCAAGAATCAGGAATGGCAAGGGTGCCTACTTCCCTCCAATGACACCTTCATCCCCACACAACTGAGGGTCTTTTTAGTCTCCCAGGGTTTTCAAGATATTTTGTTTGCTTTTTATTGCTGATGAATGTGGTGATTTGGTTCTTAGTTTTTTTTTTTTTCTTCTAGGAAACTACTTTCATTTAAAAAGTTAAAACAATTTCTTTCCCATTGTGTTTCTTCCCTTCCTCAAAAGAAATGTCATTTATAGGACACCGGTGTCTGCACCCAGAGTTTTAATTGCTTGTGGAAACTTGTCTGTCTATGTGTGCATCAGCTGTTTTATACCAGAATCAGAACTGCATTTAAAGAAAAAAAAAAGAAAAAAAAAAGATAAAAGAAAATGGAGTGTAATAAAAAGTATAGCTGAAGGGGTTTGAGAGGTATCTCCATATCAAGAAAAGTTACATCACCTGTGAAAACATCAGATATACTCTTACAGCTCTGCAGTCATTATCCTGATTAGCAGTGTTGTTATTGCTGCTGGAACAAGTGTGAGCTCAGGGCCATGGAAGCTGGAGGGCTCCAGGCCACATCCTGCACATCCTGCAGCATGCATGATGAGGGGCCTGACCTAGACATGCAACAGCAAAAAAACGAGTACAGAAGAGATGAAGGAGAATTTTTGTGGCTGCATTTTTGGGAGAAGTGTTTTTCTTGAGAAGAAGCATTTTAGAAAATTCTTTTTGTTGTTTCTGTCTCACTGCAAACACAGCAGCATAACTGGCATAAGAAATTGGGCACATTCCTAGAAAAAAAGGGAAGATTATTTATCAAACTCTCCCCTAGACAGGAACTGCCTGCAGCCCAGAAGAGATCTGCCCACTAGCCCATGGGAGAGGTGCACACAGAGTTCACCTTCAGCCACCAGCAACCCCCAAAACCATCAGACTATCTTCCTGCTCTCCCAGGAATCATGAAAGGCTTCAGTGCTTCATTTAGAGGAATTGTTTTAGTCCCATCTGTGGCACAGGAGAGAGGTGGACATCTCCAGGAGGTTTTTTCACCCTAAGGAGAATACTGAGAGGAACAGTCTGCATCTCCTCACGGGCTCATAGCTTGCCCCATCAGCAATAAACAAAGGCCAGTCTGAACCAACACATTCTTTTTAAAATGGACTTCTCCAGGCAGGTTGGCAGAATTAAATCTCACCAAAGGTGGGTATTTTTGTAAACAGATTCTGTTAAGAAAAAGGCCGACCCCCTTTCCTAGGCAGCCACCCACTTTTTGCATGCCAGCTGCTCTGCTGCTGGAAACTTTCCAGACAAAGTGCAAAAAAGTTTCTGGATGGGCTGTGAATTAATTCAGCAGCAGTTCATTTGTTTCCCTTAGCTGCATGTACCAATTGCAAATAAAGTTAACAGATGATATTTGCTACTTAGAATCGTTTATAAAAACACTACAGGAATTATTTATAGCCTGCCTTCTCAGCATAACATGGAGATTCTGTCTGAGGTTCGAGAAATCAAGATCTCCAGCACCAGTTAACCCCACCCCCTCCTTGTGAAAGTTTCATAAATCACCATCAATGGAGAACACTGTACAGGCTTGCACTATGCCAGCTGGAATCCTGGAAGACGAATTTGCCACTTCATCAGAGGGAGGAATCACACCAGTTTTTACAAGGAAAGAAGAGGAACTGATGTTCATATTGCTCTGCATGGGTTGGGTCCTTTGCTGATCTGTGCTACCGGAGCTCTGTCAGCAGCATCACTACAGTTTGCCCCCAGCTGGGCATCCAGATTACAAAAAATAGGAAGTGCATTTATTTTAAATGTCAGCATCTTACAAATAAGCCTCCAGATAAAATCCTTGTACTCCTCAGTACACTCTATGTCTCATTTTTAGATAGAACCAAGATCCCCTTTGCAGGGCAATTAGGAGACCAATACACATACATACCCACAAGCATATGTATGGATATAGATACAATTTTATGGCTAGCATGTTAACAGAAGAGGAACATCACAGGCCCAGACTGCATTACAGGCTCCACCAATTTATCATCTGAAATGTCTCTTTTCCAGATCAATCCTTTCCTCTTAAAGCACATTTAACCCCTCAAACTTCATGGTTGTGGGATAGTGCTGGATTGGATCACTCCAATTTAGCAGCATAAGAGATACAAAAAATCAGCCTTTCTGCAGCCTCTGAAAGAGGGCAGCTGATGCCTCCAGAGACTGTTGAACAAACTCTGTGCTAGAGAACCCCTTTAGAAAGAGAAAAAACCCCCAGAAGTGCTTGTGCTATCAAGACTGTGTTTTTTTCATGGGGTCTACCAGCATTTGTGAACCTGCTGCCAAATGAGGTCTGCTCCTACAGGGAGTACTTGCAAAGGTCTGGAGGCAACAAAGGTAAACCTGGTTTACCTTTCTCCTCTATCATGCCAGGAAAAGCTTGCAGATGACAGGTGAGGTCACCACAAGGCCTTCAGATATTGGGCTGGAGATGGCTAAAGGCATTTCCAAAGGCATCATCTATCAGTGAGCTCTGTGCAGTGAGCAGTGAGTACAAGGCATCCAGTACATGTAAGTGCCAGGAAGTGCCTGACATGTGGAGAATTTATGTACTCATTGTTTGCATGAACATCGAGTCCCAGGGAGCCTGGACACTCAGAAACAAGTCAGAAAGTGTGAGCAACTGTGGGCAAGTCATTTGGTTTGAACTGAGGGTGTCTTCAAACTGCATGCAGAACCATAACTTCTCTTTTCCTCGAGTCCTCTCTAGATTTGAACCAGGCTGAGTAATTGAAAGGATCAAGTGAGAGTTAAATACATTGCTCTTGGCTGCTTTCAAAGTTGGACCAAACACTGTTTCCTTCCTTGCCTTCCTTGAGGAGTGTAGTGTCCAACAGGAGAGATCTAATGACCTAATTAATCCAAGTGAAGGGCTGGAGATACTGTTTTTGCTTCGAAGATTGAATGCAAACTTTGTGCTTGTACCTCGTGCATTTGAAGAGCTTGGCATAAGTACAGAGGTGGGAGGTACAAGGGGCAATGCTGTCTGTCTGTCAGGGGGATCAGTAACAAGTAATGGGAGCTCCTTGTCACAAAAAGGCTAGGAGATAAAAGTCTTACTAGTTGCTACTCAGGGTGTGTTGTAATGATGAAGGGAATGCTTCCAACACTGCAGGTTCCTCAGTGAGGACCAGAAATGTGACCTTGTAGGATTTTGATAAAGCTATTTCTTTTTCCCACCACAAATTCCCTCAACTCCTCAACCCTCAACCCTCAACTCCTTCCAAGGCATCTGCTTACACACCAAACCCTCTTCCTCTCCCAGTACTCTGTCACTCAGCCACAACCTCCTTGGGTGCCATCCTCGCTGCTGGAGTGCAGGGGAACAAGACCAAGACCAAGCCCTCCCTGCGAGACAGTGGCTGTGCCCCTTGGCCATCCAGGCATGGTCTGCTAAGACCACACCACTGAACACTGCTGTGGAGTCATGGCAGCAGAGAGGTGATCAGGAGAGCAAACAAACTCCATGGGCTGCATCTTTTTCATTTAAACTATTATCTCCCCCCTTCCCTCTCTCTGCTCAAGGCCACTGGTCTCCAGAGTTTGTTAAAATCTTTGTCTCATGTGGTTGCAGAAGTGAGATGAGCCAAGGTGTCCTGTTTGCCTGAGATTCCCCTCATCAAGACTGTTTTCTTTCTGCTGTTTCTCCCCCACTTGCTGAGGTGCAAACACCTTTTCTCCTCTACCATCCCACTTGTCAGTGGTCTGAAGTCACCACAGCTCTTGCAGGCTGCAAAGTTGATCCTAGTCCACGATGCTCAACCCTGTAATGGAAGTCTAATCCGATGCCACGTGTGGCATTAACTGGTGATAAATAGCAACACATTTCTGGAAGAAACCTTGCTCAGTGGGAATCAGAATTAACATGTTCCCTTGAACAGCCTCCTCTTGGTCAGAGCTTGCAGAAGTCACACAGACTGGATGTCAGTTCCAGACAAAGCCTGTACAACACCCAGATATTGCAGACTGTTGATGGCTTCTAAAAGGGGTTGAAAACATCATCACCACAGCATAATTATTCATTAAATTGGCCAATTTCAATGCTCAGCACAATAGTTTTAAACAATACTTGATGAAAATCAGTTCCCAAGTCTGCTGAGAGGCTGATAACATCCCTGGTTACATCGCTCATCCTGCTGGTGTGCTCATTCCCAAACAATTATATTAGAGGCAGATGTCGCACAGGAATGTGACTCCGCTAATCATTGAGACACACTGAACTGCTTTGTCTTCTGAAGAAAGTTTCCATGGGATTACACTGGTAGAACAATTTAAAAATAAAAATAAAAAATTTCCAGTAACAAACCTGAAATAATTTAATGGGATATTTCTTTGAACTTCCTTGTATGGAAGAATCCAAACTAATCAAGGGTAAGGGGACACCTCTCCCCAGGAGTAAACAGCCATGAAATTCTAGTTCGCATCCAATTGCTGTAGGACCAGGCCATTTAGTGATTGTTTGTATCTTTGCAAATATACCTCCTATGTGAAGTTGCACTCTGCTGTTCTGCCAAAAAGCAGTAGTCATTTTTTGATTTCAGGGGGATTTTCTTATCCTAGACGAGAATATACAGATATTCTCATCACTTTAGAGAGGCTTTCTCAACCCAGGTGCAGAACTTTGGCATCAGCAGCCTCCCCAGAGCACTTTATAGCACATAAATCTTGCTCCTAGTTAATCAAACAGTGCTGGAGCGAGCCAAGGAACCATGAGAACATAAAATGCTCTTCTCCTCCCTTCCCACTTATCAGAGTTTACTGCTGCTTCTTCAGAGGCAGAGTGAAGAGTTTTATTGCTTCAAAGGTGAATTTAACACTGGTAAGGATGCTGCCTTTGTTGGACATGGGCATTTCCCAAGCACAGAACTTTTTACTTTTTTTTCCCAGAACTGCCCTTGGTGGACCAGCTGCTCTCCTGCCTTCACCCTTCTCTAGAACTTCTCCTTCAACTCTCACTTCGCTTTAACCACAGTCTGAGTCCTCAGCAAGGCTGGAAGTGTTGTGCAGTTGTGGTGAGGCACAACCACAGCGTTTCTCCCAGCCAAAGACTTTCCTGGGCATGTGGCTGCCTAACACTGGAGCAGAGCAAAATGCAAAGGGCTGTAAACGGGATAAGGATGCTCCTGCTGTGAATGTTCTGGCCCTCTGTGCTCCCTGGTTTGTGTGCTGCAGGACAATTCAGGGTGCATTGCCTTTTGTTGATGAA
Organism: Scytalopus superciliaris; assembly: GCA_013400415.1. Taxonomy (NCBI): domain Eukaryota; kingdom Metazoa; phylum Chordata; class Aves; order Passeriformes; family Rhinocryptidae; genus Scytalopus; species Scytalopus superciliaris. The sequence goes on along the minus strand of VXBX01009319.1, from coordinate 272,647 downwards.
GACGTTTCTGAGTGTGAAAGAGCAGATAACTCCACTGAGACTGTACTTTTCCCACCAAGGGCATACTGGAGCAAAACCCCCCTTATTTCCCAAAGTTAACACTGCAAGTGCCAGACTGGTTTTCAACCAGGGATGCTCAGGCTCAAGCTGAGCCAAGTAGAGCTAAAGACTGTACCTCCAAGCTCTCCAGGAAATCAGGATTAGCACATGAAGCAGGAGCTGCATTTAAAGACTTGTTAAACCTCCTGCTTAACACAAGCCTTCACTTTAATCTATAATGGCATCTTGTCTTGTCTTAATGAAGTTATGCAAAAAGTTCTTCACTGAAAAGGCCAATGCAGGGTTTTCTTTCTTCCCTTCAAGTTGAGATGAGAAGGACTGCCTGCAGCCTGAAAGTTTGTTTCCTTAAGGAAATGGAAAGCAAAGAACTTACTTATTAATGTTTCATATCAAGTACCTTTGAATTTCAAGGGGTAAAAATCAGCCTTGACCTGACTTCTCTGTCCAGAGTTTTGTAACGTTTTTCCCACTCTGCTGGCGCCAAGGTCAATCGGTTGCACTTCTGCCTCAGTCTGTTTTAATTCTGGTCTCTTAGTGCTGATTTCTGTGCAAGACATGGAAGCCACACCCCAGTGTATGCTACTCCCAGGCATTAACAATCTTGTGTTAAATAAATACACAAGGATACTTCTGCATCTGGTTTTACTGGCAGCAGAAAGAGACATTATATGTCTCTGGAAATCTGATAAAACAGCAACATATAAATCCTGGATTGCAGACACGGCCAGTTTAACTACACTGGACAGAATTTGCTGCAATGCTTAAGGCTGAGAAAAAGATTATCCCCTTTTTCTAAGAACTGTAAACCAGAAAACTTTAAAATTAGTATTTGGCAATATCTACAACTTCTTACCATCATATAATAACCCCTCAAATTCAGTTTCTGCAGTCTGCCCTATTGAAGGGCAGTGACTTGTCATTTGTTCTGACTTCTTTGTAGAGCATTGCACAAGCCTGTCTTTCTTCCATGAATATTTTAAAAAGCTGGATAGTTGCTTGGCAAAGGTCTGGGCTGGTGCCTGAATACAGTGCAGTCTATACCATGCTCTGCCACAAGCTTCCTGCATGACCTTGATAAGTGCCTCTGCTTCTCCCATTTCTCAATTTCTCATCACTGCAGTGAGCATTTCCCTTCTTCTGTACTTTGTCTGGAAATTCACTGAACAAGTAAATACCTCTCTATATATTCATCTTTATACAGGGCTTACTGAAGATCTTGTTTAAGTTTTCAGATGTAGAAGCAATATGATTTAATTTTTAAAAAAAGTTCTACTGTTGTTTTGTTGCTACAGTACTTAACATTATTTGACTGTTATGTATGTGTGTGTGTGTGTGTGTGTGTGTGTGTGTATACCCTGTTTGCAAGAGACATTCAACTAACATCAGGTAAGGAAAATATAGTCAATTAGTCAATGCTATGAGCTGGCACTTGAATAAGAGACAAGGCTAAGACAAGGGAGGAAGAGCAACACGCTCAAATCCCTTGCAAGTGAGATTTAATACTTGGAACAGGACAACCTTGCTACAGAAGAGGACTGCCAGACCTTGTTTCTGCTATGAGCTGTGTGCCCTTTCTCAGGGGTGGACTGAAATGTCTCCAGTGCCATCATTGAGAGTCCTGAAATGAGCTGATGCTTTGACTCCCCAGCAGCAGTGTGGGCACACCCCATCCTGCTGCCATTGAGTCCTGGGGACAATGATCCCATTCTCCCTTCCCAGGCCACTGCTTGTCACCCTTTGAATAGGAGGTGGCCAGAAGGGCATTAGGGAGGAGGTGGTTCTGGAAGCATTTTTCACTGCAAATGGGGAAAGTGAGGATGTGGAAACCTGGAGCAGGGATGAGCTTGAAGGATGAGTTTAGAGAAGAGCAAGTGGCTGAGCTGGGATCATAAAGTAAAAGCGGAAGGAAACATGGTCAGTAGAGCACTAAGGACAGGGCAGATGGAGATTTTGCCAAGAGTGATGGAGGAAGATGAAAAGGAGTAGACTGGGAGAGAAAACAGGGAATTTAACTTTGGCCAATTGCTGATAGTGATTTCTCACAAAGAAAAACACGAGCAACCAGGACATCAGAATTTCCCTCAGACCACAGGACAACCTGGCCTAGAGAACCCAGAAGTGTCTGGCTGTTTATAACAAGGAAACAAAGTCTGCATCCGTTTAAAATTTAGTCCCCATCCCTGACCTTTTTAAAAATTGCAAGTGTGAGACTTCTGGCAAGAAACTTCCCTCCCTGCTACCAAAACAGAGCCACCACCTTTCTCAGCAGACAGGGCAGTCTAGTGCAGTAATAATGGAAAAGCCATTGCTGAAATAATTCATTCAGCATGTTTAAAGAGGCTTCATTGAACAAAATTAGGAAGAATAATCCTGCAAGGAATAATATTTTTATTGATTGACAAAATTTGCATTATTAGTGGTAGAGCAATTCATAGTGCATGTATGTGGGCTACATTTAAGGAACATATTATCTACACATTAAAAAGTCACTCAGGGTGTTATGGAAAAAGAGTATCTACAGATAACATTGACACAAGCAAAGCTGTGAGTACTTAACTACTTATCTTTGCTTAAGTGTCCTCTTAGAAACACACATCTTAATTTACAGAGCTTAGGTATGAATGAAATCTGTACCCCAACTCTTCCATTTGATTATTCCAGATACTGAACTATATTCTTTTCTTAGCTCCTTGGTTGATGCGGACACATCTGTCTGTCAAATCTAAACCCCTTCTGAAGAGATGTTGCCAGTACTCCGGCTCATGTTTTGCCATGGTTAAGTAGTTTCTACGCTTTGCCTTGATGAAAGTGTAGGATTTGTCCTTTGGGGTCAATGTTGCATTTATAGTTTTTAAATGAGCCTTTGTAGTTAAATCTTAGAGACGTAATTCACTGCAGGGAAACTGTACACAGTTAAGCTTTGTCAAGCAAGAAAACATGTATTATATGTGTGCATAACAAGAATTTGAGGGCAAAATTCTTCTGTCTGAGCCACATAATGGGGTGAGAAGGTGTGCTGGAGATGCACCGTGGCCAGCTGCTGGAGTGTAATTATGTGATCTGCTCACTTTGATGGTAAAGCTAACTTCAGATGTTCCAGTGAAATAGAAACATTCCAAACACTGTGTTTAATAGTTTAATTTTCCACTAAAATATGTGTGTCCTTCAAAGATGCATTCTTGTTGAAATAACTTCAATTAGGGACAGATATCATGACAAGGTATAACGTGGATCTTCCATGCGCTCTGTGGCTCAGAGGAGAATTTTGCCAAGCTGGATCAGCCGAGGGGCACAGTGTGTCCACAAGGGAAAGATGAAAATAGCTGTGGGGTGTAATTGTCATCCAGGAGTTTGGTGGATTTGACACTTTACACCAGCAGCACTTGAGAATCAGGGAGGGTTCCTGAAGCTGAGTGTTAAGTACATGAACCTGAGCAGCGTAAATGTCACAGGAATAAGGCTGATTTGGGAACTGGTGTTTGTTCATAGAGTCTCCTGCCTTTGTTTATAGACACGATTGAAGTCCATGTACTAGTATGCTCAAGCGTTATCTTTTTCCCCTTTCTTTTTCCCTTTTCTTGAGATAAGAGCATAGCACAGGTTATTCTGAGAGTACAGGAAATGTCAGTGATATTAATCACTGATTAATCAGGACCTCTAACAAAGGCCCTGCTATTTTGAATATTCATATTACCATGGCATTAGGAATGTCAGAATTGCCATTGTTCTGCAGATAATGACACATCCCAGCTCTTCCTGCTCAGCATCTCTGGGATGCAGCTCCGATGAGAGTGAACCACACTGCTTCTTCTGAAGCACTGCCCTTGTTCTCCAGATGGGAGGCAGAGGCACAGAGACATGAAATGACTTGGCCAGATCACATGGGATCCCAAGGAGAGCCAGGAAAGGAACGCAGATCTTCTTAGTCCTGGCACAGGGAGGGAACTTTGTTTCTTATAAACAAAATAATTCACATACCTGACATGAAAGGATATATCAAGATGATGAATGTATGTGTGAATACATGTGCACCTAAATAATACACATATAAAATGTATGAGATATATAATATTAGATGTGTAACTCATTCAGACTTGGCCAGAAAGAGCTACTGTAGTCCTGGCTGAACAAATTTATGCAAATCTTTACTTTGTAATATTCTTCAGGCAAATCAAATGTTCATGGAACTGTTAGTCTCTGATCCCCAACCTAGAAAATAGGTTTTGATGGAAAAATGAATCTTAACAGAGGGAGGAGTATGAAGAGGGAGTTCTCTGTTGTCCACCTCCTCACCACCAACTCGAGGTCATTCTTTGGGTTAGACCACCAGGATTAGCCTTTGGGCCAGGACCTTTCTTGCACAGCTGCTAGTCAGCTTGAGAAGTTTGTTGCTTTAGAAGGCTGTGGAGGCAAGGAGTGCCAGAAGGGCCAAGGGATTACACAAATTCATAAACAAAAGGTGCAAGCAGGAATGTGCCCTATAATGTCACAAGTTAGAACACGGAAAATTCCAGTGAGATACAAAAGGCCAAAAAATTTTTTACCATGACGGTGGTCAAATATAGCACAAGTCACCCAGAGAGGCTGTGGGATTTCCCATCCTCCGAGGTGTTCAAGGCTGGACTGAACAAGTCCCTGAGCAAATTGATCTTAGTCCAGCTCAAAACTGAACTAAGCTCTCTTCAGAGGTGCCTCCCAGCCTAACTTATTACTTGGTTCTCTAACCAAGTTACCAGCTCCTCCTTTTACTCCTCTGTTTCTTTCCTCTCCTCCCCACTGGCTCATTTTCTCCCTAACATAGCTGATCTTGCAGGAGGATGGGTTTGCTTCCCCTCCTGTACAGGAACCCTCAGGCTGTGGCGTTTAGGATTTCCATAATACTCTCAGGTCTCATGTCTCTTAAGGCTGATTTCTTTGCTCTTTTCTCTGGAGCCTTTCCAGTCCCAGCCCCTTGAAACGGAAAAGGTTTTCCTCAGGCAGCAGGTCAGTGGTGCCCTCAGTCAGGCAGGAATCCCTGGGATTTAACTAGCCAGGGAAAGAGCCAGCCCAACCCTGCCACCAAACGGTGGTTTCCATGGCCATGGCACACCAATTTCCTAACAGTCACCATGCTCTTGCATTTTACCTGGCTTGTGCCCCCACATTGCCAGCCATGCTATAGGAAGCCTGCAATAGGCTGAGGTCTAACACTGTAAAAAGTGGGAATTAACTCAGTTTAAGCTGATTTTGGTGTCTGCACAAGTGCCTTGCTTAGCTGGCCTGTCAATGCTTATTTACGTGGAAATGAAGAGGCAATGACAGCATGAGATGTATTAACAGGAAAGAAGACACTTATTTTTAAGTGCCCATACTAGAAATGGGAGGCTGTTTTAATGTTTTGTGCCTCTTCCTGCCCTGAAGTATTTCAAACACTCATGTCTTGTTTGCTGAACACTCTGAACAATACACGTGTAGTTACAGTTCGATATCATAAATCACCTAAAGAACAAGATGGTCTTTCAGAACAGAAAGGACAATTTTGAGGAAGTTTATTTTTTAAATGGCAATATTTATCCTCCTAGTACTTTAGAAAGAAAAAAAGAATCTCAGCTGTTGGGCCTGAAAACCACCTGGAAATCATTAGAAAAAGCCTATAATCTGTCTCTGACATTGTGTGTTTCTGTGTATGTGTGAGTGCACATGTATATCTGTGCATATATATGTATATTAAAAAACAGAACAAAATTAAAGTGGGTAGGACAAAATTTCACAAACCAAGTGAAATCCAAAGCTCCAATTTTATTTTAGATAAATGCACATTTTTGAGCCAACGTGGAGGTATGAACCTGAACAGGAACAGGCAGGATAAGCAGTGATGGAAGCCGAGTTTCTCCTCCAGAGGCTGTGCTGGAGTAGCTGCGTTGGCAGAGACCCCAGATGTAGCTGTGTATATACTAATGGCAGGAGCTCTGTATCTGATACAACTATGCTGTGTCTCCTGGTAATATAAGTTGGGTCAGCAAAATAAATCTTAGAAGGCCCTACTGAATGCTGATGTTCCACCTCAGGAAGATTTCCAGAGTTCATCTTTGTTCAGAGTGGAGTTAAAAACCTGAAACTTCAAAATTACTGTAAGGGAAACCTTTAGTGAAAAGGAGACAAACAAATATGAGGTATGGTTCCTTGATTTAAATTAAATCTATTGATCTGATTAATTTTGACTTTTCAAGGTTTCCATTTTGAACTATGTATTCTATGACTGCTTTCTCCCATTATGATCCATATTACAATAAGATATGGTGGAAATGCAAATTACTTTACTCTCAGGTGGAATATGATGTTTCAATAATTTTTCTGCTCGATTTTACAAATCTTCCCAATCCTGATAGAAACAATCAGTCTTACTTCCATTTCTCTGCCTAGTCCAGTATTCAAATATTAAACAATTAGAGAGCAAAAGACATAGCTGGTGGCCAGCAAATCCATGTAGACAAATCCTACTTCTAAGTTAGGTACAGTTTTTTCCTATTGATCAGACAGCAAGTTGTCATTGTAGGGCATTGCCAAAGGATGTAACAGACACAGCACAGGCTGCTTGCATGCTGTGTTTTTTTCATTTACTCAGGTGTGCTATTTATATGCATTCTATGGGATCAACTTAATTACCCCAGGAGTGATAACTGCAAGTTTTGCAAGTGGGGCTACTGAACACAGCAAGGGTTCAGCGGCTGGAATATGAAGTGGCTTCAACTTAAAGAGGTGTGTGACAGCTCACACTGTTCCCACAGGCAGTCCAGGGAAAGGTGATGCCCTCTCACTTCACACCAGCCTCTGTTTCTGTGTGAGTGATAAATCGGTGATGAATGTTTGCTCTCTGCCACGAAGGGAACAGAGCAAGCAATTATCGTCACTGCTCCCTTCCAAATAATAATGAAAGCATCCTCTTCATTTTCATGAACTCTTCAGTATTTGATCACCTGCTCCTCTCGAGCAAAGTGTCCTCTCCCCAGAAGCACATCACCAGATTTACTAGCTCTCCCAAAGGTTTGGCTCAACTCCAACTCTTCTGTGCACATGGACAAATCTCTCCTTGGTACAAAGAGGTCCTGACTTGTGATGCCTCTGCTCTGAAAAGGTTTGTTATAAAACAGTTGTTCAGCAGCTCATCAGACACAGAGGAGAAATTATGGTTCTCAGTGTCACCCATAGACTACTGTGGATCTCCGAATTCAGACCAGGAGCAAAAGAATACAAAAACCAAAAAAACAAAAACCAACCAAACAAAAAAAAACCAAAACAAAACCAAAAAAAACACAAAAAAATAAAAACAAAAAAGAAAATTAATTGAGGCAACTGTCTCTCCTACAGAGAGAGAAGTCACATTTCTCTCTGTCACATCCATCTTCCCTCTTTACATACATTGTTGTTGGTCAGTGATATTTTGAGCTTTTGAACTGGACTGGATCCAACTGTGGATCCTGCTTCAGGCTGCTGGAGGTTATTTCACAAAAACATACATGGTTTAAACAAGATTTCTGTGCTGATACTTTCTAAGGGGGTCAGCTGCTGGTCTTGGTGCTTTTCTCGACCCTTTCTATACACTCCTCATGATGGCTGATCATAGGAGGAAAAAAGTCCGAAACAGAGGATGGAAGCTCATAGAGGTGAGTCCACACTCATTCCCCCAGAAGAGCAGACCCTGAAAATCAGTGTATGTCCCATCTTTATACAGAGGATGTACAGCACTGCACCTTGGAGTTTATTTCTGTGAAGAGTTAAAGCACTTCTATTGTATTTATCTTCACTGCTGTCCTGCCTTTAGGACCCTTTCCAGAACAATATATCATGGCCCAGGTGCAACAATGCTGTCCCACAATGTGCACTTTGGAGAAAGATTTCCAGGCACTGTGGGAGAAGATGTTTTCCAGCAGAAGATCCATGATGCTCTGTTGCAGACAGGGCTCCTCAGCTTGCTCTGACAGCAGATCCCTGGGGGTGTGATCTGCCTCTGAGCCATGACCTGCTGCAGGTTCACATAAACGGATGGCATCTCCAGAAATCTCCCCAGTTCCCTCCTTGCTCCTGCCATAATTTATTAGTGACTGATGTCAGGAGCCAAGTAGCTGCTGGGTGGGGGTGAAGTGCAACTCCATGCTCACTCCCAAAGGCCATGTTCTGCTCCTGGGGGTTTCTCCCGTCTTTCAGAGGAGGAAGGGGCTCCCATTGCAATGCAGGCATAGGAAAAAATGAGAGGAGACAAAGAATAACCAGGAAGGAGGAGGAATGAAAAGAGTGTTCAGAGTCACTGACCAAACAGACCAGAGGCATCCAGGCATGCTGCTCTTGCGTGGTTTCAACCCCGTGGCCAAAGAGCCTTGGCTCTCCCAGGCCTTGGCCATGGTGGGGTCGGGGGAGAGAGGCAGGGGACAAAGGTAATAGTTTCGCAAGGACATAATGATCTTGAGCAATTTCTGTGCAGGTATAAACATGATTTCCTGCAGCACTGCTTGGCACATATGTCTCCTCACTCAAGCAGGACTGAATGCCTTTGTTTACTGTGTTTGATGCAAGGAAAACTTCTGATACGTTTTATTTATGAGGTGTCCTAACGTAGTGATACTTTTTGTGTGCATGAGGTAGGGAGGGAATTGGTTGCCTCTCCATGGCTCCTAATTTGAATGGCGAGGGCTGGGTTTGTAGACATGTGTGGAGCGATGTCTTAAAAGCTATACAGACCTGGGCTGTGTAACAGGATCAGCAAAAGTGAGGTGTCTACTAATGAATACGTTCACAGCTTTCCCCAAAGCTCATCTGCTTCTTTGAGATGACTAAAAGACAGCAAAGGTGGTTCAGAAATCAGGAGGCGAGAGACCAAAAGATCTCAACCTTTTAGACAATCCAATTGACTTCATGGAGATGTCTGAACTCTCCAATACCCTGCAGCACAGAATCTCAAGAACTGTGTGAGGAGAGGACTGATATGACACACATAGAGAGGCCTGGAGCCCTTGGCAGAGGGGTTTGGAGGACTTTTTCTCCTGACTGGTTAAAGATGCTCACTCTAGAACCTGAGGAAATGGTGTGTTCTTGGTCCACACAGATGAAACAGGCAGTAAAGTGGCAGCAGGAGGTGAAGAGGCAAAGCATGTCAGAGGGAGAGCCCTGGTACAAGGTAAAGGTTGGAAGCCAGTGAGACTAACTCTGACCGCAAGGTGGGAAAAATACAGAGCCTTGGTGAAGGCTCCTATAAGTATGAAACTGGGATTCGTTGCAGGCTGGATTAGGAAATAATGGGAAAGACAAGGAAGAGATAAACCATCCAAATAGAATTCTTTGGGGCAGAGTGCAGGCAAGAACTGAACACAGTGGGATAAGCCTTGCACAAGAACATGCACTGAACAATGTGCTGCTCAAAAGTGAGTCATTTAAAGGCAGTTTGGGTGCATCTGCCCTGCAGTTACTTCTGTGAATGCAATGAATTATTAGATTTGCTGGCATGGGCTGTTCTGAACAGGGCAGGTTACTATAGCAGTGTTTACTTTTATATCAAACAAACTTTTCCAGTGCAAGTTACCTTGGGGACAAGCCTCCCCACTGAGCAATCGCGATGTTACAGCTCAGCCCATGTTTAAGCCTTTCCTTAGTCTCCATTCCCAGGAGGATTTGATGCAAAAAGGCTTTAATAATCACTTTAGGAAAGAAAAATGGACCTATGGCTTCCTGCTGACTTAAGTGTTAGAGCTGTATGGGGTTTCTGCACAAACCAGTCCATTCAACAAAGCCACAAATGGAGTTTTGGAGAAATGGATGCTTTTCCTGAAAACAGGTGGAATTTACCAATAGTTTTGGCATTGCTAAATGCAAACACATACTGTATAGGGATGTGGTGTAGAAGACAGATATGAAAGGTTGAAGATGATGATGAAAATGTCAAACAAGATTTTGAATTTTCTTTGTTTCATTTGGAAACACCTTCTCTTCATTCCATTCTCATCCTCTTTTGACAGTCCCCTCCTTCTAAGTCTTTCTTAAGTGCTTAGGCAACTTGCAAAGAAATTTGCAAGGTCTAAGTGGTCTGGGGTTTCCAAAGTTATTTTTTCTTCCATCTTGCAAAAGAAAAAGGCCCAAACCTAGTAACAAGGAGTATTCTATATAATATAAGTAGTGGAAATTAAGCCAGTTGTATGGTAGTCAGCCTCCTTTTTAGGAAGGAGAAGAAGCAAGATATATGCAAGCCTCTACTAGGAGGGGTGGGGAAGGAAGCATCCAAGAATCTGGTCCCTCTCTGTGTCACATACAGGTCCATTGTATTACAACTCTTGCGTGTTTGAGTGTAATATCCACCCTGACCTGACTGTGCATATAAAGCACAAGGCACTGGCGGGTCTATATATACTTTCCTGCAGGAAATATCAAAGTCACTTCCCCTGCAGTGTTTCTTCACCAACTTAACTGAAGCAATGTCTGCAGTGATGTGGTGAGGAGGAGAAGGATCTGTCTGCCACTGCAGCTGAGCACAGGCTACACCAGCTCCCTGACAGCAAGGGCTAATTGCATCAGCTTTCTTACTGCAGAGACCTTCCTTGGCCCAGTAAGCATACAGCCCCCTGAAATATCCCAGTCTCTGAGTCATCCTACCCACAGAATTCAGGGCAAAATTCAGCCCATCACATCCTGCTTTTTACTTGAAGAAAACAATGAGCAGCAGGTCTGCCAGCAGGGTCCTAATGCACTGGGGACTCCTGTGGGCCCCCAGAGGACTCCAAGGGGATGTGGGCAACATCTGTCCAGGAATCCAAATGGCTTCTTTGGTCCATATATCTGGATGTATCACAGGATACAGGGATGCACTCGAGTTTCCAGACAGGCCTCTTGCTTTGTAACATGTCTGCTGCTGGTGGTGGGTGTTTGCAAGGCCATTACAGTTGGCTCAAAGTATGATGATCCCTCTGGACTTCAGCAGGATGCACTGCAGCTTAATTTTGGCACCAACTTCATACATTGCAGCTTCCAAGTCACTTCTAACTGCTGGGCTTAATTTATTTAGAAGATGCTCTGCTTTACTCCACAGGTTTTAGGTAGCTCATTGGCTGATGCAAAATCCCCTTTCCCTCATTGTTTTAGATAGCACTAGTAGGCAGAGTGTGGCAGGCAATAGGTGCCATGGAGATGACAGGAAAAAAATCACCTTGCAAAATGGTACTATCCCTGAATTCACTTGACGATTTGGAGGCATTTTAGCATCCAGTTACAAGTGGGACAGGATCTGTGTTGGACACAACACTTTGTGTCCACTTTGTTCCAGCCACAGGGACAAAAGAGAAATTTACTTTCCATCAGCATCACGATGTTCTACAAATTCTATCAACATCCTATGTCATTCAAAAATAGCAAATTTCTCCTTTTCAGAACAAGCTACAAGAAAATGTGCTTTGGAGTTATAATCCAAAGGAATTCTCCTTTGACAGACCAACAGCTTAAGTCACATGCAGAAAGTCCAAGGTAAGGCTGGTTTTCTGTGTGTTTGGTTTTGGTGGGTGTTTTTCTCCAAAGCCCAGTTTGTCTCTCTAGAGGGTATATGAGCCATAGCTAAAATCTCTTTGAGTTGTACAGTGGAGCCCGTGGCTCCAGTAGCTGCTCAGGGATTTTGCAGCTGTTCTCCAGCAGAGATGTGTAATAACTGTGCAGAAACACATATGTATTTTCTTTCATAGTGGATGTTAATTTATGAGCTCACTTAGAACTTTAATACTTGGTTGGTTTATGCTACACCTTTTTTTGTTATACACAGACAACATTTCCTGAACCAGAATGGCAACTGGATATGAGGTTGCCTCAAATCCTTGTCAGTCTGCCACTCAGAAATCCCACCCTAAACCCAGTTGGGTCATTTGTCACAGAATATTATTAGTTCCCTCTAAAAGGCCCTCAGAGTAACAAATGGGAGGTAGAAAAGGTGATTGAAGGCTTATTTCTGGTGAGAAGATGAAGACTGAGAACAAGATGCTTTTCTTTAGTGCTTTCTCAGTATGTGATGCATCTGGAGGTCTGAAGAGTCCTTCTCCCATTATATTTGTCTCAGCATTACTAACATAAGACACCACTTATTTACGTCAGGATAGAAGTCACATCACATGGATATCTGACAACTTCCCTTCTTAGACACACCCTGAAAACAGGTTTCATGCAACCAGCTCTCTGCCATATAGGTGCTTGGGCACTCACACAGACGGATGGAAGGAAGAACCAAGGGTTTATGTGGCTCTCTCAGCACAGCAAAAGGGGATTCCCATGCAGTAGGTGGGCATCCTACTCACTGGGCTGTGGCATACAGGTAACATCCAGCCTCTGCTTCCCTATCCTATCCACATTTCCAAAAACCTCTGCAACTCTTGTCCTCTTCCCTCCAAATTATCCTTTTATTTTCCAGTAAAAGAAGTCTTCAAGTAGTCCCAGGTGAAACAGACTATCAGGACTCAAAAAAATTATTTTATTTGGTCTGTTTTTTTAAAAGCTTTATTGGTTTCCTGAAACTCACAGCAAAGTAAAAGAAAACCTTAGGTTATTTCAAGCATGGTTTAAGCATGTGGTTGACTTCTCCTGGTTTTCAAAGGTACTTTCAACAATACTTGGAGGTAAACTCATGCCCTAGTGCTGCATTGAATGAATCCCCTCTGTTCTTCAAACAAAGGGAGCAAACAACCATGACAGCACAGTATTACAGAGATGTGCTTAAGGACGTTTCTTGGGCTCTGGCTAGAGCAGCCTTTTGGAGCTTCATTTCAAAACCTAGACAAATCTCTGGAAGTTGTTCTGACATGTATTATAATAATAAATAAATAATCACGTGGCATTTTATTACACTGTCAGAACTCTCTTTGCATGGGATACCAGTGGATCTGGATGAAGCCAATTCTAATTACAGATAAAAGGTTTGATGCATGAAAAGAAGTTGGTATTTACCTCCAATTATCTGAGGGAGGAGAGATAGGGATGTGCTTCCTTTTATCATTTTCATTAAATTTCTTTTGAAATTCAAAGACTCCTTGACTTTCTGAAGATGCAACAGTCTTTTCAACTTGCCGTCAGTGAGGTACAGGTTGTTTTCCGTGATGTGTTGTGCAAGTTCAGACACTGGGATCTCTCCCTCCTCCCTTGACTCCACTACAGCATTGGATGGTGCTTGCTCATCCAGTTGCATCTTTCATGTCTCTTTGCTGAAGTTTAAACTCCTGGACTTGCATTTCATGTATTTCAGGTCTGAGACCAGTCAGCGTGTATTTGTAAACTGCCTCTGACTTCACATCACCTGAAGTAAACCACTTTGAGTGAAGAAAACCTCCAGGCCATTGGGGATTGTTAGGCAGGGATAATGCCAGGTCGTTGAATGTTGGACCTACAGATGCCATTTTACCCCAGAGAACCCTCTGAGGAGGCTAAGAGAGGGGATGAGAAGCAGACAGATCGACATGCTATCACAAAGAAAGCAGCTCTTGGGAACAGGGCAGAACAGGACGTTGTCAGCTCCATTGCTGCTCAGAGTTCAGAAGACCTGATGTTTGTGACTCTTCCTCCCTCCCTCCCTCCCTCCCTCCTGGGCACTCTGAGCCCATCCTCTTTACTTGATCTTATAATAGGTTGCTTACTTCTCCTCTTCATTTCTCCATCTGCAAATTGGGGATGATGTGCCTAAAGCTCCTTGAAATCCTCTGCAGGGAGGTGCCACAGAATGGAAAGTATTAGCTATCAGTATCCTTGTTAATATTCTGCTCAACTCTGAGTGAAGTCACATAATCCTGTGTTTGGGTCATCGCTATTTGTTGCTATGGAAATGTGTGTTATCAGATACTACAAATTCAGTGTCTGAGGACATTTGAGGAGGGGGAAAATCCTTTGTTTGAAGAAACACTTGTTGTCAGTGGCAGGAAACTTTTCAAGGAAGGAGGGAATTCACCTATTTCTTTTGTTCTCCAAAATTTGCTGGAATGAGTGAATACACTCACCCCCTGAAAGCTGGTATCTCTTTCTTACTCGATGCACTATTCCAAAGCGGCTGCACATGCTGGGTGAATTTCCTGCAGTCGCATGTGAATGCATCTGGTAGGATCATTAACACCAGAGCAGAAGACAAATGCAAAGTATGTGCTTGACCATGTGGGTGAACGTGAGCTGCTTAAGACTGAGTGCCGTAATAGAGATGGAAAGTCTTACGAGGGAAGATCAGTATCCCCTCATCTCTTTGGTAAGGGATTAAGGCAGTTGGTCTTGCAGGAGTATTCATAGAGTGTGAGGCCAAAGGCGACACTTAGGTCACCTAGGCCAGCCTCCTGAATGTTACAGGTCATGGCATTTCATTCAGTGAGCCCCAAGCTGAGGCCTGTAACTTATCATCAGGCTACAGCAAAGCTTTCAGCCAAAGGGGCAGATGGTCACAACTCTGCCCAGTTTGTTCCAGAAAATAAACACTCTTACTGGTAATGCACAACTGGTAAGGGTGGGTGCAGATCAAACCAAGGTTGCTGCAATGGGGTTAAACACAGAAATGGATGCACTAGTCTAATGCAACTTAGAAATTCAATCTGGTGGGGTTACATCACTCTGCACCTCAGTCCCTCCCAGATTCAAAGCTCTGCAGGAATATACCATTTCCCTGGGAACATTCTTACTTACCAAGTGTCTGTGTAATCTTCCTTGAGTTAAACAGAATAGTCTTCTTGGGTAGCTTGCTGCTCATTTCTGTGGTTCTCTACTGTGGTTCTCTGTGTGCAAATCTGACAATATTTCTAAATCTATAGATGTCCAACAGATCTAAGTGCTCACTATCAGTACTGTGCATTGAGTCTACAGGTTTAAAAATTCCTTTCTGGGTTTACTCAGCATCACTTTCACTTCTAGACCTTACTGTCAAGTTTCCTGAGCAAAGTCTGCTGTAAGGGAAAACATGGTTCAGGTTTAGAGAATGTCTCTATTTGAGGTATTTACTGGCCATGGTCTTACCTCATACTTAAAGATGAAACACAAGCCCTGCCTTTGTTTGGATCTCTGTGTTGAGTGCATTCCTCATCCTTTACTGGTTTTTCATTCTATTTTTCTCCCTGCCTCACAGAAAACTGATTTCAGGTTAAAAGCAGGCAGAAAGGTGTCTAAGACCAAGCAGGGCAGGCTGACTTTTCCTAGTTGATATCTTTATTTTCAGCTATTTTTGTATTTATATTCAGATATTTTTATATTTCAGCTATTGGGACAGGTTGTAAAAGCTCAGTAATACAGGGATGTAGCCAATGGCAGGGAGGGTTGGCAAGGACCTCAACATCGTGTATATACTATTTTTAGCAGGTAAACACCTGCACCCAGCACTAACAGAAGGCTCTTGCAGTGAGAAATGGCCAACCTATGAAAAAATGTATGTATATATGAAAAAAGATATGTATATATGTGGGTATATATATATATATATATATACACATGGCTGTACATATACATATATATACTTGCCAATAATTTTCTCGGATAATTTTTTAAACCATTTAAATGACATATTTCATATTTAATGGAAAGTTCTAGTGACAGCCTTACTAAAGAAAGGAATATATGCTGTGGGGTAATTGTATATTGTGCTCTATAAATTCCCCGTCTGCTAAGAAAGATGATACAGCTTTTATTTTGCACAAGTTTCAGGTTTACAACTCCGACAGTAAAGATCAGCCTGGGAATCTGAACAGCAGCTTACTATTTCTGCATCTCTACTACCATGGTGATTTTTGCCATCAGAAATGAAACGACCAATTACAGAGCTGAATCATGAAACAGGGCAGGATATACTTCGCTTTTCCATCCAAATCGGCAGAACCTGCAAAGCTTTTGCTACTTGCAATTACTATTAACACGCTCCAAGTCACAAGAAGACATTCAGAACTGCTCAAGGAGTTGCTCATCAGGAGCAGAAATGGTGAACTTAGATCTTGTTTGCAGAAAGCCATTTTTGGACACTTTCTATTGCTAACACAGATTAGTTCAGTGTCTGTGACATTGTCAGTTCTTTTCAATGGCTGCCAGTATTCAGTACAAATGTTAGGAAAAGTGCTGGTGGGGAAAACCAGTGTCTGTTCTCCATTTGTGATGGGAAAATGGAGGTGCTGTGTTTTCCAGCTTGGCAAGTTGTTCTTCATGGACCTCAGCTCTTTTTACTGCAGCACAGACCACAATTCTGACCTTGCAGGATGGTTTAGCAAGAATTATACAGGCTTAATTGTTAGGCCTGTTGCAGGTAAAAACCCCAAATAGACATATAATAACACACAACAGAGTGCCATATAATTTTAGAAATATTTAATACATCCAAATTCTGTATGTGCTAGCCACAACACATGCCACTTCTTAGTAAAACTCTACTTAACTAAAAAGCAGTTAAAAATTTGCAGCTTTTTTCATGCAATTTCTTTAGTCAAGATTTGCAAATCTGTCTGTATCACTCTTTTTCCCTCCAGGTCAACTTTTGATCATTTGGGCCCCTTGCAACAAACACTTGGCAGAAGGGGAGGGAATTCACATATGCTGTACTCTAATTATTTCTGTGAATACTTATCTCTGCTGTAAGGAGAGAGAAACCTCATTAGCTTGCAGGGTAATGCTGCAAAAGGACCTCAACCACTACAGGCACAAAGGGTGTCTACAGAAGATTTTGTAATGGCCCAGCCACAGCCACATCTTGTGTTTTATTAGACTCCAAAGCCTCAAGTCACAAGACATGCAGCCCTGAGCAGCTCAGCTCTGCCTCTTTGTTCTTGGAGTTACTTGTTTTTAAAACTCGCTGGGTACACATCAGATGCCAACATGAGAAACTCAGCCAGCAGCCCAGGAGTTACAAACCACATCAGCAAGACACACTTCTTTCACTTACACATCTGCAGAACTCCAGGCAGTTTGAGCCAAAGGCAGAGTTTCTGCAAATCAGTCCTGACACTGCTGAGCTTCAGCATCAGTCATCTCCCCTCTTGATTTCTGTAAACCCCTTGATGGCAGCCAGTGCCAGGGACAGAGCAACATAAACCAAGGGACTGCCATGCACTGGGAGCTACCAGCTGCCCTGTAGGCTGTTGCTAAATGCTGCACTGTCCTTGAGTAAGGAGTTTACTCAATCAGGAGTTAATTAGGACATCCCCAGGGTACATTCACAGGGATATAGGTGTTAGGAGAAAACAACATACAGTTTTTAGTCCTGGGCTGGGCAGGAAGCGCTTAGAATCTTAGAATCATTAAAGTTGCAAAAGACCTCTAAGATCATTGAATCCAAGCATTAACCCAGCACTGCCAAGTCCACCATTGAGCGCCACATCTACACATCTTTTAAATACCTTCAGGGATGGTAACCCAGACATTTCCCTGGGCAGCCTGTTCCAATGCTTGCCCACCCTTTCAGTTAAGAAATTTTTCCTAATATCTAATCTAAACCTCCCTGTGCACAACTTGAGGCCATTTCCTCTTGTCCATCACTTTTTACCTGGGAGAAGAGGCTGAACCCCACTTGGCTACAACCTCCTTTTAGGTAGTTGGAGAGAGCAATAAGGTCCTGCCAAGCCTCCTTTTCTCCAGACTAAAGAACCCTACCTCCCTTGTCAGACTTGTGCTCCAGACCCTTCCCCAGCTTTGTTGCCCTGCTTTGGACATGCACACTTGGATCTAGTTTAGCAGAACTGACTGGTAAGACCCACACTCAAAAAGCACCATTACCTGACTCATTTATGGGGAGTTGTCCTGTGTGGCTGCAACATAGCAGACCTCTTCTCCTGCCCCAGCTCCCTAGAAATCCTGCCCTGGCATTGCCCCATGTCTAGTTGCCATTTACCCTGGGGCTGCATATACCAATATTTGCTGACTTGGCTTCTCCATGCAGTGGAGGAGATGCCTGCAGCACTTGCTGGTGATGTGCCCCATGTACTGCTGGATATTTGCAGTCTGCTCCTGACTGCGTGACTTTGGTCTGCTCTCTGCTTGTGTACAGGCACTCAGGGATTTTCCAGAAGAAAAACATATGCCCATTCCCTGCTCTTTGCTCCCTTTCATTGGATTCAAATGGTGCCAGGTAAAGCTTAAGGGTTTTAAGTGAGCAAAACAAAAACGATGGTGAAATGAAGCCATGAGTCTACAAGGCAAGACCAATTGCATGTTTGCTACAGATACCCGAGGGCAAAGGTTTGTTTTTTATTTACCATGGCTGTTCCAGGATGCCTCTCATTTCACACACATTTCAACCTGGTCCCTGATGGCAGCTCTCAATGATGATTTTTGATCACTAGTGACACTTTCCATATCACCCAGTCCACTTGTTTTCATCCTACAGCTCCAGCCACCATTTCCTGGACTATTTTCCACTTGAAAGCAACTCTCTCTCTCACCCAGTTGTGTCTGCCTGACATGTCCCTGCTCCTTCCACTCCCTTCATCTCAAAACCTCAGCCTTTTCTCCCACATCTTACAAAAGCTGCGTCCTCCTCTCTGTAAGGACAAGCTAGTTTCCCAGCCCTCTCCTCCGCGTCCGCATCAGCCATGCACTTTCCAAGCCTCTTCCTTCCGGGCTCTTTTCTTAGGCCGCACTCCCTTCTCCAACTCCCCCCGCCACCTCCTCAGCTCTCCAGCACAAACCAGCATTCGCTGTGCCTCCAGCCTTGGATCGCTGACTTCCTCCTCCGAGAGCAGCCGCAGCAGCTTCCTCTGACCGCGGCTGTCCCAGACACTCTGGCTCCACGGCACACCCTCCACGCGCACGAAAACACTACACCAGGGCTTTGCTTTCTTCTTCAAAAATTCAGCTCAGCCCAGACAGCTGTGCCATTGAGGAAACACCTGTAATGCTTGTCACCCACTGTGCCATCACCAGCATGGGCACCCCAATCAACTCCACCAGCCATCGTGACCCACTGCCATGGATGCCTCTAAGGACTGCAGTGTTTGCTCATGTCCTTATGCATCCTTGTATCCTGTAGGACCTTCCTGACAGAGGATGACTTCTTTTTTCCCAAACCAAATCTGTTGTTTTGTTACAATGCAGACGCCCTGTAAACCACAGGGTGCCAAAATTTTAGGTGGATCCGTAGAAAACCACCCTCTGGGTAGAATTTTGCACAAGAGATGGGGAATATTCTTCTGGAGTTGGTGCCTGAGGGCAAGCTTGGCCCAAGGCGTTGTAGGGTATGGGTTGGGTTATCTCTCTTGGGGAGCCTTGTTCACTCACCTGTCCTCCCAGGTGCAATGACTCACCATTCTGCACCATCAGCTTGTGTAATGGAGGGCGAATCCCTCCCTGTAAGCAGATCCTGTTGGAACTTGCTGGGAGGCAGGCTGCTCTGTGTGTGCCACCAGCCTGGACAGAGCTGCCAGGGATGGGGACAGGACCTGGCTGTCCTCAAGCAGCCTTCCATGGCTACACAGCAGTAGGGCTGCTGTTGCCAGTGAAGTCTGGACCATCCCTGATGACCTGTGCCTGGGCTGTGCAGATGTTCACGTGATTGCTGGCAAGGGTTAACCAAGCTCTCTTGTCTTTGGTGCTTCAAGCTCCCAGGCAGATGTCTGTTTTCAGGTCACATGAACTCAACAGACTTGGAACAAGCTGCAACTTGGCAGAGACATCCAAAGAATATCCAGATGTTGCAGGAAGTGCTGTCAGGTTGGGTCAACCTAGGACTAATTCAGTGCTGGTAGAGGCCATGGTGTTGTTGGCCTCCAGCCTCCCAAATAGAAAGCTACTTTTAATTTCCTGGTGGCTTCTGGCCACCAGAACCACCAGGATCTCCTGTTCCCAGCTGTTGGAATCTGATTGTCATTGGCCAAGCCTACTTTTTACTTACTTAATTTTCTTCTGCAATTTAAACTAGAGACATTTTGCTGATTTCTACCTTTCTATGCAATGGTTGTGTAATACTCCTAGCTTGGGAAAGCTGCTGTGTTCCTGTCCAAAGCAGCTGTGCTGCAGTGGCAGATTTTGGTCATCCTTATTACCTAGATAGAGTGTTTGTCATCTGTCTGGACACCCTCAGGTCTGGGAGGGAATACTGTGATGATGATGAGTTAAATGCTTTGACCTCGTTTGAGAATTTTACTGGGGAACACATGCAGAACTTGGCTAGCAAGGGGTTCGGATAGTCAGCTTGTTCTTTACATTTCTGTTCACTTAAACTACATATGCTCTGGCAAATGCTACCTGGAAAGCCTGGCATGGCTGCAAACTCTCCATCTCAAGTAAATCCTGGATCTGCCTACAGGATGGGAGACTGCTCTGAGAAGTGGTGCCAACAATGTGTAGAGATGATTTCTGTGCAGTGGAGTGACAAGAAAAGTCTAGCTCTTTCACAGAGAGATGGAAGGTGGGGAGTGACATGCAATCAGGAAAGAGGTCCTGCATTTGATACCAGAAAGGGTTGTGCTAGGGCAGCAAGAGGACATGAAGACACTGGAGGGTGTAATGGAGGATCAGTGAAGTGGGGCTGTAGCTGGAAAACAAGCTTTGGGATTGAGGACCAGGATTCTTTTTGCTTATCAGACTGCAAGTTGAGAAATTACTTAATCATGGCAAGTGGGTGATTCCACATGAAAAAGAAATGAACAAGAGAAACTGGAGATGCTTGGAGTCTTGCTAGTGAACATGAAACATGAGCAAACAACATGAAGCCTGCAAAAAACAACCCTGCAGTAAGGAGTCCACTGACATCTCACCTTCCTGCTTTGTTGTAGCAAGAAAGGAAGTTTTTTCTGCCTGACGGTCTCTGATCCACCTACTCGAATGCTCTTCAGTGAAATCAGTATGTACAATAGGAGAAGGCTGTATGGTGTGGGGAATACTCTTCCCTCTGAATCCAGGTCCTGTTGTCCCTCTTCCTGAATGTTACAGAGGAAAAGGCCAGCTGCAGTTGTTCTCAGTGTGATTATCACATATGTGGCTCTGTCTTCAGAATATAACACTAATACAAGCTCATGGCTCCTGCAGGAGTAGATGCATGCTAACAGTATATTTTTTGCTCCTTTATCACCTCTCTCTGAAGGTATAGTACACTTTCAGTTTCCAATATGACAGCAAAAAGGGACAGACCTGAAAACTGAAGTATTCCTGTAAATATACTTCTGCCTGGCTGATACCTGCCTGAGGCATTGCCAGTAGACATCACATGCTATAAGAGGGTGCACACAGATTGGTTTTTCCAGAGAGAAGCAGTAGGAAGTGCATGTACGTCTGCAGGGCGTTGGGTGATTCAGTGGGGAGTTCCCAGAAGCAGCCAGTGAAAGGATGCTGGGCTTACTGGAAGTGCCCAGGTGTCATTTCCCCCAGAGAGAGCATGAGCGTAGGCAGCTGAGCTGGCGGGTCATACTCAACTAACAATATTCACCAAGCAGCTCTTTCCTATGGACTCAGTTTGAGTAACTTGTCCCTCAAAGAAGCTGGACTTTGCAGCATGTGTGGAAGACAAGCAGCCACTGAGTGCTAAGGGGAAAGGTCTCTCACAAAGGGAAGAGAATAGACTATTTCAGTTGGAATGGACCTACAATGATCACCCAGTTCAACTGTCTGGCCACTGCAGGGCTGACCAAAAGTTAATGCATGTTGTTAAGGGTATTGTCCAAATGCCTCTTTAAACACTGATAGGCTGGGGGCATTGACCACATCTGTGGAATCTTGTTTCAGTGTTTGACCACCCTCAAAGTAAAGACATGTTTTCAAGTGTCAAGTCTGAACTTCCCCTGGAGCAGCTTTCTCCCAAGGATCAGAACCTCCCTCTCCACTTCCTCTCCTCAGGGAGCTGCAGGGACCAATGAGGTCACTCTTCAGCCTTCTTTTCTCCAAAATAGGCAAGCCCAAAATCCACAGCTCCTCATAGGACATTACTTCCAGTCTTTTCACCAGCTTTGTTGCCCTCCTCAGGATGCATTCAAGTCCCTTAACATCTTTCTTGAATTTACCAGTGCTAAATATGGCAGGATAATCACCTCTGTTGATTGATGAATTACTGGTTTGGGAGAGGCTGAGGTGCTGCCATTCCCTCGCTCTTGTAAGATGAGGAGAGGACACTACAAAGGGGCATCATCTCTGAAAGATCTGGTGAGAATGTTTTAACATACATACATCAGTATGTACATACATACAGCAAGTCCCCCTCCGAGATGTTACCATATTTAACAGCAAGAAAAGGCCATAGAAATGAGAAAGAACCAAAATATTTTATTGCCCAGGATTCCTAGATTTGTTGCCTGTTTTGTGTGCATCAAATCTTTTAGAAATTACTTATGTTCATTGTACACATTGTCTGGGAACTATTGACAGGTACCAATAAGGGTGTTATACACTATCACACTGCACTTTTATTCAGTATTACACTGGCAAATCCTGGCCAGAAGAGTCATGGACTGTGTTTGAGCAATAAGTGGAAGTGCAACAAGAATAGTGGTGCAACATTTGTAAAGGCAGTGTTACCACAACCCCTTTTGACTCTTGACTCTAACTTGCTGAGGGTCAAAGTGAATACTGTGTTTGAGGGTCAGAACTGGTTTTTTTCCTCAGACCCAAGAGCAAGAACCTGGATTCATTTTGCCTTCCTCTACAGTAGTGAGTTGCTGGTTGCCTGCTGGTATCATAGAGGCAAAGCTCACCCAAGCTCTTCTGTGCTGCTGTTGAGACATCAGACAACAGCAGGATCAGTCTGTTCCATTCCCAGACTTTTGACTGAGACCCTACAGTCTTGAGAGGACCAAGACATTTTGCCTAACCAAGTCACCAGATGCAGTACTCAGGTGGAATCTGATGGTCTGTGATTGCCAAGCCAGGTAAGACAAACTAATGGCCCCTTCTGGCTTAGAGCTGCATCATATGTTGGATCCATGTTGCTTTGTGTGTTGTGCCCCATGGGACCTGGAACACTGTCACTTTTAGGATGTGTGTAGGGGCAACTGGGGTGAGCTACTCAGAGGTGTCACAGCAAGGAGATGTCCCCAGCAGGAAGGCTGTGGGAAGGCTCATCTTGAGGAGAAGGTGCTGGGTGCAGTGGGAGAGAGTTGCCTGGCACTGTTCCAGGAGGGCTCTGGAGAGCCTGAGGATGCTGTGCTTTGAAATTCCACCTGAGGTTTCCCCTGGGTGAGTGTGATGGGGTTTCAAAGCATGTTCTCAAACTGCTCAAGTGCTCATGTGTCCACTGGGTATGTGATGCAGTCTTTCCATGTCTAACTCCTACCAATGCCTGGTATGCTTTTTAGGCATTTCCTTTTCCCAATCCTGCCTCTCCTTTCTGTCTCCTTTCCCATGCTGAAACCACAGACCCATCCCCAGCACCCAGGTCCAAGTGAGCTGCCTTGGGAAGGAAAGCAGGACCCCAAGGGCAGTCCTGGAGGTTTGGTAGCTCCCGAACATCAGACATTACTGTGACTGCTGGAGTGTATTGCTCACAGAGCTCTGCTCACAAGGGAAACTTCTCACATGTTCCTCTTGGCTCCTCTATTCCCAGTCACAGTAATTATGTGTCTGCTTTTTGGCCTTCATTTGTACTAAGCTGTTGTGCCTCAAGTGAGCACTTACTAGCACTTCCTTCTCCGAAAAGGAGTGACTGCAAAATAAGCCAAGGGTCATTTCCCTTCCCTTGAGACCAGGAGACATCCTGGCTTTTAAATCAGGCTCCATAAATTTTAAGCATCTCGTGTTTTGCCTGGAGAGGGGTGGAGGTTCCCCTGGAGAGACCAAGGAAAAGAGACTCCTCCTGATGTACATTGCTTGGGCAAGTGTTTTTAAGGTATCTGAGACAAATGACAACATGGGCCACTGAAAAAAACAATCACTGACATATCAAGTGTGTGAAATGAATCAGTAGAAGTGGAAGAAGGAAGTGACCATTTTCTATTTCTTGCAATATGTTTGCTTGCATATCATCCTGCAGGGTTGGGCATCAGCAGGTGGAGCTTCTAAACGTCACCCAACAAAAAATGCTGCAAGTAAATAAAATGCTGGTTTTGAAAATCAACACAAATAGACTGTGCTATGTGTGACAAATGCAAATTTTTAGACTGAAAATACTTCTGATATCTGCAATGCTCAGTATAAGATAAGAAACAAGGATTCAGACTAACGTCAGAAGCTTGAAACATTTCCCTCACACAGACTGCCTTCTCAGCACTACCCATGGGTTTCTCTAACCCATGCTGATTCTTTCTCAAGAGATTCCAGTGGGAAAATCTGTCACAGAACAAGGTGGCCCCTAACAAGTGATACCAGGAGTATATTTTAGTGGGGTGATATATCAAGAGCTGCAATGGCTGGCTGGTTTCAGTGGCGAGGATGGTATTAGTACCTCAACATGTTCTGGTCCTTTGATGGAGTATCCCTCTAGTGCCTGTGAGCACATCCCAAAGGCAGAAACAAGGGCTGCACCAAGGAGTTCCACCTCTGCCACATCCCTTTCAGGGTGAGGGTCAGTACTGGCAGCTGGAGGAGTGGGTCCCAAGGGCAAACACCTTCACTGAGGCAGCACACCTGGCCCAGAAACCACCAAAGGACTGATCCCAGACTCAGCACTGGTTTTTGGTTAAAGTCCATAGGGTTACCATGTCCCCTCACTAACAAATCCCACAGATCCTAGGGCTAGCTTTTCTTTTCCCAACAAGTTCCATGCCTTTTCTTGGACCTCTGTTTTAATTTCTACAGACACAGCAGTGATATTGTTATGAGTTGCATGTCCAGGAGGGCTCACATCCCAAAGAAGTCTAACTTTTCTAAGCCCATGAACTGCTAAGTGAGATTTTCACTCAGCCCAGAGGTGCAATCCAACCCACTTCCACAAGAAGGGTTCATGGAAGCAGTTCATGGGCAGGAGACAAATGTGTGCCCAGGGTTCTTTCACTCATTCACATCCTGCTTGACTGCAGTAAGGCAGCAACCTCATGGTTTCATCCTCAGGTAGGGATTAGATCACCAACACACCATCCACCAGCATAACCCACAAGGTGGGTACGTGGGATGATCCTATCGTAGGAGCCACACCTGAACACAAGCTGTGTGTGGCATTACAAGCCCACTGCTGCCTGAAAATCTAAGCATTGCTCAGGGTATGGATCAACCTGTGTACAGAGGAAACCTGCTGTCATCTTCTCTGGCAGCTCACAGGGCTACTGGTGAGGGTGTGCCACAGAGAGCGGGAGAACGAAAAGAACCAGGAAAATATTATTTCTTTACTTCTATGCTGCAATTAAGGAAGGGTTGTGTTTTTCATTTTCACGTGCCTCAACTCCCACCAGCTGCATGCACCCACCCACAGCATGTGTGCCGTGTTTTTATTACGGCTGTAGCCTCAGGTAGCGTGGAATCAGGGCCAAGCATACATTAGTAAAATTAGGAGAAATATCATCTGACGGGTCTGGACGGTGCTGTGGGCAGAGCATATTTGGCAAGACGGCTTCCTTCGCAATCCAGCCCAGAGACATTCCCTGATCCTATCTGAACAGGGACTGAACTTGCAAAACGAGTCCCAGCTTGTGAGCTGTGAGTCAGGGATGTCTTAAACACTGCCTCAGCATCCAACACCAGCAAGCCCTTTTTATCTTGTTCATCCTGCTTAAACAACTGCAGCAAGTCCTCATGTTAATAGAGTGGTTTTGAGAGCTGCAAGCCATAAGACTGTTCTATTCACACCCTCCAGCACTTGCTCCTTTAGTATTTGGCCATTTTTGACCCATTATTGTCCTCTTCTCTGGTTCAGATAACGGGACTCTCAACTACACTACACACGTAATGGTTTGAAACCTGCATCTGCTCCGTATGGCCATGCTCATGTTCCTCATTGGTGAGCCATAAGGATATACTCACTTCAGTGGTTTTGTCTATATAGCAGCCTTTGAAGGAAGTGTGTGCTTATAATCAAGTGTACTTTCCAGATCCTGAGTACCATTCTAGTAAAGAAAATCTCCTTCACGACTCAAGTAATTTCATAAATTGTCTGCCAGGACAGGCAGGAGTCTGTGGAATACCCTGTGGCACCCCTCCATTGTATCTGAGAAAGACTTATTAGAAATGTTGTGTTTGGGAACCATTTGTTGAAAAATGGTGATGAAAAACATCAGATCCAAGGAAGACAGGACTGATCTATTCCAGAAAATCCCACCTGGTGTAGGTATCACAATGGCTCAAGCTATCCTTGCCCAGCTTTCAGTGAGAAAGTGCAGATGTAAATGAACCATGGATTAATGATTGCACAGGTACATTCACCTTGTTACTAGAAGATGGAAAGGGAAAATATTGTTTACTTGTGAAACAAAGGAATTTAAGATAGAAGTCTGTAATTACAGAGAATAGAAAGCATAGTGTTTTATTCAAATACAAAGCAATGTAGACAAAAGGCTGATACAAAGGAACTACACAGGATGTGCCTGATGCCTTCATAGCCTTGATTTATCTTACTTGAAAAACAGACACATTACAGAGAATAAATGAATTTTGGATGGTTATAAACAAATTACTTTATGGGAGAGAGAGAGTTATGCTCCCGTGTACCACAGATGTACCAAGGCTCACCATTCTCTCACGTATCAGGAAAGACACGTTCAAATCTAAATTTCTAAGAAAGGAAGAGAAGAATCAGATTAGAAAGAAAATAAAAGCAGCTTGAAACTGACTTTTATCTTAAATATATTTTGTTCTTTTTCCACAATACAGTGTCATGCAGTCTCCATGCCCCTTTTCTCATCTTCCTTTTGTTTTGAGTATCACTCATTGCTCTTTACATGTCAGTACTGCCCACTATCAGCACCATGCACATTCCTTCAACAAACAACACCATTCCTCTCTCATGGGCTTAGGATGAATTATTTCAGAGATATCATTCAAGGGCCTTAAATATATTGGCTTTAGAGCTATTTTTATTTGCAAGTGCTTGAGCCAGACCTTTGATGTTTCATTTGGGTTCAGGGTAAAATAGAGAACACATTAAAATAAGCAAGAGCTGGTGGTTTTGTTCTAAGTGTTACCAGAAGCCAGGGTGAGACTCAGAAGAGGAAGGGAAGGGGATTGCCAAAGATTTCCGTTGGATACTTACTCTCTCCAGGGCTTGCAAATGTGTTCTGTAACACTCCTAATCCCTCCTCCTGCAGGGGAGTATGGTATCACTGAAATCTTCATGATCTCCTGCAAACAAAGGTTTTAATGCAGCCCTTTGTTTATTGTCTCTGAAAAAAAGGGGTCATTTCTCCTCTGGAGCCTGAAGGCTCAGGGAAGTTAACTGAATGTCCTATCCTGCTCTGCTTCCCATTCAGCATTTTGACAGGCATGGACTAGTCCATATCCAGACACAGCCTCCCTGGATGTGCCAAAGGAATGGAGTGCTGGAGTTGATGGCATGACAATTTTCCAAAGTGCGGGTGAAGAGAAGGCAACCACAAGTACCTGGCTTGAAGACAATGTCTGTATGACACTGGAAGCAGCTCTGGAGAAGACTGAAGGCCATTCAGGCTGTCTGGTGACCAAGGGTCTCCTTGCTAATGTTGTGCAGAGAGACCTGGGGAGTCCCTGGGTCTTTGGCAGGACCCCAAGTGCTGGGGCTGAGAAGGAATGTGGGGTTGGTGTGCCCTTCCAAGGCATTCTATGGCTATATGCTCAGAGCCTGTGCCATGCAGGAGAGAGGCAAGCCTGGTCCTGAGAGCAGCCTTGGGAATACCCTTAGCACACAGCACCAGTGTCATCAAAGGTGGCAGCATTCAGGAAGATGAACTGACCTGCTCCTTCCTCCCCACCTGTGCAGGAGCTGAGGAAAGTCAGAAGCGCAGAGCAGCTCCAGTATAGTCCTTTGGATGAATCTGACCCAAGATAAGACAGGAACTTTCTTATTTAATGCCACCTAAAAGAAAGAAGGGAGAGACTGTCCCCTTCCAACCTCATGGATTGTACAGGGAATGATTCACATCCAAACCAAAACAATCCTGTGACCATGCCCTGGTAGTTGTGTTGCCTACTGGCTGTTTCACCTAATGAATTTTACTTACCTTTTACTATATCTTTCAGCATGTCTGTAGCCCCATTGTTATCTGTGCCTATTTCAAGGAGACTGTATATTAGAGGTAGACAGGTATAAACATGTTTTGCCTAATATGTCCATGTAGAAAGGAGAAAAAAATTGTTTGTTTTTAAAAAATGGAAAGGAAATCCTACAGATGCCATTCTAAAGGAAAAATATTCTGGGAAGAATATTGGAGAATAGAAAGGAAAGTTTGGAGAAAAATGAAAACAAATTACGTGCAAGTAAGCAGGGAAAATGCACAGTACAGCAAGATGGTGGTGATGCAAAAATGGGAGGAGTTTGGAATGTTATTGAACAGAAAACTAACCCTGTGGCACCTACAGAGATTAGCAATGTGGCCAGGAAATAACAACATGAAACTGGAATAATACAGGCTACCAGCACTCAGGAAAAAATATCCCCAAAGGACACTCAGAAGCAACGACATTAAGAAAAGGCTGGGAGGTGATACAGGAGGAAAATGTACAT
The DNA here is from genome assembly GCA_013400415.1 of Scytalopus superciliaris. Classification (NCBI taxonomy): domain Eukaryota; kingdom Metazoa; phylum Chordata; class Aves; order Passeriformes; family Rhinocryptidae; genus Scytalopus; species Scytalopus superciliaris. Next base: position 244,107 of record VXBX01009319.1, on the reverse strand, counting down.
GTAACTTTTGGCAGCCGGCTGGCATTGCGAAAGACCCTGCCATTCTCAGCGGGCATCAGCTAAGCTGCCTGGCTTAGATACAGCTGGAAGGTTGTTGTTGATTTCTTGGAATCTCAATGCCAAACACTGTAAAATCAGAGGCCTCAAAGAAGAGTAGAGACATGATCAGATCATTTGGTGTGGGTTTGATTCATGAAGATTAAGTGATGCTTAGATATAAGCTGGCAAAGAGATAAGAAAATAACAGACATGAGTCTACAAGTATCTGAAGGATGTAAGCAGGGCCACATAAATGCACTTGAAGAGAGACAAAACAGGATGTAATAGGAAGAAGGGAAAATTCTCCACCAGTATTGAAAGGACAAGACTTGGATATAGGGTCTTAGACTAAGAGAAAATTCTCTTGCATGTCTTGCTCTTTCAAATAGCAGAAATGTTCCATAGAGGCAGTCTTGCTTGGATAGGGTAAAAGACAATTAATTGCAACTCAGACTTTTAAGATACAGTTCTTCCTGATGAAAGGTTAATTTAAAAAGTGAGTTAATATCTGCATGGATACAATGAGCTGAAAAAAGCATCACCTATTTCAGTTTTCTAAAATTCCTTTAAAAACATCATGTGGAAGGAACAGTCAAATGAAAGCCAAGAAGCTGGGAGCTAAAAGTTAGCTAAATCATTAAAGAAATGGCAAAGAAATATTAAGAGCACAATGCATTCAAATCGGCACAGAGGGCCAGATGGTACATACCCAAGGGTATTAAAGGAATTAGCTGAAAAACTCTTAGGCCCATTATCCATTATATTCAAGTGCTCCTGGAGAACTGAGGAAGCCCTGGTGACTGGCAGAGGGAAAATATCGCGCTTCTTTTCCAAAAGGGGAATTACAGATCAATTAACCTGACATCTTTTCCAGGTGAAACTTGGTCTCTAATAATCAGAAACTTCAAGTTGCTGTTCTGCAGGAGATAAAAACCAGGAATGTGTCACACACGTAGAGAGATCACATTAAGAAAAGCAGTTGCACCCAAGTGATAGACCTTACAGACAGATTATACTCAGTGTTGATGGGAGGAGGAAAATCATGGGGGGTGGGAAGTGTTGGGTGGGGAGAGTGAAGGATAAGCAGCTGCTTATCCATCATGTGGGATGAGTATACACTGTAGTGGAACATGCTGGTGGGAGGAAGAAGGGATACAGTCCCTTGAGTCACTCAGTAAATTTGCCCTTAAGGGTTTCATTCACTGACAAGACAACTGGTTGTACAGAGAATTCTTCTGTAGAAAGCTCCTTGATTTCAGTAAGTAATTTTGCTCTGTTTCTTCAGAGATGGTATTCCTGTAGATCCTGATCCATCCCTGAAGGATTTCATGCAGACACAGTTGACTTTAACAGTGGTTGGACTGGGCCCAAAGCATTACAAGAAAGATGTAGGGTGGATACAGAGAATAACAATGAAAGAGATTAAAATCAGCCCCTACAATAGAAAGTGGAGCATGCTTTTAAATATTGCCACGCTGGGCTCCTCAGGGACTCCTGCTGTGTTGGACATTATATTCATCTGCAGTAGAATCGAGGAAGGAGAAGAAAAATACATCAATCAAATTCAAAGATAACACTCAGCTGGAGTGTGAATTGCAAATCATTTATTAGAAGTGCTATCCTAAAGGGACTTCAATAAATGAAGAGTGGGACATAGTGGGAATAGCAAGAAATTGAACAAATCTAAGTGCAGAAACATCCACAGGGCAACATTGCTCACTGAGGAGAGGTCAAAGCAGTAACCCCACAGGCTGTGGAGAGGAGTAATCCAGAAGAGCTCCTTGGATGCTAATGTTGATAGAAAGCTACAGCTGATAATTCATTAAAAACACCCAGATCAATCTGCTTTTGAAGTGCTAATAGGAATACCACTTGGGGCAGGGCCGGCTGAAAAGAGTGCAGGCAAACAGGTAATGTTATAGATTAACTGGTATAGACAAGAGAGTGGAAGGAATGACCTATTTACTAGGAAGATCAAAGGAAATAAACACATACATAGCCTGGAAAAAAAAAGAATAAGAAGGCAGCAGGGTATAGTCTGATATAGAGACAAACCTTACCATGAAAGAATGCTTCTGTGTGGGAGGGAGAACCAGGGCTTATCAGAGAGCAATGGTGGGGCTACATACATGGCCACACTCAGACTGGGGAAGGGGGCAATGATCGGATGACTTGACAGGATCTCCAGCAGGATTGGCTTGGAAAGGTGTCCATTGTCTGGATGAATAGAGTTTAAACCCACCATATACTCTGGTCCTGTGTTTGGTTCTCCACCTCCATGGAGTAAGTATCTTACTGCCTCTGAGATCACAACATGTTTACAGTCACATTTTTGGCAATGTTCCTTGGGCTAGTAGACGCGCAAATGAAAGCAAAATCATCAGAGTTTGAATACTGGAATAAAAGTGTCACAGTGAATGGAAAGAATGTTGCTGCAGAAGAGGTGGAAAATCCCAGTGGCACAGGGTTAGATCACTCCAGATATGTACAGACAGGGATTGGCAAGGCAAACATCAGCAGGTAAAGAAAAGGATATAAATTATCCCTTGTAGAAGCCCAGTCCCAGCAGAAGGATTGCAGATGTCCTCTATAGTGGTGCTATTTGTTCCTCTTTCTTGGAGGCTAATTAATGTGGGCCTAAAGAGATAAACCTTACCTTCTTCTTGATATCCCTGTGGTAGTACCATGGTTCTCCGGTGTGGGAATTCAGAAAGATATGGTACACTGCCATACCTCAAGGACCTCACTCCTGTCAGCTCACAGCCTCAACTGGATTTTCACCACAGACAAGAGATTAATGCTACATTGGAATCCTAGTTTTGTCCATCATCTCACATTGTCCCTCCTTTCTCTGCGGACTGCCAATCTGGAAAAATATGAGAGGACCTACTGAGAATTTCAGTGATTTCCTTACAAAACTGCTGAACCACTGGTTCCACCTGTGCTCCCATTTCTCTGTGTTGTCTGCCCACCAGCTTCTGTGCAAGTTACGATCCAGAAATCTCAAAATGTGCATGGCCAAATTCTTCTTTGTTTTCACACACATCATCTCCAAGCCTTTATTAACACGGGGCTTTCAGAATCCCATGGCAGGATGTGTTTGCAGCAGGCCCGCTGCTCTTGAGTTCACACCCAGCAGAGACACTCCTCGTTCTTATCTGATCTTCACCACGAGTGGCAGCTCTTCACCTCGATGCTCTGGCAGTGTTGCTCACAACAGGCGAAGGAATTCCTGGCAATTCTTCTCCGTGGAAAGGCTTTCGCCGTACGTAAGCGATATGAAATCCGCCTACATGTTTGGGAGGGTGACAGCGCATTGTAATCATACGGCATCACTCGGCTGCCCGTAACAGTGACTGTAGCAACACCAACAGAAGCTCTGAAGGAAGGGAATGAGAAATTCACTCCCACCACTTGACTCATGTGGGTTGCTGCTTAGATACAGGTTGAAGCAGCTGCTGAAGTCATGGCTGTCTGTGGGCTGCCGAGTTTCTAACTTGATGTTTTATGGGGCTCTGTCTATCAAAATATTTGGGATCTGCTCATCTGTGGTTACCGTGCTGGTTTCAAAAGTGTTTTTACTGCAGAGAACCATCATGAGGCATCATCTTGCTCAAGTGCTGGCTGAGTTACCTGCCTTTTGAGTCTGGTTATCAGGGAAAGGCCACCCGTGCGCAGGAGCTATGAGCTGTTGAAAACAGCTTTTAAGGTGCATCCCAAAGCTCCAGAGCTGCTATTCTGACTGGACAATGTGGTGCTTGCATAAGTATTGTTTCAGAGAAACAATCGGAATGGGAATATTCAGATATGGGAACAATTGTTGGATTTGGGACTAGTAATCAAGGACCCAAAATTAATTATTATATTTTCAAAGGAAATGTTACATTGTCTAATCTTCAAATTGCACGTCCCTTGGCTTGTTACTAAATGAGAGGAAGGGCAGGCTTGTGGTTGAGAAGGTGGAACAAGTAGTCCAGGGTCAGTTCCTAGTTCTAGCCCAGCTTCCTGTAGCCCAAGTTACTTAATCCTCCTACCCTTATGTATAACAGTTTCTTATCAGTAGATAAGGCTAATACTACCCTCCTCCACACTTCATCTATTTTATCTATTAAACAATGGTGGGACATGGAGAGAAGATTTAATACAAAGATGCAGAACCTCCTGCACAGTGGAGTACTTCATCTTGATTAAGGACATATACATTTTTGATACTTATATTAATTTCAGCTCTCCCATCATATTCCTTTATACAAAGGAAGACTATTACAGAAAACAATTGTTATAGAGTACAGATAACTAGATATTATATGTATCTATCTTTCTGATTTAAAGAGTCATATTTATCTGTCTGGTATGGACAATATGTTAGAGGCTCAGTAGCTTTGTAAGTGGCCAAGTCTTGTAATGGAGTATTTATTTTGACTGAGAGGCTGAAGGCTAACTCTTCATTTTCACATAATGGCTCGCAGAACTAGCTATTGTTCACTATATGCCTACACCATGAAAGGATAACACATGTAATTAAAACTAATGCAAGTATTTTATCTGCTTGGGTAGAGATTACCATAAGTCTATTTTAACTCAGAAGTATAGTATCTATTCTATGTTTTGCAACGAAAAGTGTAAGCTATACTGTTTCCAAATTGTGGTGAGTCAATGATAGGCTATTTTAAACTTCCTATTCAGGTGAGTGGTGATCCCCTTGTCTTCTTTCAAATTTATGGTCTTCCTTCCTGCCTTCAATTGTCCTAGTCTTCCTGAGGAAATCAAAACATAATGGTATAAACCAGTCATTTTGTTGTACATAATGCATATGACTTGCCTTTAATGTTTTTTACCCATCTAAGGCTAAGAATGCAGAATTTTTGTGCTGTGGACCTGAGTCAGAGCTCTGATGGTAGTAAAAATGTTCTGCTGCATGGTTGGGTTTGTTTGGCTTGATCTCCAAAGTATCTGAGGACATTCAAGGCCACATCCAGGCCTGAAATAATCTCATATGATCCCAACTGCTTGAAATTTGGGATCTTAATCTATGTTAGGCACCATAGTCTTGGCAGAAACAAATCTGCAGAGCAATTCTTCACATTGGTCATTGTAAGAACATGTAAAAACACCAGTGCTGCCAATCAGGCAGGACAATTAACCCTGCCCATTGTAGAGCTTATCACTATGTGACAACCTGATAAGAAAAATAGTCCCTGTCAGGGTGCAAAGGCGTTCACAGGTAAGTGCCCCTCCACCCTTCAGGTTCAGTGTGATGCCCTGGAAATTGTACACAGGGACCACTTTGATAGTGATCTAAGTCTTTCCACCCAAACCATTCCCACAAAGTCATACACAGATTTCAAGGCCATAAACAGAAGCCTCAAGTGCCTGTTTAGGTATCTGCTGGGCCCTTGTATTCCGCTTTCTGCAGAGGTTGAATTGTAGACATCTCTGAGATGAATTCTCCTCCATCCCATCTTGCCAACTAATAGGAAAGGAAAGTTTAACACTTCAGTTTCAGTGCTTCTTATCCATGCCTGCATGAGTTTATATTAATCAATGGGATGGAAAAAGAGGTGTCAGTGCTTGCAAACCAGGAGTTCTTGGCAGTATTAATGCCACTTTTGATTTATGCTTGATACATGTTGCTTTCCGTTTCTCTTCTCAACAGTCCTTAAGTGACCTGACACGGAGCACGCTGAAATCTGTGGGTTTCAGAGCAGGCCTGTGATGGGCTCAATATGTAGAGCTGCATATATTGATAAAGCATGAGATTTTTCAGCCAAGCTGGGGAAGCTGTGCCAATCTTTGAACTGTCTCAACTTTATTTCCATTTACAAAATACCTTCTAACACTATGCCTCATATGAATTTTTCATGGGAACAAAATTAATTTTCCTCCCTAAACCCTGTAGCAATAGCAGGCTCACATCTTATGAGAAAAAATCAGTTTTACTTTTCATTTATAGGTGAGACAAGGCTTTACAATAAGGCTTTCATCACTGCATCTTCTTTAAGAGATTAAAAAGTCATAAAGGAAAGAGAGTACGAAATATGGAATTTTTTTTTTATTATGTTATTTTAGGTAGTCAAATGCTGAATCACTACAAAATATGCACTGTGCTCTTCAACCTGCTGCCAAGGAGAGTGAGAAAGCAGGTGCTTTTCCCATGTTTGTCTGTGTCATCCTCTCGTGGTGTCTGTTCTACAGACAACACTGTTTGTGCATTTGAGCATCGACAAGATGGCAGGTGGAACTCTCATGTAAACCAAAGGTGAGACAGATCCTGGCTCAGCAGAGTAGTCCGGGTTATATTGATGCCCTTTTGAGGTTACTTTGCTGAATATGGTTATTGCTGAACACATTCACTCCTTCAGGTAGATGGGGCCGTTCACAGCTATTTGCCAAGCACAGCCTCTGTGCCTGCTGAATACGAGTTTATTCAAATTTGGTAGCTAAGTCTACATTTTCACAGAATCATAGAATCATAAACTCACAGAATGGTTTGGGTTGAAAGGGACCTTAAAGACCATCCAGTTCCTGTCCCTCTGCCATGGGCAGGGACATCTCCCACCAGACCAGTTTGCCCAAAGCCCCATTCAGCTTGACCTTGAACACTGCCAAGTATGGGACATTCACTGCTTCTCTGGGCAACTTGTTCCGTGCGTCACCACACTCACAGAGACTTTTTCCCTGATACCTAATCTAAACCTACTGTCTTTCAGTTTTAAGCCATTCCCCCTTGTCATGTAACTACATGTCCTTCTAAATAGTCTCTCTCCAATGTGCATATTTTGTACGTATTCTAGACAATATTGTACATATTCTTTAGAAGCAGTGGTATTTGAGTTGCAAGACCAAGTTCTCACAGGGCGAGCATTTCTGTTCTTTCATTTTGAGCATGGTGCTAAAAACACCAAGGTCATAGGTTTGATTCCCATTTAAGAGTTGGACTCGATTATCCTTGCAAGTCCCTTCTAACTCAGATTATTCTGGGATTCTGCTATGTGACAATGCATCATTCACTTTCTACTCATTTACTCCAAAAGACCATGATGGTGACTGTTAAGATGTGGAGCAATATTATATTTAAATTACAATTACTGTCTATAAGACATAGGTGCAAGCTAATACACCTCTTTCCACACGACTGTAGGATGGGTTTTGGTTTTTTTTTCAAAATATCCCAAATGGAATATCTTCCTGAAATCTCTGCTGCTCCCATATGTTGCTTTTAAATATCAGATGAGTTTTTCCAGTTGGTTTCAACATCTTCTGCTGTGGCCAGCTGATGTAATTTGGCATAGATCCATTATGCCATTGGAAATATGTCAGTCTATACCAGCTGAGATTACAGCACAGTTCTAGTTTTAAATATAATTAACATCTTTTTAATACGTTCTTGAATAATGCTAGCAAAACCTGTTTTATCTCAGTTTCTTTCCTCAGTAAGCATATGGGCAAAAGTTAACATCTTGGGGAAGATGAAAGAGAACAGGACCTGTCCCCACTCAATCTTTAAAGGCAAATATTCCTTACAAAGTCATGACGGAAAGGACTGAGTTTCTGTAAGACCAGTGGGATAGAAGAACATAATTTACCATTTTAAGTGGTTCTGAAAGCAGAGCTGAATTCAAAGCATTGAAGAAAGTCTTTTTGGCTTCAACTCTGGTGCTGCTTAAATTATTCACTGTAAATATATGACCATACTGATTTAACACTTTTGCTGTTCTTTGTCATTTTGTTGAATGAGATGACCTTGATTTGCTGACTGTTCAAAGCACAGTTTTGCCTATTAAATAACTTTGAAGTGTTCACCTTGGACTGCATGCAGATATTACTGATATGCTCACATAACTTTTCCCCTTGAAGTGCCAGTCTAGTTATATCAAAGAGAAGTATACACATATTGTCCTTATGATCCCATGTAAAGCCCTGATTTGGCAGGGCTTTTTGCTTGCCCGGAGTTGACACATGCTGGATGGTCCCTTGTGTGGTCTCTCATCTCCACACATTGATGCTCCCTATGGGATGTTGGAGGGGGCTCTCAGGGATTAATGATGTTTTGGGATAGAGTAACTAGCTCCTATTTGTTCTCCCTCATCCTGGGTTCATTTTCCTTGGGTCTCTTCAGGATGGTTACTGGTCCCATGGGTGAAATGGAGCATCATAAGCAGATCTCTCAAAGGGAACTGCAAGCTGGCCTAAGCAGAGGCCACACTGGAGCTTTCCCAAATGTGTGCCAGCTGTAGGAGTGGCATTCCACTTTCCCAGAGAAGCTCACCCCAGCACTAGACAGTGCAGTATGCACCCACAGTGGGGTATATCCTAACATGTCACCAAGCTTTGCACTGCAAAGATTTCCCATTGCTTCAAGGAAAGAGCCCAGTACAGCTGTGTGGGAGCTGTTCTCCCATGCTCCAGGTGCCTGCAGATGCACTTTGTCCCCACAGCCAGCCACAATCTGCACTACAGGGAATGTGCTCAACTTAACTGTTGAGCTGTTCCTTAATGTATTTATGGAGTTAACAGGAAACATGGATAATAACTGTCTACCTCAATAAAACCAGAAGGGTTGAACAAAAGCATAAAGCAAATGTCAGATGATGAAGGTAAAGTATGGGTAAAGATGGGTCTTGCCAAAGTGGAAGGTGACTTGCTTGACTAAATGTACTTTTACCTGGAAGTTCAGTCCTTGTGGGAAGACTGGCATTTATGTTGACAGTAACTGATACCCCTGGGTGGTGTGGTCCCTGAGGTATAAAGCTTCAGTTGTGCACAGAAACAGGTTATCACAGCTGTTGTCCTCCCACGGTCAATGCTGGCTCCTTTCCTGAGGAAAACATGCCCATTTTGCATGCTATTGGAGAGCTTCAGGAAACTGTGTCTGTCATAGACCCCTTCTCAGGCATCATCCCAGCCTTTCCTGCAGCATGTTCCTTCTCCCATTTTGGGAAATACCTGACACTCTGGAGCTTCCTCTGTCTTCAGAAGGGAAAATTTGGATTATTTTTTTTTAAGCATTTTTCTTAAGTCATTCTTAAGCCATTCTTGATATCTCTGTTTTAGACCATTCAGCTCAAGTCTGGTGTATGTGAGAGTTAGGTGTATGAGTGAAACAGAGCTGATACACATTTCTGTCTCTGTCTTTCCATACCCTCAGGCAGGGCACTTGCTGCTTTTCAGATTGTCTGCTGATATCTGAAGTCTACTCAAGTGTCAGTGGGAAAGCAAGATGGGTGCCATTTGGGAAATGAGGATTTCAACATGAGCACGTTATTGTGTTACTTTTATACAGCAACAAAATAATGCTTAAAGGTCTCTTCTGTGCATGTCATTGCAGTATGTTGGGGAAAATATATTTTTACATATACAAAACAAACCAAGCTCTGAGAGGCTGCTAGCTCCCTCCAGGTGACATAAAGGTGCCAGTGCCTGGGAAGAATAAGTTAAAAACCCAGAGCTGCGTGAATGAGTAAAATGCAGGGCACAGACTAGACTAGTAAAACCCTTCTCCAAAGCAGTTCGAGGATGCCTACGTGCAAGGTCAGGCTTCTCATAGCTATAGTCCCATTAAAAGTCTCTCCAGCCAGATACTACAATATAAAAAGCTTTTGGTAACTTTGGGGCTGATTGTCATGTCCAAAGGGCACTTAAATATGTCCTTTTTGACCTGAAAGAAGCATTACTTGCCAAGGAAATTAAATGTCAATCCGAACTCATATGTGAGTGGTAGCACAGGTATCCTCAACCCTGACCACCAATGAAACTTCCAGCACTTCCTGCATAAAATGCTCCTTGTCAAGGTCTGAGCTGAGTTCATGAGACATTTGAACTTTGTCCTGCTGTGGTTTAAGAAAATTTGGTTGTGTTGCAGCCCTCAGCAATGCTGCCAGTCTACACCAGTTGGACACATCTCCTTGGCCATTGGTCTTCACAGTGTGTTTCACCCAGCAACTGGCAAATATTCAGTGGTTTTTCTGTTGCTTGTGTTTCTCCTAATGGAACTCCTAAGTAACTTAATTGGTAATTCCCATTTTAATGAGCTCCTTATTATGGGGTTAATAACCTGCATTATTTTGTGTGGTTCTAGCCATTAGCAACTTGACATTAAATGGTGTTAATTTGTTTTGATGCACATCTGTTGACTTAGCGTCTCAAAAAGTAAATAGCTCAGTGCAGATTTGATCAGGAACGAATTTGGTATATGCCCTTGAGGTCCTAAATGCAGGCAGCAACCCTCCCACTATCTGCTCTATTTCAATTTGCCTTATTAAGACTTTCCCAAGACCCAGCGGGATGCATTTTTCCAATATGATGCTCCACAAAGTTGTCCTGCCTCTGCGGTAATTGGTGGCAGGCTGTTGTAACCCAGCCGGGCTGTTTTCAAAGCATCTCCCTAGGTGTTCAGCTCAGGGAATGAATTGACACTGGCACCTTGGGGGAAAAAAAAGAGGAAAAAAATCTGAAAAGGGATCTGAATGGGCAGGGGAGGAGGAGGACCGGTTCCCAGGGATTTCACACATAACTTCTGTTGCTATGGCAATCACTCTGTCTGTCTGTACTTGTTCAGAGCAACAGCTTCATCCAGAGCTGCAGAGTCAGGCAATTTCAACAGTTCCCATTTGGGAGGGTGGGGAACAACCAATGGGGATGTTTACTCAAAAAAAAAAAAATTGGTGTGGCAGGGGGTGTGATAGAGAGTGAGGAAGAGTTTGCAAATATGCATTAATCTGGTGCTTATTCTCACCAGGGTATTATCTAGGGCATGTTTGTGTACAGCACCCAGCACAACCACCACCTGAGTTTCAGCTGGAGCTTCTAGGCCAAGCCATGGTACAGATAAGCAAAAAGGTTTAGGTCAGGGAAGTGAGAATTCAGTAATCACACCCTCCAGCATGTGGAGGAACTACAAAATATATCTTCTATCCAAATGTCTCTTTTATGTGCTCTCAAACTAGCAGGATGGGAGAAAGTCTTGAATCACAGATATTGTCCTTGGTAAAACCCCGTCTCACCCACAAATTGCTTATAACACTAATAGTAACATGGCACAGACAAGAATCTGTGGGAAGAGTGAATCACAGGAAATGACATATTTATATAGCACCTCTCAGCATTGTATTATGGCATCTCTGTTCTCATGGGATACAGTACTAGAGGACCTGCTGCATTCTGGACCTTGAGGATATCCTCAGTCTTCAAGCATAGCTTAATTTTGCCCTTTCCAAATATAGGAGCTGGTCAAAGAGTTCCTTACAGCAAGGTACCAGGTGGCTCACTTCCACTGACCTTGAGACAGGCCAGATTTCAGCTGTGGCTTTTGATGCTGTGTGCCCACAGAACAAGAGGGCTGCAGCCTAAGTCTAACCTGCACGCGAGTAATCTTGCTTCTGCAGAAGGTATTTTCACAGGGTAGGATGGAAGAAAAACTCCATACCTTCCCACACCCTTTTCACTGTGTGATTTCAGGAAACTGCTCCCTCATGATAAAAAGTTCCTGCAATAATGCACCCTGAGGTGTTGGGTTTTAAGCTTTTCCAGCAAACAAGATGTGTCCTGCTTAGAAAAGTACTCGCCAGGCTGCAGCTTGCCAAGTGCTGGGATTCAGACTCAGAGAATTGATTTTTTTTTACCTTTTTTTTTCTCTCTAAATTGAACTGGATCAAGTCTTCATAAGAAAGGAGTATCTTGGCACAGCCTGCATAGAAAACAATGATAATGTCAGTTACGTGTTAACTTTTGAACTGGCGTGTATTTTGTTGTTTAGAGCTGGTATTAGTGGGATGTGATCTTCCCTCCAGTGCCAGAGAGGTTAATGTAACTGTCACTGCAATCATCTGAGTTAAGCAACACATATCTCAGTTTAAATCATGCTTCACATGTGGACTTAGAGCATTGAAAGCATTTAGGATTTCAATCCACACTTCCTCTTTCAAGTCAAGGCTTCTTTCAGCTTCTCCAAATACTTCTGAACGACTTCTTAAAGAAAATAAACCAAGTGGATACAATTTCCAGCATGCAGAGTGCTACGAACACTATGCCATGTTCCTCCCTCTCCATGAGTCTTGTTCAGAGCATGGACTGCATGTGCCTGCCACCCTTACCTGAGCCCTCATGGTCACTAGCAATGGTCTGGAGGAGCTTCTGCTCTGCTTCCCTGTGTCTTTCAGAAATGTTCCCTGTCTTCATGTGCAGTCTACTTTTATCTGGAAAAAATGTGATGTGTCCTCTCGTGTTCTGATTGCTGGTGTGTGCAGCACCATGAGGAAGGGAGCATCTGACTGGGGAAAACACCTACCAGAAAGCCCTGCTCAGAATAAATACCAGGCAATGCCAAGAAGGGTCTACTTTGTTGGGGCACATGGCTTCCCTGGTTTCTGCTGGCTGGGGTCATGTGAATCTCCCTCACTTTCAGTAGCGGGATGGGGTTTTTTCCCAGCTGTTGAAGTATTCCACTTAAATACATGGGCTTCTAACGGGGTTGCCTCCCCACTACAGGAGTAAGAAGTAGTAGGGCCTATCTGAAGTGAACTGCCTAAAATCATGTTTCTCTTTGAGAAAAATCTCACTTTTTCCAGAGGGCTCCCCCAGCCTGGAAGCCTGGAGATAAGGAGGGGAAGATAAAGGCTGCGCTGCAGGGCTGTTTGCATTGGAAGAGACAATAAAGTTGATGATAGTAAATGCTGAGTGTATGAGACTGAATGGATGGATGGAAAATTACTGAGATATTATATGCTGCTTTATCTTGGGAACTCAAGCAAATGTGATTTCTAACCCAGCACGATATGATACTAGCTGAGCTGCATCCTAAGATACACAGGAGAGTGCCTGGCCTCTCCAGCCTGCCAGCCTTCTGCTCTTCTCAGGGTTCTCTTCTGAAAGCTTCACAGCATGGACAGAGCCTGGGGACTGGCATATCTGCCAGAGACCACTGGGCTGCCAGGAATCGTGTCCTACCTGTGTCACTCCTGGGAAAATCACACAGCCCTGTTCCTCACTTTCCTTTGATTTTTATCTGCCTCCTTTTGGGGTTCTGAGCCTTCATCTGCCTGTCAGTCACTTTATGTTAATTTATTTTTTTTAAGGGCTAACAGCACTTCCCTTCCCACAGCCGTGTTGTGTAGATAAATAGGTAATGCCTGAGGGTGTATATTCCAAGCCTTTCTGGCGGAGTAAACCTGAGGCCAGCTCTGGGAGTTGGCCTCTGGGGCAGCAGAACAAGAGACCGTACTGCTCTTAAAACAACATCCAAACCAACAAACGAGTGAGGCACTTCCCTATCATCTGAAGCCTTCCAACCCTTTCCCAGTGCTCACAGCTGCCAGAAAAAGTGTTCATGGAGCACTGAGCTGACTGAATGGAGGCACAAGGAGACTTTCTGTCCTCCAGCCTGTGTGTTGCTGTGTTGTACTAGAAATCTCTGTGATGGTAGGATGAATTCTTAAATGCAAGATCCACAGAAATGGAAGGCTGCTGATGTAGCTGAGCTGGAATTAAAGTGGAGCCTTCATCATTCCTTTTTTTTTTTCCCTTCCTCCTCATCTTCTCCCCCTCCATTTCAGTGAGTCCAAGCAAGGGCTGGAGGGTAGAAGTGGGACCAGGCTGCATGTGGGAAAGAACATGCAAGGCCCAAAGGATGCACCTGGGTCCTTTCCAGGTAACTGACTGCAGCCTCTGGGTCATCAGTATCCAACATCCAAGTCTGGGCCCAGCTGGCCCCCATGCAGGGCTCAGCCTCATGCATCCAGATACAAAATGCAGGAATGCTCTGCTCAAGGGAATCCTGCACCCTTTTGCTTTCCAAAATTACTGCAGAAACATGCCAGGCACTGCAGGGACTATAGCTTTGGTTTGCTTTGCACATGAAGTTTCCAAAGGAAAGATATTAGCCCTTCCCTGAAGCACAAAGAGAATGGAAAGGGTGGAAATATGCAAGGGCTATATTCCTCTTCTATATATAACAATTAGGACTACCAGAAAACACCTTGTCCCATTGCTTTCTAATCTGAATCACAAACCATTTGGTTTTCTTTATTTTGGCGGGGTTTTTGGGTGGGAGGGGGAATCAGAAAGGAACATGCTTTCCAAAAGCAGGTGGAGAGTTTTTCATAAATGGGCTTCAGAGCTTTGGGTGCTGCCCCCAGTTTAACTGCTGGGGTCTGAGAAAAGAGCTCCTGTTTCCAGGCTGCATTAAAAAAAGGAGACAACTCGGCATCTCCGATCAGCCATGCCAATCTCTCTTTGTTTTGGTTGATGGTTACAGAGGTTTCCTGCCCAACATGATGTTTCTTCACAAACTTGGATTCTGCCAGGGCTTTAAAAAGGACAAAAATTATACAGATGTGTATTCCAGACATCATTCCCACAAGAAATTAGTCTGGATTTACACCTGTATAGTAGGTCCACTCAGATGATAAAGGAGCTCAGTGTGCCTCTACAAGCCTGGCCCCACTGTCCCAATTTTCTGCATCTCTTGGACCAACCCAGCAGGAAAGGGATGGGCAAAGATCTGAGACAGACCAAGTTGACAGTCTTCTCTGCAGTTGCTGCTGCCTCAGTTTTCCAATTCCCAGAGAGGTGTGGAAGGAGGCTTTAGGAGGAGTTGATTAGTCTGTGGGGAGGAGGTTACTCTGTATTTTCGCATCTCACAGGTAACTGGAAGGATGGCAAATGCTTTCAAAGCCCCTTTTGGCATCCAAGGGCCAGCATTTCTACTCTAAGATCTCACACTACAGTTTCATGAACGTGAAGGTGCTTCTCACTACAGCCTGCCCTGTATATTGACCCTGCAAACTGGAGATGTATATATATGTACGTGTGTGTATATATATATATATATATCTTACAGAGATTACTGGGTCACAGCCTTCACTGGCATAAACACGTGCAGGACCAATAGGGCCAGATGGTGTATGCCAGAAAACATGGCTCTCTGTGACTGTGGCTGAATATCTTGCTGGGATGGAACTGCCTGTGACATTTTGTTGCATATCACATTGTTAGCGAAACTGAAAAAATAACTCACTCCAAATCATCCAGGCAATGGATGCAGCCACATCATAGCTCAGAAAGTCCACACAGGACTGTGCCAGGACACGCTGGCCATGCATGATTTCCCATCCTGTCTCCCCAGTTCACCAGGGAATTATTCCCTCCACAAAGCTGGAGAGGAGACAAGCTCTGCCTTGCAGTTTATGTCCCCTCTAGTCTGGACATGGCCAAATTATCCCAGGACCAATGTCCAGCACTCACAGATTAATTTCCCATGACTCATGATATAATAATTCCTACTGTAATTCATGGTATGACTCCTAGCGTTGTGCTTCTAGGATTCACCACCTGAAATTTGAGGAGAACTGCAAGGGCTTGATTGGATGTGTGAATTACAGGGCGTCTCCCAGGGATCTCACGTCCAGAGAGCAGAAAGCACCCCCTTCTCAACTACAAATGTTCCAGCCCAGAAGTGTAGTGGATTTCCTGTTTGCAGAGATCCCAGATGTTTGCTTTAAAATTCACTCCAGCCCAAATGTTCAGGCTGGTGAACTTGTTTGCTGGACCAGTTCCAGAAAATGAATGCAAAAATGGGGCTGGGACAGGAGTGACAGGCGATGCTTTATTAGTTCGCTGTGTGTGAGTCAAATGCTCACAGACACTGTCTGGGATTTCACCAGCCATGATTGGAAAACTTGTAGGAATCAAGTAATGGAGATGGTAGAGGAAATCCTGTCATTCATTGTTTTAGTCTTACTGATGTAACTTTTATGTCCCTTTTATCCCTTGTCTCATCTGAGGCTTCCAGAGGGAAAGTTGTGACTGACAGTTTTGGTCAGACAACCAGACATGACGTGCAAGAGGTCAATTCATTCTCTGTTTGTCAGAGAGGAAGAGATTTATTTGCTGTAGGTACATCCGGCTTTGACTTCTCTGCGATGCTCTTTGTTTATGCAAACCAGTCGGCTGGGGGCATGGAGGTCAAGATCTTCATCCCAAGTAGGAAATCAGTGCTCAGAAATAGCAGCCCTGGGAGTTCATGAGATGAAGGTCCCTCCAGGCTCCCTCTCCAATGCACCCTGTGGAAGGAAAAACAAAAGGAGGGAGTATCTATGGCTTTAAATTGCAAAGCCAAGCTTTATCACAATGCAACCAAATGATTTAAGAGCAGATACAGAGAGGAGCTGATTGAGAATTATTAGTTACTCACATTTTTCACATGGAAATTCCAAGCAGTTTAGAATATGCTGTGTTTTGATAAATTTTGCCATACCAGCCCCTTTCACAAAAACATTTGGTGATTGAGACAACAAGTCCTTATTTACTATTTACATACAGAATAAAGGTCAGGCTCGCGCCCAAAAGAACACAGACTCTTAATAAATCAGGCGACTTTCTTCTCTTGAGCTGCAGTTATGTGGTAACCATCAGAGGGTTTTGTAAGCTGGAGGCTATCTCTACATGACACAGGACCTCTCTTTCTTTACAAGTTACTTCTACTACTAGTTTGCAGCTGTGGCTTCTTTCTTGTTTTTCTAACCCATTGGTGTTAAAACTTGAAAGTGGTTCAAGTCTCAGGTGAAATAAACCCCTCCACTGACCCTGTTAACGACAGGCCTATGTACTTGTCTTGCATGGAGTTCATGAAGCTGGTTGGTTTCCTTGTGCTGCCATCTACAGAGCAAGCAACAGGTAGTGCTTGGGGATTATTCACAACCAGTAAATTGCAAATCCTCCTCTTTAAATCTTCATGATCAGTGCCTTCTTCAGCTCTGATAAGCAGTGATGGCAGCTGGGACTGCTGGTTTTCTCTTCCAAGACTGTCTTTGAAGTCATCACCATGAGACTGTCAATCCATGTCTTTACTGCTGGAAGGTTTTTTTTTCCCCAGAAGTGAAAAAAGCAGCTGGGGAATCTACTGATTTATAATATCCTTACAAATCTTATCCAGCCTGAGCACTGTATGAAACTCTACCCCAGGTGACTCCCTTTAGGTTTCTCTACGTGCTGCATGCAGTGACTGCAGCCAGAATGTCTGGATGCCAAGTGTACAGACCTGCCTGCAGGAGGGATTGCAGGGCAAGGAAGGCTGTCCCTGGGATGGGGCTGCTGCCGGGTGTTCCCCTGCAGCAGTGAGAAGGAAGCACTCCAGCATGACGGCCTTCTCCTTCCTGTTGTGTTTGCTCCCTGGATGGCAGCAGGCAGGAAAGACCAAGGTCTGGTGCAAGGTTATAGGTTCAGCCTGCAGACCAGTGGCAGGGCACACACAGACACACACAAAGACATTCACAGGCACGGAAAAGCCAGACACTTGTGAGGCTGCAGCAAACACTGCCCCTCATTTCTCCAGCCCTGCGGAAAATCACCGTGCTTGGAAATGTTCAAAAAATGTGTAGGTGTGGTGCCCAAAGACATGGTTTAGTGGTGGACTTGGCAGTGCTGGGTTAATGGTCACACTCAATAATCTTTGAGGTCTTTTCCAGCCTTAATGGTTCTATGATTCCATGAAATGGTGAGGTTAAGAAGCGCCAGCCCTTCTGGGGGTCTGCTTGGGTCTGGAGAGCATCCAGGCACCTCAGAGGCAAGGGAAACATGCTGCTCCTGCAGATTTGCTCTGTGCTGGAGACTCCTGTCTCCCTTCCTGCCTCTTTATCCTGCACAAAGCTGCAGCCAGCACCCTCCCTGCAGCATGGCCTTGCAGGAGCCAAGGAGGGGTAGGGGTGAGCTCACGGAGCTGCATTGGGAAACCAGCCTACGCACCGGCACACACGGAGCAGGCACTGCCTGGGCCAGCTGTGGCTCCTGGGACCTGTGGTGAGGCAGAGCTTTCCCTCACCTCATGGCTGAGCCGAGCTTGCCAGAGCAGGTAAAGATATAACCTGCAGCTCCCTGAACGTGTTTGTGCAGCTCTTGGGCTGCGTCCCGGTGAGGAAGGAGGGCACTAGGCAATAACTCGCATACCTGCACTGGATTGTGTAAAATGTGGCTGTGAGCACCCGCTTGCCATGTTGCTGCATGTGCACTGGTTTTATTGCTCTCTGCCCCAGCAGTGTGTACGCTGGTATGCTCAGGGTGGGGTTCATCACAGGTTTCCATGATTTATTTCCCTTCTCTTTTCTGGGGTTTCTGAAGCTTCTGAAGAGTCCTTTGGGACTGTTAGGAGGAATCATATTTTTGTGCCTCTGCCTAGAGGTTTTTCTAGATGAGGTTATGTCCTACATGTCTTTGGCTTCAGGGTTGTATCCACAAGGAAGAAAACTGAGAATAGGGACTATTTTATGCTGCTGAGGCAAGGTCTGGGTGCTCTGATCTAGATCAGAAACTACCCTTGAACAGGACAGGAACTGGTTTTATTCCCAAAGACTGACATCCAGGACTCTGCAGCAGCCAGCACTGACCAAGGACTTATAGCCACCACATGGGTATTGCAGAAAGCCTCACTTGCCCCATATAGAGAAACTGCTGGTCTCTCCTGTGGGATCCAAATCCTTTGCCGAAGAGAGCCTGATGAAGCACAACAGCCATCCTGATTCTTCAGTCTCAGTTTTCAGGATGCTTGCTTCACCCACGCATCCCACACGGAGCCTTAATTCCCTTGTGCCACCTCCACCTCCTGGGCTGATGGGGAGGCACCAAGGCAGTCAGTGAGTCAGCTGCAGGCACTCAGTGCTACCCGTGGGTGCCTTGCAGGAGGCTGGGGGTACAGGCAAGGCCTCCTCCTTCCCTACAGAGGACACCCAGCTTTATTTAAAAAGACATGATTGACATTAATAGCATGCACAGCTACCTGAAGGCTGAAAAAACCTGTAGGGAAAGATGCCATGAGATGAAGAGAAGTCATCTGCAGTGGAGAAAGCATCATGTTGAGCTACTGCCCTCTGCTGCTGTGCAGTCCCGGACAAGGAGATGGTCAGATAGATGCATCTATTTCCAGCAAAACTTCTGACTGGAAGCTCCCAGAGCCTGCAGAGCTGAAGCTGCTGGTGCCTGCCGTCCTGCCTTGCCTTAGGACTGGGAAGCTTCTCCCAGGTTTTTATTCAGGATCAAAGTAAACAGATTTGTTCAGCTTGTCCTGAACACTCATTGTCAACGTAGGCAGCCTATGAGGAAGTAACTGTCATTTACTGAGATAAAAGGTTGCAATTTAATCACTAATTATCTCTTATCATGCTTTGTTGGGCTGGCATGAGCCAAAATGAACACAGCTCTGCCAAGAGGTGTTGCACTGGTGCCCAGGAGCAGGGAGCCTCGGGGTACAGAGTCTTGAGAGCCTTGTCAGGTACCTGGTACCCCAGCACACTACACACCATCCCCATTGGTCATATGCTAATGTAATATCACTTTTTAAACAGATCTTTGATCAGTGTCTAAAAGGCTGCCTAAAATCCAGGAGCAGGAAGTACCTGGCAGAGGTGACAGCAGAAAGAATTAAGTGCTCAATGAACACCCAAACCAGGCACATGAGCTCCTGCTGGGATGTCTTCAGGCCAAACTGCAGAGGAATGCCTAGGGACAGAGGATATGGGGAACACATTTAGGAGAGGGCTGCAGGCAGTTCTGAACAATAGCAGAGTCTAGGAAGCAGTATTAAAAACAAAAGTCTGTGATGCACCTGAAGCACAACCTGCCTCCTAATTTGGTTCCTGATGATGGCAGGAAGTAGCATTTGCTGCATCTGGATGCAGAATATATACAATTTTAGCTGAATTAAATGGCACACAGAAAGAAATGTCATAAAGTAGATGGCAAATAGACAACACTTCCCTGCTGTCACAGCTTGTCCTGTTGCTGGCCATACCAAGAGTTGTGATGACACTTTATACCTCTCCCTCTGTTTCCGAGTAAACAACATAGACCATGAGATCAGTTCAAGAAAATAAACTTAAAGCAGTCTTATATTTGCCAATGTGCGTTAAGAGAAATGGTCTCTGCTCTGCCTTCTATAAACACCATATCCACCTCTACAGACAAATTTTAGGTAAAGTTCGGGTAAGCCATAGCCTAGGTTCAGCTTTTCTTCTCTTTCTTGAAGCAAATAAGGATTTTAAAAGCAGTCTGGAAAAAATGTGTCATTTTCTATGACAATAACCTATTGAATCAGCAAATTGCTTTTGTAGAATACAAGAGTTCAGCTGAAGGCACTTACTGTGATCGTCCAATCTGACCGAGTGTCAGATAGATAAGCAAGTATTTTTACGGAGTTGTGTGTAAATTATTAAAATTAGACCC
Source organism: Scytalopus superciliaris (assembly GCA_013400415.1). NCBI lineage: Eukaryota > Metazoa > Chordata > Aves > Passeriformes > Rhinocryptidae > Scytalopus > Scytalopus superciliaris. Next base: position 223,860 of record VXBX01009319.1, on the reverse strand, counting down.
AAAAAAATCATAATGGGGCATGGTTCTTTAGCAATAGTGGGTGAAATGTCTGTCACTTCATCTCGAGCAGAGTGTACGATTACGATCGGCACCCAAAACAAAGATCACAGACTACATCCCTGATGCTGCTGTTCTTTTCACTCCAGAAACATTATGCCCTAGATATACCATAATATTTTTTCAGCAAATTAGCAAAAAAAGTCTGTTTTAGTTAGCATATGAAATGCATTCTGCACACTGCTACTGTCAAAATTGTAACTGCATAATGAAATATAATTTGGGATGTAAAAATGGCATTTTAATATGCTCTACTCAGGGAGCTGAATTTGATATGTCATGCTGGCATACCGGTAATTTACATTTCCCATTGGGCGAACTAAAAGACAAGCAGTCATGCTTTCCAGAAAGGTGTCAAGTCATACTCAGTCAAAAATACGCTTTTCTAGGCTGTACAGAAAAAAATGTTAAATTTTGCAATGTGTGGCTTAATTCACAGAAGATAACTGGAGTCACATGCTTTAGGCCAAAATTACCATAGTCAGGTGATTGCTAGAGGAGGCAGTCACAACCACACCAAACTGGAAACAAGGAGAAATGATGTGTAAACCTTGCTCTGTTCTGCTGCTTGGGGGGCCTCAGTTTTGGGATCAGGTTTGGCCAGGGGCTGATGTTGGAGCTGGGTACGATAACTGGAGTTGTCCAGGTTGTAAGGAATTTGGAGATACAGTTCTCAGTGGACAGTTTTAACCAGCCTTCCCTTTCTGTTAAAAGCTGGGGAAATGGTTTTGCAGATATGTGACTTAAAACCAGAGTTTCTGTTGACTGCCATGCAGAGGAACCTGCCAGTTACATCTCAGTAGCTGCCAGGAAAGACCAAGAGAGTTGATCTTGTAACTAAGCACCTATTTGCACAAATTATAGCCTGTTTTCTGCATCAGGACCCTACTGCTTTAGGAAAGCGATGCTGTGAGCAGTGGTGGACATTCAAAGGGGTTTGCAGACCCAGGCTCTACCATCACAATCCAAAACAACAGGCTGCAGGGAAGAGAGTTTGTCCCTGGATGGTAGGAATCTCTGAAAATGAGGCTGTTCTGCACTCAAACATGTCCCTTTCCCTCTTGCAGTGACCCCAAGCCTGGTGCCGTGTCTGAGCCCCCCCTCAGTCACACACCAGACACGCAGGAAGGTCATAATGCAAGTCGGGGCTGTCGGCCCCCAGTGGGCACAGAGAGATGCCACCTCCCTGCAGCGACAGCCACCTTCACTGATGGCATTTCCAACACTCCCAGCCCTTCATCCTGATTGCTCCTTGCCCAATTAGTGAGCTTCCTAACAGGATGTCATGTCACATTATCTTTATTTGCACAGCGCCTCAAACTCCAGAGTGCTGGCCGGGCAGCTGTGCAATGCCAAACGCTGACTTAAAGGAACCTTGGCCAGTTTATCATCTGCTCCCTTAATTTCTGATTGCTTCACAGGTAACCCTCTGACCTCTCTCCTCAGACTTGGAGCCTTGATTGACAAACAACATCTCCACCCCTCCAATTTCTTGTTCTGCCCTATTTCTGTTTTATTTTTGGCAAAGGAGAAGAGAAGTCTGATCCCTCCTAACTGAGAGGCCAGGTTCATCCTGAAGATCTGAGCAGAAGCACTTCCCAGATTCTGGAACAATCCTTCTGGGGACCATAGTGTCAGAGGAGACTTCTGCCAAGGGGAAGAAGCTTTCAAGTTCCACCAGAGCATCTTGCCTGAGAAAAGTGAGCCTCTGAGTCACCACAGCTCCTGCATCCCCTTTCTGCAATATCCCACCAAAAACGTTGGATCTAGCTGCTTGTGCCAGCTGGATTGGTGCAGAACATGGTGAAGGTGTAGGAGGCACAAGTACTGCAGTGACTGTCTCCCACCATCCACCAGCATAAAGCTCCCGGCTGCAAGTGGAGCTTCTCCACTGAGTGCTCACAGAACCCAGGGTGCTCCAGTGCTGTACCACCAGCAGACCAGCACACCTGCCCCAGGATGAGCCCACCTGGCCTCTGGGTCAGCCCAGCCATGATCAGACACTTCCAGTGACTTATGAAATAGTATAAAAAACCCCTTTTGGAATAAGTGGGTGAGCAGGCAGGCACTTATCACCCTGATTGGTTCAGCATTGCGTTTTGGCTGATGCACAAAAGCCTCGCAGTCACACAAAGGTGTCAGTGTCATACGAGCTGCAGCTGTAACATTATATGAGGCTAACAAAGGTAGTAGAGACCATGGATCCCTATGGAGGCTTGGGCTGTCACACCAGGGAGTCTGTTAGTACTGCAACTTCACTTCAGCATAGTGAAGGATTTAGGACCACCTTTTTGGCCCAACAGCCTCCACAAACTGGAGTGGCTGCTGCAGGATGGTCCATGTGACTGGCAGGAAAATGGCACAAACACCAAGTGTGCAACAAAATGTGTGCGCGCACATTCATGGAGCATGCAGAAGTGGATGTTAGACTCAGAAGTGAGACAAAAATGGAGGAGAGACTCTTGGAACTGGTAACCCCATGCCACCTAATTCTGTGCTGCAGTAGGGCAGAGAGACTGCAACAGCCACCACCACCTCCCAAAGCAGCTGGATTACCTGGGATATCCTGGCATAACACATTCAGTAGAGCCTTTCCTTATCTTCCCTGTTCCCACTGGCTGTCCTTTTCAAGTCTATTTTAACTGACCACATGTTGAACTTCATCTTCTCCAGCTGGACCAGAAATACTGTGTGTAGGTGCAAGAAACATAAACACGCAGTTCAAGTTATGCTCTCTAATTCCATTGGAGAAAGGGACTGTCTGGGAATTATGTGGGGCAAAACCATGCAGGTGAGGCTTTCTAATATTGCCTCAAGGTGTATAATTTCAGGGAAACTAAGCCTTGCTCTGAGTTGTTGTCCAGAGGTGGGAGAAGTAGAGAAGCAGCTTGCAGGCAGCCTGAATTCCTCTTCCAGGTTCTCCACAGAGCATAAGGCTCAGGGTTTCTCTGCAGTTTTCCCAGATAACAGATTTGAGCCAACACATCCATGCTCAGTGGAAGGATTTCTGCATGAGCATCTGTCTGTGTCCATACTGCAGTTCCTGGGACCTGAGAGCAAATTATGAAGCAACTGCATATATAACAGGTCACCTCTGGGAAGAGGAGGGGAAATGAATTGTCACAAAATATATGTGAGAAAAGGAAGTAGTTTTTCTTGGAAAATGGGGTATGTTGTCCCTGTGCAAGCCCAAATGCGACCTTTCCAGTTAAGACACTTTAATAGCAATGGGGAATTGTCCTGTCCCATCTGCAGAGCAGCACCTTTGGACTCCTCTTCTGTTAATGGAACTGAGACTTCCCATCCCCCAGTGATGACTGGAGTAGGTGGCCTGAGGAAAAATTCTTTATTCATGTGAAGACAACCCATCAGCTTCATTAAACTGCAGATTACATTACATAGGCTGATGACAGAAAGAAATTAAATAAGGTGTTGTTTCTTTACTTCCTTATTTTTAATTGAATAATAGATAATTAATTTGATTGAGTTAGTCATGTTAAACAGTTTCCTGGATATCATATTGAGAAATGTCTTATCATGCAAGTTGCCCTGTCACTTCTTTGGCAGTGATACTGTGGTGGTAATTTTGAGATGCCCACTAAGGTGTTGCTCACCTTTTCTTTTTTGGAGGAGGTGGTGGAAGGTAGGGTTATTATCTTTATTTTATATTTAAATCCAACCCACAGGTGGTGGAAAAGCAAACTAGTGTAAAGGTGGGACAACTCCGGTCCCTAGTAGGAGGGAAGAGGACACAAGGCCCAGGCTGCTCAGATGGAGAAGGTCCAGGATGAGCATTGGCTGGACAGACACCACTGTCTTTCTCTTGCACTCGCGCCCATGTTTGCCTGGGAAGTTTGCCTGGACGCATGAAAGACTTCTTGAAGGAAAGCAGGCTGAGCACTTTCCAGTCCACATCTGCAAAGCCCCTGGGGGTGAGCAGATCCTCAAGAAAGGCTGTCTGATGAGTTATGGACAGGCAAGCCACTTCCTCACCTCAGCTCCTCTGCCAGCACCCATGTCAATGCCCAGGCTGATCAAGTCTGGTGTGGAAATGAAGCACGAGCTCAGTGGAAAAGGAGTGTGGCGAGGCAGCTGCCCCTCCACAAGGCTGGCTCCCTCCTGGCCGCAGAATGTGGAATACTGTTTTGCTCCAAGCACACATAGTTCATGTGGGTGTAGATTTACATTTCATTAAGGAAAATGAAATAAAGGGGCCGGTTGCAACTAGCCTGAAGTTTTATTATTTGCAAGAGCCCTTGCCTTCATGTGATGCTTTACGTAACAGCCTTACACATCTGCAAAGTATGTAAAGCATTTCCACTGTTGGGGGAAAAAAAAAAGGTGAGGATATTTCTGAAAGGTACTCTATCTCCCAGGAGGACTCAACAAGGAATCTTTAGCTCCCAGCAGGCAAGAAAACAGCAAGGACCAAGGGGTCTGTCCTCTAGGGCCAACTTTCCCTAGGTTTATGGGATAGTAGATCATATTTCCAGGGACGACCACATTTCCAGGGATGACCACATGCTTGAAAACATAGTTGACAACAGATTTGGTTCAGAAAAAATGCTACAATGAGATGGGCTGAGTGAGAATAAAAGCAGTAGGAAACTGGGACATGCATCTTGATCTCAGAGAGAAATAATGGAGCAGGGAAGAACATGAAATTACCAAATGGATAGAGTTCAGGGAGCAGGAGAGATGCTGCCATGGGCAGTCTCTGAATGGCTGCAGTACTACAGAGAGCTGAGCTGAGGGCTACATATTTGTGTTACATCATCTGGAAGATGTGAACAAGCATACTCCTTCTTTAATGCTCATTATTACCCTATCTGATAGTGCAATGTATATACATGTAGGGCTGTGGGGGGAAAAAAAAAAGCAAAAATGTTGTGAATGCCTCCAAGAAGGATTGGAATGAATGAAAAATGTCTGAAGCCATTCAAGTGCAAAGTCTAGTGAATCAACCCATCCACTTTTCTTTGACTTCTGAGTCTGGGTGGACCCAAACCACAAAGAAAAGAGGAAACAAAGGTGGAGTAGACATCAAGAAAGATCCTTCTGAAACTTGGCATTAAAATGTAAGAGGTTCCAATCACTGCTCAGCCCACGCAATGTGAAGCAATTGGAAAGGACTGGAAAATCACTGCACAGAGCCCTGAGATGCAGGGGGTGTTTTGTTTGTTTCTTTTCCCCAAGAGCTTCTTAAGAGTTATATGACTTCTGAGAAATTGTCACCAAGTTCCTCTTCCATTACAGTCTCCCTTAAAACAGCTTGAAAAAAACACAGGAAACGTGACTGTTCAGTTCAATTCCTTAGCTCTGCTTCTGCTTTGTATTTGGTCGTCTTCATTTGGAGGTATGGCATCAATTCTAATAGTCTTCCCCATTTTTATAGTCAGGAATACGTCTCAGGCTATTGGACTCCTTCAAAATAAAAACTTTAAAGCTGGGTAGACAGAGTTTCTAATTTTCTACCTTTTGTACATAACCCTTCAGGTACTTCCCATAATGAGCCCAGCTTGACCCCTGAAAGACAATCCCCAGTCCAAAGCATCATTGGGTCAGTCTTGGTTCATCCTGTCTCAGAACCATAAGACCATCCCAATACTTTCTGTCAGTTCCCTTTCTAAAATAATTCTATGAAACCCCCAGCATTTCTCATGCTATGTATCACCTGCACCCACAACCCCACAGGGACCTCAACCTACAAAAGTAAGGTAGATGAATAGGAAATCATAGGGTAGCTTAGACATATCCAGGCCTTTGAAAAAAAATTGGGTCCCAGTGTTGCCCTAAATCCTTTACCAAATTAGCAGAAAGACAAGAAAAGTTGGTAGGTACGCTACTTCCTATGGGCCCTTTGCCATGACTCTGCTCTTATCCTACAAGCCTGGTGTTCACAAGGCAACAGAGGGGCAAAGGAACCCTGCTCCAGGGGAGAGGGGACAGCCACCAGCCTCTGAAATCCCTGCTGGGGCGACTGTAAACCTGGCAGATGTGTTGTAGTAGAAAAGTTATTTCCCTGCTCCCTGCTAGGTCTGTAGTTACCTCAGGAGGACAGACAGTGCATTGTCCAGCAAATGAAGAAAGTGATACTTCCTCTATGGATTTCTTTAGATTCCGATTTCTGTCATATAAATTGTGTGTTGAGACACCCTGAACTGCTGCCCATGTGATGGGACATTGCTCTCTCTTTCTTTGCCTGAACTTCTTCTTGGCTGGGAGCCATTTACCAGGAGCCTTTCTTTCTCTCGGCTGTGTGCTTGACTCCTCCTGTTTGATCCTCTCCTCTTTCCTTCTGAAAGATTTACCACTCAGTAGAGATACTTGCTTTACTAATCTATGTCAGGTCTTTTTACTGCTGCCCATCTCCACTGCATCTGTTCCTTACCACTCTTCATTACTTATTCATATTTTTATACTTATATCTATATAGGAGTCAGAGATCACTACTAGTAACATGTCCTGGTTGTTCAAGGCCCACAGGAAGAAATGGTCCATCATCTGAGGTCTTTACTATTTAAATGGCCAAGACAGATGGACATCTGGGGTACAAATGGACAGACCACCATGTTTATACCCCTCAACTGGACCACACAAGGTTTCTTCTCGCCCCTGACTGTGGTTTCCCCTAAGTACCTCTTGCTTTGCAAACAAGCACAAAGCTGGAGGAATCTTCTCCATCCTGTAACCACTCTGCAGTACTCTCCCCCTGGACAGGAGCTGTGTCAGGTTCTTCTCCATGTGAGTTCCATCCCAGAGTGAGTGTGGTGCAACTTCTTCAGCTTTCAAAAATTATTTACAGGGCACAGTTTTTACTGTTTGGCCCCTGTGCTGCAGCCTTGCCCCATTGTGCATACCTTCTATTCTTTTGCCAGGCAAACAGCAATTTTTCTTCACAGAAGGGATAAAGGCAAAAATTTGCTCCCAGAGACAATGGTGAACTTTTCTTGGCGGGGTTTTTTTTTGGTTTTTTTTTTTTTTTGCCCCTTTTTGTAATGCTGGCATCAAGCCAATTTGCTGTGCTTTACTTTCTTTCTTCTGTATGTATGAATTTTTATATAATTTTTTTTTTCTACACAGCTCCAGAGGAAAGGGATTTCTCAGCCTTAACATCCTGTTCGCTTCTGCATACTTTTGAATGCTCATTATTAAAAGCCAGCTATTTATACACAGGAACAAAGTACATTCCACTAACCCCTTGTGGCATAACTCCACATGCTGACTGCTAAGCCCTGGAAAGGTGTATTGAATGTATGACAGAGAGCTTTTTATAGGGATTGAATACCCACTGTACATCAGCACAGGAATACCCTTTTAAAATTCTCTTTGCTATCATGTCTTCGGAAATATGAAAGGCAAACCTTTCAACAGCCTCATTCCCTCTGACTCTAATCTTGATTGTGTTGAGAGGGATAGGTGCCAGATAACTATATCGGTGGAAATGGAGATAAGAAGGCTGTGCATGCCATAAGCAGTTTTATTGCTTGAATTATGGCTTTGGACAGACGCAGTGACAATAACGGGACAGCACTAATAGGTGAGTGGTTCATTTACCTGCCTGGTATCTTTCAAAGATATCAAGTTGCACTTCATTACTGGAAAATTCCTAAGGACCTAAAATGAATCAAGAACAAGCTTATTATCTCAAAATCACCCATCTGACAGTACATCACAGTGGGCATCTCACAAGGGGAGGTTAACCTAAGTGATGCCTCTGTGCAGCTCACAAAAGGGACTGGGGTTGAAAATAAGATGTCAAAGCAATCTTTCAGCTGAAGAATAGAAGGATTCTTCAGAGAGGATTTGGATGGTTTGGGTCTGTCTACTCTTGGAATATCTTTAAGACAAAAGGTTGGTGCCCAAGGTGCAATTCAACATTTTTGTTTTGTTTTCACCTTTTTTATGTTCCCATCAAAGGATATATGATGCCCCCTCCAGTTCACAGCTGGTACATCGGTTTCAAAACCCACTGAATTACACTTCTAATCTTGGTGGAAGCTTCTCCCACCTGCCTGCCCTAAAAGTGCTTTACTGTATGCACAGCTGTGACCGTAGTTCCGTCTGGCATTCACCCACTGGAGTGTTTTCTTGGGGACTTCAGGTGAAAAAAGGTACTCCCACAACTGTGTCTCCACAAAGCATCAAGCCCCAGGTCTCCAGGATGTCATGATTTTCACCATTGTGGGAACAGAGCAGATGCAGCATGTCATTCAAAGTCCCAGTCTCTCAGGAGGATGGAGGAAATTATGCCATCCCATCTCATTTGCAGACACTCTTTGATCAATGCATTGCCCAGTATTTGTAGCTTCTCATACTATTCTGGTACAGACTGCTTCAGAAAGCCTTGGCAAAAGAGAGCAGAAAAAGTAGCCCTTCTTAACCCAGTTTACTTGACAGTTTCCATAACAACTTGACACAGCTATTTATAACACAGGAGAATATCATTTGCGTCTCATCATTTTTAGAACCTTTGTTGCCATATCAACCTCAGCTCCACGTAGCAGTGCACAGCTTCATTCAATTCTCTCATTTGCTCAAAAAGAAACTTCTCTCTCAATGAATTGAAATGCAGTTGGTCTCAGAAGGACCCTTGAGAGGCCTACATGTCACCTAAAGTATAATTCGAGCCATAATTTAAATGGATTTTTGCTGGTGTGACCTACCTGCACCAGATGGGTGGGATCACCTGCAGCAGGAAGCAAAAGATGAGACAGTCAGAACAGCGCTCCCATTTTCTTGGGAAGCAAATAATGAGAAGGGTATGGCACCTACTGACACTGTTTGTGATGCATGTTGAAAGAAAAACTGATTTTGAAACGTTTCAAAGGCTCGATCCTCAGTCTATGTTTTGGGAGGGAGATTGAGAGTCAAGGAGTTCCAGGAAAGAGCAAGGTCAGGATGCAGTGAAAATCAAGGTGGGTAGAAAAGTGCCAGAAGACAACAGCCAGGGGAGAGACTGTGCTCCCAGAGGAGGAGAGGATCCTTCCTGGTGTGGTCTCAGTCTTGGATTCATTCCCCACAGTGTAAGGCACCACAAAGCAACTCTGAAGGAGACACATGTCCACAAGGCACAACTCAGGTAGGGATTAGGTGTCTATCTCTTTGGAGAAAGTTGTGGGGTTCAGACACTCAGTTAAGTCCTTCCACCAGGTTAAATGAAGTGGGGCCCTAGTTTCTCACCAAGGTTTTTTTCCTGGTTCCTGCTGTCTGGTTCAGCCAATGCTCATCACTTGCATAGACTGGTCTGGGGAAGTTCAGCCTTGCAAACCCATGGCACCAAATCATCCCTTCTAGGTCAGAGTAAAATTAAATTTAAAATACTCATGCAACGTGCAATCACAAGTATCTATAATCCACCTGACACCTTCATCTGACTAAGCAGCACTCAAATAACCCTTTGGCTGCACTGCTTTTTGTCACTCACGCTTCCTCCTCCTGTTGAGAGATGGCAGGTCTGTTGTCCATGCCCTGACACCTCACTGTCTCAACCTGCTGTGTTTGCTACTTTCCCAAGACGCTTCTCTTTAAAATAGGTGTCCCCCATCTCCCCTCCTTCTGAGATCTGAAGGTGCCTGTGTATTCCCTGGAGTAAGCAATCCATTTGGCAGAGCAAATTTCATACAAATAAGGCAACCTCTTGACATGGTGCCAGTGACTTGGCCTCCCTTCCACCAGCAGAAATGCACACAACAGCGTTTTTAAGAAGCGGTGTGGGTTCCTGGTTTGCATTAGTCATATTGTTCTGTCTTGTTTTAATCAACTCAGTATTTCTAGAGGGTCTCCAGTGAGACTGAGAAACATGTTAGCAGCTCCAGCATGACTGGGTTCAGCTGCCTGTGTCAGCAGATGAGAACCTCAGCCTCACGGATGTGTTTTGTCATGTAGCAGCATTGAATACAGACTCACCAGCTTTATTAATAGCAGCCCTATTATTTACCATGATGTTCCACAAGCCCCTTGGACTGGGGACAATAGGAAATGGCACTTACATGTTTAAATCTGTGGCACGCTGGAACTGTTTGAATGTGTATGATTCATTGTCAGACAGTGCTATGTCAGGCACTGCGGGCAAAATAAAACAGACTGCATATGCATCGTCTATATGTGTTCTACACGTAAGCTGTTTGAAATGCATCCTGCCCAACCTCTCCTTGCAGAAGCCATAAGTGAGCTCCATGTATCCTTTAGAGTATTCTTGGTGGGATCTTAGGAAGTGCCAACCTGGAAGTGCCTGCTTTTAACCATAGTCCCAGAGGGGGCTAGGAGCTCTCTCTTGTCATTTCTGCAGCAACCTGGGGTATATCTGTCTGGCTACTGTAAGAAAATAGCTTTAGGTATGCTCTGAAAGAGGTTATTTGATTCCTAAACCCAGCAGTTATCAGCCACACTTCATCAAAACCAGAAAGTTTTGGAGTTTTGGGGTGGGTTTTTTTTTTTTCCATACTGATAAGTATTAGTTTATGCCTGAGAAATCTGTGAAGCCCTGAAAGTTTGAAACTTGGGCTGCTCACATTCCTCCAGCATCTGTCTTGACTGATTGGTATTCCTGTATTTCATTTCTCTCCCCTCTCTGCTAACCCCTGCTTAATTTGCAGCATAATTGATACTATTTAAAGTCACTGAACTCAAGGGGAAGATTCACATTTGAAAAACTGTGTACTGAACACACTAATCTTTGCATCAAAATAATAATTCTAAAAGCTGTGACATATGCTGAAAACTTGTGGCTCACTTTATGAATGGACCAATGCATGATTTGTTTTGTTCAGACTGTATCTCCTGGAACAGAAATGGTCCTAAGCAACATGTGTGTGATTCTTCTTTTAGAATTCTCAGCCCAAACACACAGGCCTCATTCTTGAGAAAAACCTGCCCTGGGAGGAGATTGAAGCAGAGACAAGTCACTCTGCTGCTAACACCACTTTTAAAGATTGAAATTCTCTGATCCAAATCAGGATTCCTTCAAAAACTGAACAATGCCTGCAAACTAAGCAAAAGAGATGTTATAAAACCTTTAAGAGTGTTCCCTGGTAATCCCCAGCCCAACAACATGCTCCCTCGCTATTGATATCAAAATAGTATCTTGTTCTCTGCTAGTTGCTTTCAGTATGAAATTAGATCTTACACACAGTACCTTTTTTTGTAGTTGTCTGCAGAAAATGATTCTCAATTTGCATTCATATGACAGTGATCATCACCATTTTAAAGAGAAGTCTATTTGTCTAAAAAAAATCACCGCCTTCCCCCCCAGCCCTCCACAACAGACAGGCTTCTGCTTGGAGTAGCTTGCATGGTCACCATTTAATCCAGCTTTTCCCTTCTCCCAGCCTGGCCTGCCTGGCCCTCCTAGGAGGTAAAATCCATCCCAGAGAGCCTTTTTATTGAAAACACTGGGGAAATGTGGTGGGACTGTAGACCCTGTATCACCTTAGACACACAAAATGTGCAGTTCTGCCTTCCCTGCTATGATGGGCCACCACATAGAACCTTCAGAGACACAAAGCCCCTCCACCTGTTACTGACCAAAAATAAACCTCCCATATCTTGTGACAACTAAGACAATTTCCTCACTGCCCACCTTGGCCCTTTGGTGCCTCCGTTCCTGCTTCCCATCACCCCCAGCCCAGCAATGAGTTCAGCAAGGGGCAGAGACCTGTGGGCTTCCTCTCCCAGCTTCCATCTGCCAGCAGCAGATCCTGCTCCTTGCCCTTGCTATGTCAGGTGAGCTCTGTATCTTAGGCTTTTCTACACCTAAAACAAAGAAAAGGGGAAAACAATTGCCCATGCTCCAAATGCCAAGCCAGGATCTAGTACACTGTAACATGCTCCATCTCGTTTTTTTCACAGTGCTTTAATGCCTCTTTCAGTTGTCTCACTACAGAGACTCCAGGCAGAGTGGAGCCGTGTTCCTTAGCAACTCGCAGTACACATGACAAAATTAACCCAAACAGTTTTGTTTATTAACTCTTAATAAGGAGCAAACAAAACAGCAACCTGAGAGTTTCACAAGAAGAATGTTTTCCATTTTGGGTGCATTACTAATATTACAGGCGACAATGTTATCTTGGGTGTTCTGTGGGACTTTTTTTTAGCCCTTTTGTGAAGACTATTTGAAGCACAAAAGTCTTTCCCTTCCCTCCCTCCCCAGTGCCTGATATTTCTATAATGGAAAGACTCTATGTAATAATAGAAAAATTAAAACACTATTGGAGCTAATGAGCTCTAGCTGATGCCTGCTTGGCACCGCAAATCCAGGTTTGGAGGATAAAGATGTGAACAGTATCCCCAGAATCTCTCCAAGAGTTTGGATAAAATGCAGGGATGGGGATCTCAATCTGCTGGGATTTACTCCAGGCTTTTCAGAAAACATGACCTTATGCTACTCTGTGCCTGTACTCCAACCTTAAAACACAGTCTTGTTTCAGAGAGATTTGCTGAAAATATATATATTAATGTATGCAAGGCAGCACAGGCTTAATTTGAGAAGGTATTTAAGCAGCTAACTGAATCACACCAATTCCAGCAGCAATCAGGTGTCCGAAGATCTGGTGTTCGGGTGCTCAGGAGATGTGAACCAGACCTGTCCCCTAAGAAGACTATTGAGGATGTCACTTGTGGAATATGTTGGCTTATGTCCATCATAAAAAGGGACTCGATGTATTCTTTTTATGGTTCATGTCATATGGAGTTTAAAAAAAAAATTTGCTTTTTAAAGAGATGAAAAACTTGTTGGGCTTTACCAAAGGACAAGAGCCCGTTGCCTTTGCTCTCAGGAGATTCAGATGAAAGGCTGCTGCCAAGAATTTCAGGCCTAAGAGAGACTTCTACAAGATTATTTCCAGATATGAAACCCTTTTCCTGCTGTGCTGCTGAGCCCTCCCTGTCCAACACTTCATGGCAACTGCTGATAATGAAAGCACAGAGGCTCCCTCCCAAGAACTAACCACACCAGCTGATCCAGGCAGTCCTTTCCGGCTTTTATGGAGAAGAATAAGTGACTTGTGCATTCTTGTGAGAAACTACTGAGACACCAGCTACAGCATCAATAGGTTTTTATGGAAGCAGAATGCAGATTCTTATCACGCTCCATTTATTTAGCAAGTCATGACAAATGAATTCCTTGGAAACTTACTCCTGGTAATCGCAGAGCTCCGAGTGCTCGGCATTGAAACAACGCAGGGGCAGGGTGGTTAGAGGCACGTACTCCAAGGGACATGCTCTTCCTGATTCCAGCTGGTGGAAGGGGTGGTAGAGAGGTGAGAGAGGGAGATGGACTGGAAGGGCAGCAGGAGGTGAGGGAGGAGATCCACTTGCACTCTCAGCTCTGCAGCTGGGCTCAGTGTCCCTGATGGGTTTCTGCCCAGGTGCAAGTGAGGAGGTACAGGCTGGAAGGATGCTGTTAATATACCCTCGCTCCAGGCACTGTGGTGTAAGTAAACAAACAGGCGCTGAGAGCCTGACAAGAGTGTTTATCTTATCTTATCCAGGCCATCCTCTGTCCTACACAAAAATTTTTCCTTTTTGTACATTCTCCAGTATGTTAAACCTCAGTGGATGCAAGCATTTCCCTTAGGAAGTCTTTCACAAGTGGCTTGCTTTCCCTGCCAGGAGCTCTTGCACAGGCTGCATCTAGAGCCCCATGGCCACGGATTCTCAGCAGCAAAAGAAAAGGGAATAGGTTCAGTTACACAGGGGATTCTTGCTGAAACTAGTCTGCAGCCTTGCTCACCTCCCCACCCCAAATTTTAGCTAACATCTTCCAAGGCTTCCTAAGCAGAGAGTATTTCCTCCTTCACCAGCACTCTTTGCAAAGCAGGAACAGTCAGTCTGGGAAGGCACAGAGGCAGAAACTCAGGCTATTCCTGCATATTGAGTGTAAGGCAGATCCCTCTCCTGTAGTGCTGCTCAGGTTCATTGACTGCACAGTCCATGGGCTCTTCTCACTCAGCCCAGCCCTTTCTGTGCTCCCACTTATAAACTTATTACTGGCAGCTGTGAGATTGTGGAGCATATCAGGAAAAACTATCCTATCCAGTTACATGAAATAGGCAAGGACCTCTCTGTTTTCCCTTGGAATTTGCCATCTTTGTACCATTATGGCCTTGACACAGTATTGCTGTGATTTTTCCTTCATGGAAAGCCAGGAAGGCTTTGCTCCTACATCTCAGGTAAGAACACATCTCTCCTTCCCCTTGTCTTCTACTTAAGCTCCACAGTCCCTGTGGTTCTTCACATTTGAATGAAGATACCTCTTGGGCACATTAGGGTCAGGTCTGATGTCTGTCATTAACAAAGAGTTGGCAAAATTGAATGAATATCAAAATAAAAACTGAAGATACTTTCATCTTCTCTCTAGGGCTGACATGCCTATGTTGGCACAACACAGCACTGGCCACAGGTGGAGGGTACACACTAACCTAGCACATCTACAACTGCAGCATCAAGAGGTTGAGGTTTTGACTCTTCTCTGAGGACAGAAAGAAATATGACCATCTCCACTTGACCCAGGCTGAGCTGCAGCTTTCTCAGCTCAACTGACTGCTTATCTCAACTGGTAGATGCTTACTGCTGAGTGTTATGCTGTGTGACATACGAGCATGAAATTCTACAGCTTATGAACCAAACTTGGTATTGATTTCAACCTCTCCTGGCCTCTACAACATGAAATGAGACCATGTAGATGTGGAGCCAGCCAGCCAGCCAGCTTGCTGTTAAATGTGGCTCTGGCAACAGGGAAGGGGACGACATGAGTCTTAGGACCTAAACCTTGAGGTCTGCTTCTGCTGGCTCCAGTGTGGACAGGCTCTGAAAAAAAAAAAAAAAAAGAGAGCTGAGTGGGTAATTTATACATGTTTCCCCTTAAGATGCTCTGTCTGTTTTCTTGCTCAGCCTCCTCACCATCCCCAGCAGTGGGGAGGAGGAGCAAAGTACACAGCCACTGTTCCACCCCTAATTAGCATCTGAGAAAATAAGAGGTGAGCTTTCCCTAAAGAGTTGCTGGAGTAAAGGACAGGATAACCTGAGGAAAGGAGGGGGCTTTCCCAAGCATCCAAAATGCCTTGCCCCCATTCACTCATCAAGGTTTCTTTTCCTTCTATTTTGATTTTTTTCCCCTTCTCTCTGTGCACTTTGTCCAAGAGGAAATCTGGAAGCTGAACATTGCCTCAAAATCTCATTTTAAGCCTTCCCCATTGCCAGTTTATACTGTTTTTTTCATCCACAGCTCTCTCAGTCACACCCATCTAACTCTGTGCCTTGCAGCAAGAAGACTTGGACGCACATGAAGGTAGATTTGAACTATTGTCTTTGATAGTTACAGGGTCTGCTTGTGCAAACTGGGCTTAATACAAAGGTTCCTAATGCAAGTTTATACCATCCAAGCCCCTCCTGGCTTAGACAGCAGCTACACTTGTCCCTCTCAGCCCAACTCAGGCGGCCTTTTGCAAGTTTGGTTTGCACTCCCCGGTTAAACCCATCTTGTAGAGCTTGGGGACTACTCCAATGTTCAAGCCACCCCAGGCATGTTTATGTTCTGTTCTCAAAAACTGCTGAGGTGAAAATGCCCTAGAGCAGTGAAAAATGTCCCCTGAGACTGCATAGATTATTCTCCTCCACCGTTTTCCCTTCTTTTCCTTGCTTTCTCCCAGGGCACTGGTCAGCTCTAGGTCACCACTGTCAGACACGTGCACACACAGCCAGGCCAAGAGGGGAAATGAATCATTTGCACTGGGAGATCATGACTGCAGCATTCTTATCTTGAAAAAAAATGTGCATATCTTCAGGAGCCTGGTGGAGAAAAAACGTCCTGGCTGACTCAAGGACTTCCAAACAACATTTCCTAGGGGTCAGGAACAAGTCTACTTGCTGCTTCATCATGATCTTCACCAAAAAAAACTCAGCCCAAACAACCTATATACCAACCTTTTCAACTGTAACATAGGCACACTGGGAATAAGGAAATGGGAAAATCCCTACAAGACCAGTAGCTCCAGGCAGGATATCCTCTGTGTTGTGAGCTTCAAGGGTCTGTCAGATTCCCAAAAGCTGGCAGGCTGCAGCCATTGTATCAAATTGGATTACATGGGTAAGAATTTCTGATCTGAATGTCATTGTGGCTGCTGTGTACAAGCAAATGCTATGTAGACAACACTCTAAAAATCCAACAGGTCCTCTGAGAACTTAAAGCTTCTCAAGGCAAAATTAATTAAGAAGTAATGAACTGAGCTTTTGATACCACAGTGGAAGTGTTGCTGCAGGCACAAACACTAAGAAAAGGGTGCTTTTGACTGATTTTTAATTAGAATTTAATAGTGCCCTGAAGTTACATCTCTCATTAAAAAAGAGCTTACCTAGTTCTATGTGTTGAACAATTCAAATTAGATTTTAACATATGCAAATAACTAGTCTGAAAGATCTTCATGGGAGTCATAGAGATAGTACAGAGATCCTTGACCCTTTACAGTAGATTTTTCTTTAACTGATCCATCAGTCAGTTTGTTTGCAGTTAAATGTTGGAATTAATAGTTTGAAGGAAGTACTGAAAAGCCATGTGAAATGCAGGCTTCAGCTGAGGCAAATTAGCACAGCCCATTGATTTTAACCACATTAACTATCTCACTGGAGTGTGCAGATCTTAACTGTACACAATATTTCCAAGTCACGGCTGGTCCCAAGTCCGTTTTTAGACTGAATAGCCTCTCACTCTCCAAAATGTCCCATTAAATACAGCTCAGCACATACAAGCCTGGGGAAATCTGCCCGTAAAGTCATCCAGATTGCTCAAAAAGCTCGAGCTGGAAAACAGAGTGTGTCAGGGTAACTCCACAGGCTCCTGGGGTGGCTTGGCCGAGGTTTGTACCTCTAAGACATTTGCAGGTATGTTGCTGTTACTGATAGCATCAAGAAACCCATCTGAGCAAGAACCCACAGGGTCTGGCCCGAGATGAGTTGCCCTGAGAGGAGGCCAACCAAATACTTTTGCTCATCCTGAGCAAACAGCTCCTTTTGCTGCACTGTATGTAGGAGAATATTTATATCATGGAAATCTAACTTATCCTCTCTGTCTGGAATGCTGGACTTTTGCTGCCCTTCTCTCTATAAATGCCCCCCTCAAGATGAACAGCATCATGCAATACTAAATAGTAAAATTAAATAATAAAAGTGACTGCCCTCAAACAATCCTGCCTAGCAGAGATTATCACTTAGATGCTTTTCAAATGCATCTCAAACTCATCTTGTTCAGAGGGCCAATACAGCTGCTTAGATAGTGAAAAATAAAGACGAAACTCCATGCTCATCCTAGAGCATCTGGTTGTGATGGGGCCTTTCATACGGGTGAATGGAAGGGAGAGGAGCTGACAAGACACACAAAAATCACACCTCCTGCTCAAGACAAAGGTCATTTGGGTACCTAAGTTGTTTGTTTCCACCCACTGTACCAAAGCCTCGCTGTCCTGGATAATAAGTGACCTGAATCACTTACAGATCTTCTGCAGACACAGGATGCACCATTGATTGCATGCAGTGCCAGCAGCAGGCTGGATACAGCCCATAAACTCTGGTCTGCCATGCTCAGGTGTCTTGTCTGTACAGTTCTCTAATCTTTAGGACTTCATTAAGCATAGGGGGAGCAATAAGAAGCGGTGCTTGTTGTGGTTTGAGGTTTTTTCCTTGTTTCTTTTTAATTACACAGGAATGTAAAGGTAGTGTAGAAAGATCATGTCAAGAAGCTGGTCCATGTTAGCTAAGCACTGATTCTGCAACTACTGAAAAGCAAGTTTGCCCCTTCTCTTTGATGGGACCATGATCTGTCAGGAAGGGTTCTGTTTATACATGGGAGGAAACATCCTACTGCCATCCTATCTGTCTTTAGGACACAGCATGGGGACAGGTGTTGATGTAGCTTAAATGTCTAGGCTGTAATCTCTTTGTGTGACCCATGGCAGGTTGTATTCCCAAAGACAGAGGTTATCAAGGGGTGAGGGAATGGGCAGGATGAGAGTTTCAGGTCACAGGCAGGTAATCCATGGGCAGATTATCCATGCAACACTGTGCAAGGAGCTGAAGGTTGCTCTGTTTGATGGGATGCTGTGCATTTGGTTTACTTCTGAAGCAGTAGCATTGCAGAGGATCATACTTCATCTGGCTGTGTAGTTTATGGAGTCTTTCCCCACTTTGAATCCTTGTTATATTAGTAACAATCCCCATCTGTGGTGAACTCCATACAGCATTTCTTGAGACAATTTTTGCTTTCACAGCCATGGGACTTTTTCACTCTGCATTCAGATTTAGTGCTGAAATAGAGGCATTGACTTTCATTCAGACCCATTCTGTCATTTTGGTGCTTAAATAGACCCATATTAGCCCCAGACTTTGTTTGGTTGGCCATTTTTTTCCATCTTCAAGATCCCAGATCACTCCTCTGACACTTCTCCCTGTGATCCTTGCCTGTTTAGCTTCTTATTCAAAAAATCATAGAATATCCTGAGTTGGAAGAAACCCCAAGGACCATTGACCACAACTCCAAGATCACCTAGTCTGACTATTCATGTGAACAAAGGAAATATAGGGAATCCCAGCAAACAGGGTTGAGAGCAGCATCATCTAAATGCTGCAGGTAGCTGAACTATCAAGGTGAGTCCTTTGGGTATGGAGAAGGACACGGATATAAATTTGGGCGTGGGATGCTTTTGTGTGGCAAGAACTGCTGGGAAAGCTCATGGGTAAATGGGTCTCTTTTGGTGTTTACTGGGACCTCTCATCACTGGTTTGTACACTCTCCTGAGTCCATACACGAGCCCAGGAAGAATGTATGGGGGCTTGACAGGTAGATAACAATAACAGCTCCTTGGTGATTACTGTGCGTCACCCCCAGCACGATGTGTTTAGAGAGAGACTAAAGTGGGTGTTGTTTCAAAGGGGCAAAGCAGCTCCCCAAGCGGTTTTATGGCTTTGTAATTTATTTACCAAGGCAAGCTCAGGTCAGTCCCACTATCTATTTCTTTTTTAATGAGGTGCTGTTTATTTTTCACTCTCATGTTCTGGATGGATTGAGACACAAGGAGGTCAAACAACTTCTCCCTGAAGTCTCCAGGGCTTCCAAAGTTAAGTTATTCCATCTTTTAATGTGTTAAGCAAGGAGCTTTGACTCGAAGTCAGGGGAACTGCACACATGTTTGAAGGTGTTTTAAAACCTTCCTAACAAGGAGCCTACATGACAGCCTTGGTCTTCTGTGTACTATTGAGTTTTAACACCCGTGCAGCTCGACTCACACAGCTGAGTGTCACAGCCAGCTGAGGTGATCTAAGGATATCCTTTGGGAAACGTCTGCAAATAAATATTTTTCATTAGCTCAACCACTAATCTGGATAAATTCAGATGCTCCCACAGCTTTTCAGGTCTGAAATAGAAGCTCCTAAACTTAGCCTGGAGTTTTCTTCTTTAGACCAGGACCAGTCAAGACCTGGACACTTGCCTTTCTGTCCAAATATACCAGAGGGAAGATACTGACTCTCTTTCCACACCTTGCCTCCAGTTTAAAATTGGTGCAATAGACATGGGAAGTGAGACAGTCTTTGATTAAGGCTTATTTAAAAAAGAAACAGTTTATCCTTTTCCCTCTCTTTTTGCCAAATAATCAAAATCAATCTGATATTAAATAAAATCACCTCAGATGCTCTTGCATAACCAGTTCATTAAAGAAAAGCATCAGGTGAAAAACAATAGGTGTAAGAAAAATAAGTGGCTTAAATTCATAAGATACAAGCTACCTGGGCAAGCCACAAAAATAAATCACAGAGAACACAGGAGAGGGAACCAGGTGTCATCACTTCTGGTGGTCCAGTGTGTGTCCTGGGGAGTTATCACTAAAGATTTATCCTGTGTTTTTTCCCTTTCACCAGAACCTGCCTTCATCCAAGGCTGGAGACAGACAGGGAGCCGGATGGAACATTCTGGTCCAGCTCATCCTTCAGGCTCTATGTGAGGTAGCTCAGGTCCTTCCCATAGAGGCATCTCAGCTCTTACATCAGCAGTTAAGGTGCTTGCAGATTTTGCAGGCTGCTCTTGATTTTCTTTCTCCTCTGTTTCAGGGAAATGCCTAAATGAACAGGCCCTGGATGGTCTGGGGAAGGGGGTTCTCAGCCTCTCCTATTGGAGCTGGTCCAGCTTGTGCTGCTGGTTAGCTGTTAACTGGAGCAGGAACCTATAACTTGACTTTCCCACATTATGCCCAAGTGTCCTGACTCTGGGGCTGGATAGTCCATCTTTTACTTCTTCTCTCTGGTTCAGTGCATGTTTAATTATTTATATCACATGGAACAGTTTCAGCAGGAGACTTTGAGACCACATCCCAGAGGATCTAACAGTTGGATGCTCACAGCACTCTTTCAGGACGTGGGAGGCTGTACATAAACCATAGGAAATAGAAGTTCAGTCTGGGTTTTCAATAGCCAGAGAGAAGGCTTAGACCAGTGGCATCTGTTTCCAGTCCAGATTACTGGTGCACTGAGAAAGCTTATGGGATATAGCCACTTATTGAGCTTCTTGCACCCTGTAAATTTAGAGGATGAACTCTTTGTCAAATCAGGAGAGAGGATGGACTTCCCATTTGTTTCCATGAGTTAGGAAGTCACCAAGCAGGATTTAAGCATGATCATTTCAGCCATGCAAAGATTTAGTCAGGTTTGAATTTATCATCATGTCAGGAATGCAAACACAAGGTGGGAGAGATGCCCCATATTAGAGGGTGCAATTAGACACCTACCTACCCTTATGGAGTTAATCTGCAATAACACCACAACATAAAGATGCAGAAAAACTATTTAAGTGATTGGGAATATACAGTTAAAACAGAGAGGAGGGAAAGATGTAAAAGCATACACAAATGCGACCTTCCCACAGCGTAGCCTGTGCTTGGGTTGTGTATCATAGGGAGTGGTTTTATTAGAGCTCATTAAATTTTAAAGCCTTAATGGCACCTTCTGTGCTGTGTGATTGGTACAAAAAGGAGAGCTTGAGAAGGTATTAATGCAGCAGGACGGAAGGCACCCTCCACTGCAGTGCGTGTGGCTGGGAGATAAGCGCTCGGCTGCAGAGCATCCGCGGGATTAGCGTGACATCGTCTGGCGAGAGCCGGTAGGAGTCCTTCAGCTCCCGGCTGGAGTATCCATCCCCGGGCTGGCAGAAGCTCGTCGGAAAAGCAGAGAAGATTTGCGAGGTGAATGAACTGGTCCTGATGCCTTGCAGGAGAGCGTGGGAGTGTGACAGCCAGGAACACAGGCGGGGCTGCAGAAAATAAAGCAACACAGAACAGTAAAGGTGGTGTAACCAAGGTGTAAGGAAGTAAAAAAAATCCCATTCTCATTTTGTAGTAATTGGTTCTGTTCTTGCTAAATCTGTCTGCTGGGTCTAGTGTTTTGCTTTTTCTTCTTTCTTTTCCCCCATTCCCCCCATACCTGGCTTTTTTCAAACTTCAGAACTTCAGCAACTATTTGACACATTTCCTGATTCCACTTCTCTGCAACCTCCAGTCACACTTTGCAGACCAGCTGAGACACACTGCCTTGGGACAGTGCTGCTGACTGTATCAGTAGTGGCCAGGAGCAGAGGACTGAGTGCCACCAGAGCAATAAAGTTACTCCTAGATGGACATTCTGTGCATGACTTGAACCTTTGCATTTAGAAATCAACAATTCATCTGTAAGGTATTTTATTTTATTTTTATTTTAGGGGCACCAGGGCTGAAATTTTCAAAACATCCCTAAAGGTGTTGCGCATCTGAAACTCAGATTCCTTGCATGTAAAAGGCCTAAATGCACTTGGGCATCTCCCTCTCTGAGCCCTACACCCACAGTAGTAATCTGAAACTGTGTATGTCTATATCCAGGTCAGGGAGACAGCAAAAGAGCTCATTTGCCTGACTCACTAACTTCCTTGCCAAGAGAGCATGAAATTTTCATGACACTGCAAAGTAGCTGATCCACAGCCTCCTAAATGTCACTGCTCCAGAGATTTTATACCCGGGAAGAACCCTGAATAATTGAGCTGCTTTTGGGATGCAGGATTATTTATTTATTTATTCATTTATGAGGGTGGTGGTGCTGGTGGTTTAGGAAAAATATATTGACTTATTTGGGGAGAGCAAAGTCCCTACAAAATTTTGGGTGGGACGAGACCACCTACCAGCTCTAAAAATCTAGGACAAACCATGGGAAGTTGATGCATGGTTGTGATTTTAAGCTCATCCCTGGGCCAGGGGAATAGTCTCCATTCTTTGAGTCCTCACCAGTCCACATTTTCAATATGGCAAGTGTCAATCACTCAGATGAAGCTACTGCTCTCCAAGGATGATGAACATCTGTCCAAAAACCTTGCAATGGCAGCTGAAAGTGGCTTAATAGAATCTTCACAGCTTTGCAGTTTGGTTTTACGTTTTTTTTGTTTTGTGACCTTTATGCTTTTTTCTCCAAAACACTACTGAAAAATTGAATGGCCCAAGCAGTGAATCTGAGTGTTACCCTTCATTTTCAAAGCACCTGGGCAGAAAAACAATTGGTCTCAAAGTCCAAGTGCTGCCACTGCTCTTCCCCACTTCTTCTCATCATTGGCTCAAGTGACAGGGACAGAGGCACGTGAATGCTTTCTCTGAAACCCACTTTTGCAGTCTAAAGCTCACAAGGGCCTCCCTGACTTTGACGATTGTAGCCACAGTCTCAGACATTTTCCCTCTTAAGACAGGCATTTCCCAAGACCAAGGTCATCCAGCCAGGCATAACCAAGAGGAGCTATAGATGGGAGGAGTGGAGCAAGGGGACAGACTGATGGCTCAGTGAGAACAGTCATCTCCCATACCAGGCTGGATGGGGCTTTGAACAACCTGGTCAAGTGGGAGGTACCCCTGCCCATGGCAGGGGGGTAGAACTAGATGATCTCTAAGGTCTCTTTCAACCCAAACCATGCTGTGATTCTATGCCTTGAGGATGACATTCTGCAGAACCAGAACTTGTAGAGTTGACCTGGGCCATTCCTGAATTCCTACAGTTTGAGACGTTCAAACAAAAAAATCACCCATCAGTTAGAGGCTTCGAAGCTACATGTTACAAGCTGAGTCTTGCTTCAACACTCAGTGGGGCCCAGACTGGGTTGCTTTATTATTCAAATACACTGCATCTTAGTCATGTTATTTTTTTCCACATGGAAACAGCTACATTCCTTCAGTGAGCAAAGAGGTTGGATGTGCAGCCTGCACAGCCAAGGCATGTCTGAATTTGCCTCTTTTAAACTTTGATAACTTTCTCTATCCCTGGGTAACTCAAATAGTTTTACAGTGAGTGACTCAAGAAAAAACAAGAAGGTATCCCTGACTGCGTAAGACTGGAAAGGTTCTCTTCAAATCACTACATTGTGCCAGCTTTTCTGTGCCACCTCTGAGTCCTCTGCATGGGAGTGTGAGAGATTCCTTCAGTCATGCAAGCATAAGAAGATCTCAGCATGGGCATCAGGCATTTGAGGGTATTTATCAAGGCAGCCAGCCCAACACAACACAGGGGAGATGTAAATGAGCACCAGCTAAATGCTCACACACCAAGAGCGTGCACGGGCTCCTCACCACCGCTGCAGGGTCTCCTTTATAAATAGCCAAGAAAACAATTAAAAGCAGCTTGATATCAACAGCAGGTAGCTCTGTCGAGCTGCTCCTGGCCCAGCATGAGGTTCCCCCCCAGGTGGCTTCCTAAGCATAGTTGTGCTCCTCCACCTGTGGGAATCCAGGCTCTTTCAGACACATGGAACCAAATGCATGTCCATGAGGAGAGGAAGTACCTACATCTGTGAGGGGCTGTGGTGGTTATCCATAAACAATAAAGAAGTAAAGAAGCTAAAGCAGTAAAGAGGTAAAACTTTTAAGAAGCAAAAATTAGAATTTTTACTTCTTAGTATTAAAAGTTATCTTTCCTGCCAAAAGCAGGGCTGTATTCAGACCGTCTCCCATGCAGTTGTGACCCTGGTGAGGCAGCTGGGTGGTGAAGCCCCAGCTGTAGCAGTAAGGACTCTGCACCTCTACCCATCTGTCTGACTGCCCAGGAGGTCTTGCCTGGAGACAGACAAGCAGGTAAGAAGACAAGCAACACATTTCCCCTCTGACATGGGCTTTCCCAGTGACTTACTCCATTTCCCAGACAGAGAGTCAGAGAGGACCTTTTGCATTTTTGGTGCTAAAAAAAACCCCAAACAAACAACAAAAAAAACCCAAAAACACAACCACAAACCAGTTTTTATCTGTGCAGGGAAAGTTCTCAGCATGGTCTCAGGAAATTCTCTGAGTCAGTGGGAAGGCACCATGGGGACACCAGCTCCGTCGACAGAGGAAAACCCCACAATGCTCCAGGCTGTCACAAGATGCTCTCCTAACTCACTCCTGGGTGGAGCTCTGGGGTTCTCTTCCTCAAAGCCCTGGAGTAACTCTCACAACTACTTTCCCCTTTCAGGGGAGTTGTTCTCAGCTCTCTTGTAGCCACATCTCATGTCACCTCCCAACACAATTGATACTGCCTGCTCACCTGCGCAGTCTCTACTCCCAGGCTCCTACTTACCATTTGCATCTCCACTGAGAAACTAATGAACCTGGTGATGGATACAGTTGGCTCCATCCAGATCCTCCCTGGTGAACCTTCAAACCAGTCTTCTTCAGGAGCTGGACTTTAGTCCCTTGGTGTCTACTTCACAAGTCACCTCTGCAGGCCTTGACAGTGAAGGTGTCATCACCATTTGCCACTCCCTCCTCTGGCAGATGTGTCTTTATTCCTTATCACATTAAACGCTTTATTGAGAAGGATATTTTCATCTGTACTGTTAGTCAGACCTCTGTACCTGTGAGCTCTTGCATGTCCCACCACCAGCTCAAAGACTGCTCTTCCTACATAAACCTTCCTTTTAAACCTATTCCAATTCCTGCTAATGCTTTCCTTCACCTTCATGTAAATTCACACTCCTTTTTTCCTTCTATCTCCTTATCCTCTCCCTGCAGTCAGATCCAATGACTTCTGCCTCTATAGCACCATCAAACTCTGGGATTTTTCTCAACTTGCTCACCATAAAATCTCCTGCCTGCACCTTCTTCATCAGCCTCACCTTCATTAGCACAAATTCTTCTCCCCAAACTTCCCATCCAGAATGCCCTGGCTATAGAAACCCGCTTGCTCTCCCTCCACAAGCCCACTCTTCCTGTTTTTTCTTTTTGTGCTTACTCTGACTGTAATACCTCCAAGTTTTGTCCTGACTTTCTACACAGTGATGACTCTTCTCCATCCTTACATTCTTTGCTGTACTCACGGCTCTCTCTGACCTTCTTCACACCGCCTAATGAAGCATCCATGCCGTGGGTCATGGGGTCCCAGTCTCTTGCTGCCTCAGTAGCCCTCTGTGTGCATGCAGAAGATGCCTTCGCCTGGCTCAAGATTTCCATCATGTTCATGCAGCCTATTCCAGGCTCTGCAGCCAGAAGCAAGGACATCTCTTGCAGCTGGGCAAGTTCTGGGTGGAGCTGGCTGCCCTGCAATGGGGTGGGAGCTGAGAGATAGGAGCTGGGACTGCTGTTGGGCTCATGCTGTTTCTCACTTTCTGGAATACACACTCACTTGCAGTTATTGGCTCTTACTCTAGTCCTTTCCTCCTTCTGGAAAGACACTCACACCACAACAGCTTGTCTCACAAGCACCTTCTCTCAACCCACACACTTTAGATGATGTTTCATTTTTTATTACTGTAACAGCAATGTGACCCATAAGCAGTTTCCTTTGGTGATGTTCATGTGAATATCAACAGATCAGCAAAACTCATCTTGAAACATCCTAAAACTAAAGATTTTCTCATGAGCATTAAGGTCTTTCTTGTTTTCATCCAGCTAGAGCTGACACAAAATAATAGCTTGATCACAAAAAAATATTTGCATTTGACTGATACTTTGGTGTACCAAAGCAAAGCAGAACAACTTGTGAATAAGCTGTACATGACCAGCATAACAGGTACGAGGCAAACAGATTTGCTTTAGCTTGTCTCCTGTCCTTGAGGGAAAGGGGCAACATCAGAAACAGAAAAAAAAATACTGTCACATGTAAGTTCCCCACATTTTTAAAGGGGGCTGTATAGGGCTGGTTGGACCAGCAACACTAAACATAGTGCTGAGGAAGAGCGTGTCACACAACTCCACACACAGACTGCAGCCTGAATGAGGTAAAAATGGGACTTTTTAGTTATTTATATACATGCTAGAAGAGTTAATAACAAATGAGAGGAACAGAAAGCTATGTTAGTTGTGAAGGAATCTGACACAGCTGACGTCACAGCAGCCTGGTGAGATGACTTTCCTGATTACTGAAATAAGGCTGTTGATTAGGAAGGGCAGACTGGGGACAGTTCTATAGAGCACCACTATGGACCTGGGAGATGAAGAGTCAGATTTACAAGATGCTCAGCAGAAGAGGAAAAATATCTGCAGAATAATCTGCTACAGACCATCAAACAAGGTCAGAAAGGCAAAAAGGAGGGTTTGTTCCTTAGACTTATTATTCATTAAACTCTGATCAAATTTGTGGAAAGAAGAGTTCTGTAGGCACGGAGGACTTCAAGTGGGAGACATATGCTTAGAGATATAAGGAGCCAAGAAAAACATAGCACCTTGGTGATACAGGTGAATTATCTAAGCCATGAGATAAGCACCCATGGTGAGCTCATTCATTAAAACATACCATGGTGAACCAAGGGCTGGGTAGAGAGTTTGCTGATCTCTCAATACCAGGGATCATGACTGTGACCTGATTGTTTCTCTCCCCTAAACACTCAGCATTAAAAAGGCAAATTCTCTAACTCAAAGGAAAATTACTATCCAGATTCACTGGTAGAAAAAATGTGGATTGAAAAATCTGAATGAAAGGTCAGGCCTTTGATGAAGGGTTTATCAGAGGGTCAAAAAGTCGGTATTTCCAAGCCAAGAGTGCAAACAGATCATGCCAAAAATCTCATCCTGTTTCAGTGACGAAGAGAAGGGATCATTGTGAAACAGAAAAGCCATCTATCACAGCTATGAAACTGGGAAACTATTGCCAGTTCATATAAAATAGAAGTAACTAAGTTGGAGAAACTAGTAAGTGAAATTAGAACTGTCTGGAAATGCCCCAGAACAGAGCAAAGACAGTATTTTATCATCTACTAAGAACAAAAGTAGCTTAACAACAGTGCAGGAATATCACTGGAGAGAGGTAGTAAAATTAATGGTAATGTAAAAAAATAATAATAGATACAATAGATACTTCTCTGTGTTCAGAAAAAAGTCAGATCGTGTACATGTATAAGATGGAGTTGCTGATGGACATTTTTGCTTGGTAATATCAAGAGGCTCGTAAACAAGATATACTAGGGAAAAAACATTTAAAATGAGGACTATGGCTAATCAACATTCCTGAAAGAGATGACATGATCTCTCTCTCACTTCCATTTGAAGAAGGGCTCACAGTGTATCAGTACTCCAAAAGGGTAAAGTGGATGAAGTGGATAAGTACAGTCAAGACAGACACAAACAGCTGTGAGCTAAGGGTGAGAGTGTAGTAAATGCTAACTGGCATCTCTCAAAGAACAACAAGAGTTATTTGCCAAACTGAGTTCCAGCTTCAATGAGTCTGGCTCAGACATGACAGATTCAGGGTTTTCCAAGGCATCGGGTGCTGTACCAGGGAACAAGGCCATGTCCTGTAAAACACTAAAAGTTATCCCATAACTGATGTGAGAGCTGCAGAAATGAGAGATTGCAAATGCTAGTGAATGACCACAGCATGGGCTCCCAGGACAGCACTATGAGAAAAGATAATAAAACAACTGTCAGTGTGTGTAGGGTGTTACATGTAGGCAGAGATGTAGGGAAATGATTTTATTTTTCCATGTTCATGCACAGCAGTAGAAAGATCCCTCCTGAAACAGTCCCTGACGTGCAGACTTGTGGAGTCTTGGAGTGCCTTTGGGGAGAGGGCACTGTGTGCTGCTCCCAGTACACTGCTTTTCCCCAGGGGCTGCAGTCAGTTACTGCTGGAAATTGGACCTTGAACTAGGCAAACCTTTGGTTACCCAGTAAAGCCAGTCTAACTGTCTCCTGTTTGCATGCTTTCCCTGTGTGCACCCTTCAGTGGAATCTGAAAAGAGGAAACTATGAACCACCTGCAACAGCCACCTGCAAAGACCAGAGCAAACCCCATCCTCCATGAGGTTCAGAACTCACTCTGCTCTTTGGTCTTCTATTTGCTTTATCCATTACATTAAATCACTTCTTGGTCTACTGTGACTTGCACAAATATCTTCACAAAACACCACTTTTTTCTTGAGTTCCTAACTATCACCACAGCCTCCTCGCTGTGCCAGCACAGGTCTGGCCTTGAGCATGACCTTTGGCAGGGTGCATGGGCAGCAGGCATGTTTCAGAACCAGCTGTCAGGACTGTTTTTCCATTTGATCCACTACAGTTGTCAGTTAAAAGACAAAAATAGCCTCAGCACCAGGGACTGGGACTTCCTTCTGAGAGCTGAGTTCCCCAGTTGCTGGGTCAGTTCCCCAATCGCTTTCCTTATTAAACATAGATGTAATTTTCCATATACTTGTCTTGCTTTAGGTGGGAGAGGTACAGACCTTGCCTTCTTCCAAACCTCCTCTCCTCATCATGTCTTTTCTCCGGAGCAACCAAGATCCTCAGAGGAACTAACAGCACAGACTGGTACCTGCCACAAACTGGGCAGTCATAGAATCATATGTATGTATTTATTCATGTGTTTGCTGGATACTTTGTCCAGAATGATCCTGTGAGAGACAGTGTTAAAAGCTTTACTTAAATCCAAAAAAATTACATCAACTGGCTTCCCTTGATCAAGGATTATTATGACTACCTTTTCATAAAAAGAAATAAAATTTGTCAAGCAGGACTTCTCCGTCATGAACCTGTGCTGGCTGTGACCAGTGACTGTGGTGTCTTCCAGGTGTTTTTAAATAACTCCCAGATGATTGTCCATAATTTTACCAGGCATAAAAGTGAGACTGTTGGGGTGTTCTACTGCTCAGCACTGGTGTGTAGGAAGACTCAGCTGTAGGTATCTAGGGACACATGATAAAAAATGTGATTTCTGAGGAAAGGAAACAGATTGTGGGTTAGATGTGGGTAAGAAAGAGGGGGTTCACATTAAGTGTCTACTAAGAATGGCTTCCGGGAGTTATGCCCTTTTTTTTATAGCTTGAACTTCCATGGAAGAAAACACCAAGAACTAACGACTGCTTTACTTTAGGTGGGAAGGTTGAAATAGGTGAGTTCCTTATGTATTAAACAGGTGTATTCCTTTTATATAAATAAAGCACTGGTTTTTGCTGGGTCCAGCCTGGAAGAGAAGAGACAGTTCTCAGCATGCTCTTTGATAACTGGGATGAAATGCCACGGGAAGTGACCAAACACATGAGGGGACTGGTGGGGTCTCCATTCTTTGCACCTCCAGAGCAAGGCTGCCCATCTCTGCTTTAACTCAGCAGGATATTTTCAGACTCAGCACAGAGCCCAGGCTCAGCAGCCACACACACCAACACTGACATGGATCTCCCCGGTCACAGACCTGGCCCACTTCTGCACACACTGGAAATGTAGGGGAGGTTTTGTGAGAAGGGGATTGTTTGGGCTGGTTTTTCTTTTGAACCCTATAATAACGCTACTCATGTCTAGTTGTGCACACTCTTTAAAGAGCTGGGATTCCCCCTTCTGACAGAAGTTACACAGCAGTCACACTTTCTTTAATCTCCACCAAACTATTATTTCAACATACCACCCACACAGCCAGATGAAAAAGCACTGGTAAGAGGGAATTGTTGTTGTTTTGTTTTTCCCTTCTCAGAAGAAAACCAAAGCTTATAAGAAAAGCTCAGAGTCCGGCTTTGTATGTACCAGCTCCTCCTTTCCATCTGGAATTTCCCATTAGTTATACCATAAACAAACTCCCTTCAAATATGCTAAAATAAAGTGAACTGAAATTCAGTAGCAGACGTAGAATTAGGGACTACTTGTAATCTGGTGGTTACCAAAGAAAGACCAAGGGCTGATAGAATCTGATTTTTCATTTTAGACTATTTTAAATTTCTTATTCAATGAGGTAATAATTCACTTTATAAATTAGGTTGCATTTGAATACAGCTTTTAATTTGATTTTGTGATTGAGCTTGATAAGGTTTTTAACTACAAGAGGTTGCTCTTCTTCATTCCCAAGTAATGGATTAGACTTTGAAGAGCAAATACCAGCATGCTGTTACCATTTTTCAAAAGGATTTAGGCATCATAACTGATTATTTATTGTTTGGTTGTCCTACCATCAATCCTTCCACTAAGACCCTCTCTAACAGGGTGATAGAAGATGGTGTCCCAGCAGAAAATGTTGTTGCTAGGAATAGGTGCACAAATCTTAGATTACCATGAAATGCTCATAATTTTTTTACAAAAAAAATATTGTAGAGGAACCACAGAACAATAACAGAAAACACCAGACAATGTCCTTCTTATAAACAGTACAGTAGCTTTCATTCTCTTCTGGTTTTCTGCGTTTGGATTGCTAAGATCTTTAGGGGAAGAGGCCTGGCATACCCTGTGCCCATTTTATTATTTATGTTTTAAAGTAAAATTTCAAAGCAACAAAATTAGTTGATATATCCCTGGCAGTCTTTCCACCAGCCAGCAGACATAAGCAGAATGGATTAAGACAAGACCTCCCAAGAAGGACATGTGGGTGCTGAAAGCCAGCCATGTCCTGGGCTGCATCAAAAGCAGTATGGCCAGCAGGTCAAGGGAAATGATTTTACCCCTCTGTTCTGCTCTTGTGAGACACCAACCCGAGCACTGCTGGACATCCAGCACTGCATGTGTCAATATCAGAAGGATGTGGACCAGCTGGAGCAGGACAGAGTTGGCCATGAAGATGTTCAGGATGCTGGAGCACCTCTGCTATGAGGGCAGACTTGAGAGAGCTGAAGATGTTCAGTCTGGAGAAGGGGGCTAAAAGAGAGCTGGATAAGGGCTTTTGATAAGGGCATGGAGTGGTAGGATGAGGGATAATGGCTTCAAACTGACAGAGGGCAGGTTTAGATTAGATATTGAGAAGAAATTCCTCTCTGTGAGGATGGTGAGGCACTGGCACAGGTTGCCCAGAGAAGCTGTGGCTGTCCCTGGAAGTGTTCAAGGCCGGGCTGGATGGGACTTTGAGCAAGCTGGTCTAGTGAAAGGTGTCCCTGCCCACGGCAGAAGGGGTGGAACTAGATGGTCTTTAAGGACCTGTCCAACCCAACCATTCTATGATTCTATGATATTTTAAATTGTCCTGCCAAGTGCTAATAGAAACAGCCACTGGGAACCTGTTGCTGTTCTTTACCAAAGCGACCCAGACCTGACTCCATAGCTCCAGCCCAGTAATAAGACCCCAATTCATAAACGGTGCTTCAGACTGATACAATGTGCAGTTCTCCAGGCAGCTAAGCCAACATAACATTGCTGCCAACCACCTTTGTACCATCTCTGGTATTTATGAGCGCTTTGGCTGGACCAAGTCTTCTGAATAAATGGCAGAAACCTATCCTAATGTTTATTTTTCAAAGGGAGCTGGACCTTCTTCTTTAAATAGAAGTGGATGGTGGTGCTCCAACAGTTATTTAGATGCTGTATAAAACTTCAGCTTTCCAGCATTCTGGTTTCCTTTTATGCTGCTTTGGTACAGTGTCTGTAAGAAAGAAGGTCTGGTCCATACAGCAGCATGTCCACTGCAGTGGCCCGAATAAAAACTACTGCAAACTGGGCTCAAAGCAATGGCAGGCTTGGGTGGCTGTTTTGTGGGGCCTACTGGGGCTCTGACTGAGAGCACAAGCAGCAGTTTTCAATTAATCAAAATGTATGAAATGTGAATTGCCTGAGGTGGATAACAGAAAGCTGATGACCAACACTTCTGCCATGGCAGCTGCTTTCCTGGTTTTTAAAGAAATCCTGAGCAAAGGGAACTGCCTCGCTGTACAATGCCAGGTTTCTCCAGGGCACCCAAAACTGTGTGCAGGATACCATTGGTTGCTCCCACAAGCCACCTGCAGGTACTCATGTCCATCTCTCTAAAAAAGAAGTGAGCTTCTTTATTACTGCCGAGAGCCCTCACTGACATCTAGGCATCTTAAGCATCTTGAAACCAAGCAGAACAAAGAAACTGCTTTCCTTCTGGACCATCTTCTTTTGTCCTCACAGCATTGTCCTTCTGTTTCTGAAAGTGCCAGGGTGCCATGATGGTACAAGAAAGGGCTATTGCAAACCAATGGAAGTCAGATTTTAGGGGTATTCTTATATTAATTGCTTTTTTCATTACTTTGGAGCCCAACAAGACATGCTTTATTTTCATCTTTATAGGTGCACTATGTATTCCATAAGCTGCATCTCCACAATGCAACTGGACTGGAACCTGCCTCTCTTCTGCCACCAATCCAGTTTGCCTGGGACCTGAGCATGACACAGCACAACACTTTCACCCAGTCAAGTCAGTCTTGGTATTTAGTTCTGTAGAATTATGGGAATTTCATGCATATTCATTACATGTAGATATCTAGGTTTTCATTTGGTTTTGTTTTTAATTTGTAATAATACCTGGGTCTCATACAGTATCTTTTTTTCCCTTCACCTCAAAATATCTGCAAAGGAAGTAGACATCACAGCCTTCTTTTAAACAGAGCAAATAGAATTCAGACAGAGATTAAATTAATGAAAAGAAACCACAAGATCAGTCCAGAACTGAGTTGTATCTGTTTCCTTCCCACGCTCTATCAAACCTGGTGGAGAATTATAAAATATTTGCATTTCTTAAAATGTTGAAGGCTGAAGCATATCTTTTCATGCAAAAACATCCCACATCTGGGCAACCTGGAGTACTCAGAGCTTCGTGGTGTCAAGGTCATCTGCTTCCACTTTGCAAAATCACTCTAGAAAGGCTACCACAGGCATCACTCTCATGCACCACAGACTGCAGGGCAGACAGACTTCCCATGCCCAGTCTCACATGTTAAAATGTGTCTGTACCAATCCAGCACCAGGTGAAGCTGCACCATCTGTCTTTCCATGAGTAGCTCTCTTTACACAGTGATTGAATCTGCTAGTGGCAGCAGAAGAGGTGACAGAAGGCATGTCTTTTAATGTCGAAGAATCTTTCCAATTAATATCATTGCCTCACAGATGCATCTTCAAAAAATACATTCCTGGCAGCAAGTAGGACAAGGAAATAGTGTTTGGAAATAATGTTTGGAAACTCAGGCTGTAAATTAATTAAGTGAATGGAAACTGCTAAACACAAGCCACAGTCCCAGGTGTCCACACAAAGACCAAAATATATAGGAAAATATATTTATACTGGGAAAAAAATGTGCCAGAGATCAAAAGTCAGCATTTTTCAAGGTGATTTCCAGTAGAATTTTCTGTTGTCTGTTCTGTCTTTTTGACGGGGTAAGAGGATATGAAAACTGGTGGGAAAGGAGGGGGGAAAGCTTGGAATTTTTTTTTTCTCCTTGAAGTGTATATATACCAGAAATCTCAAAGAAGACCATACTTCCTTCTTCAGACTGTATCAGGGAATTTATCTGAGAAAAGGTGAAGGAAATATCTCAAATTATGTGCTTCACTAAATCTTTCACTTTAATTGAAGGCTGAACATTACACCTCCATCAGGCTCTTTTCTTTCTCCAAAGCATTAAGTTGCTTACAACAATACATTTTTTGAATACTTTGCTGAAAGTGTTCAAAAAATGTGTTAGTTGTGGCACTTGGGGCCATGGTTTAGTGGTGGACTCAGCAGTGCTGGTTGAGAGGTTGGACTTGCTGATATTAGTGGTCTTTTCCAAACTGAATCATTCTGTTCTGTGATTCCAGCAGAGACTGGAAAGGTTCTTTCACACCTATCAGCATCCCTGAAGACTCAGATAAGATGCCTCAAAAAAGACATCAGAGCTAACTATCTAACTGCAGAAGATGGCCTGGCCACTGGAGAATGGTGTCATCCACCCCCGTCATCACCCACACAGGAGCCTCAGTTTTCCCACTGGAGGCCAGTGACACAAAGAAAATGGACTAAATGAAGGAAAAAGTATTTGAAAGTAGAGCCTGCACAGCTCTGTGAGCTCCTTCACTGAGGGGAAGTCAGGTGGATCACAAAAAGTCTGGCAAGGGCTCAGAAAAATCGGTCGTGCAGAGGTTCTGCCTGATGGTCTTATGGAGATACCTGCTGCTGGCAGGGGGTGTGCACCCCACTGCTTGCTGAGGCTCATATCATGGGAGGGTTCACCTCACATGAAGTCACAGAGACCTCTGAACTCTTCTTGCAAAAGAGGCTACTGAGAATATCTGAGAAATGGAGCGCAGGGCTGACAACTCCACCTTCTGTGACTTCTCCATCACACAGAGGTGTTGAAGTTGAGATCAGTGACTTGGGGACCAGTTCGATCCAGACAAGGGCTGTCATGCCCAGGATGATTTCAGCTGTATACAAGAGGGAGTTCCCAGTGCAGAAGAATCCCAAGATGCAAGTTGCCCATTTTGATAAACAGAGACATCTTTTGAACCAAAGGACTCACATCCTCAGTGACCATCTACAATTGCAGACCTCCCCAACCCATCATGCTCAGGAGCAAACCCAAGATATTAAGTCCTGTCCCCAGGGAAATCTGCCAGTCTGTTTTGTTGTCTTCTTGCCTTTTTCCTCCTACCCTTCCTCCATCTCATTTCCTTTTCCTGTGTGCTTACATGTCAGCCCGTGTGCAAATCAGTAAATCAAACCATTTATATAATATTATTTTCTATGTTATCTCTGTTCTGCAAAACGTTTCCTGCTTTCCTGTCTGCGGCATTTGTCTGAGGTGCCCCCCCAGCACTGACATGCCAGGGGTAACCCACGGGTGCCTGTCAGCTCTGTGGCAGCTTCCCCTAGCAGGTCACCAGCTTCCTAAGGCCACCCACACTCCCAGGGCTTGCTGCAGCTCCCCAGGGTGGGCTGCTGGAATCTTTGCCATGGAGGGCTGGCAGCGAGGGTCCCTGACCACAGCGGCAGGAGCAGATGCAATGTAAACATCAAAGCCCTTTGAATCTCTGCTGCATCAGCTTGGTCAAGCCTAGCTACAGGTAAAAATGATGGTGGCTAAGGGGAAAAGAGCAGGTGTAAAGAAAAAAAAAATATGTATTTATGTGTTTAAGTGGGATGTGGTGGATCCAAAACCCAGGTTTGTTCAAGGCATGCACTTTGTGCATGCCAATTCCTGGTCCTTCAGCCACTCTGTTCCCTGAGGATTTCAAATGGGAGGACAAATTTTATGATATTTTCCATGGCTTCCATTAACTTGAGATTTAATAACTAAAAACATGCAAGTTCTGCAGTAACAGACCTCTGGGTAGCCACATTAGCTTTACACAGAGGGTTAAAAACCAGCTTCGCTCTGAGGTTGTGAAAATTAAACCAGCTTCAACTGCTTCTATTTTAAGTCTGTAAAAAAAAAATTAGAAATGTGTATTCTTTGAACCGCACCCTTTTCTTCCTCCCCATGCACTAACAACTGACACCTCTTTACCCCTGTGGGTGTTAAGAGTTTCCTAGTATAAGGTGGGGGTTTCATAAGAAAAAAAAGCCAGATATTATCTGTCAAGAGGCTGCGACCCAGGCGGCACGTGCAGCATGGGTAGGATGTTTGTAGACACACATGCTCAGAGATGGAGTTCAAAGCATGGAGGCAAATCCACTGAGCTGCAGCACACTCGCTGGCTCAGCTTCGGCCACGCCACTGGCAACAGGATCTTCCAAAGGGGCCGCTAGATATGACCCAGCTGTACATCCCAGCTTATCCCAATGTACAGACTGACACCTCTCCACTTTTACCATGCAGAGGACAAATCTCTTGCTGGCCCAGAGAAGTCTGCGGAGTCAAAGGTCTCTCAGAAACGCTGCATGGCAACCAGCTGAGCTCTGACAGGGAGCTCTGACAGGCAGCATATTAACCCCAGTGCATGAAGGCATAGAACTGTCAAACATGATAGAGTTTTTCTCTTCAGAGTGAGAGATCTTTCCTTGGTGAGGACATAATCAATCAATATTTAGCAGATTTCCACCCCTGTGGTACACAGTACACCTGTGAAAACTGAGGAGGACCAAATTTCTACACTCCATTCACAAAAACAGGCAAACTTGAAACAGGAGGATTTTTCAGTGCAGGCATTTATGCAGATTGATTAATCAGAAGGAATCTGACTGTGTCATCCCACCCATCACATGTAGAAAAGACAGTGCATTAAAAATCTTAGCAGCTGACACCCCCATGTTTCATTTCCAGCAGCAGAACAAGAAGGTTTCTGCACTCCCTGCTATGAACTGGATGTGCATAGGAAGCCAGAAGGCCATGCAAGCTCTATGCTGGGCTCAGCTCAATGATTTTGCCACTCCGTTGCCTGCTTGCCAGGGTGGAACATGTACACACCACATGTGTAAGAGGAAGACTCTGAAAGTAGGAGATTGCTGGGAGGAAGCTGAGCTTTGCTTTTAGCAGAGTTTAACAACTGTCTGGCTTCAGGAATCCAGCCTATGGTTGATCCTGATACAAAATGAAAAAAGCACCACAACTGGCTTTTGTCCCTGTCTCAATACCAAGAGCATCACAGACACAGGTATCTGTCACAGATAACACAAGTTTGAACCACAAGCTACTGAGACTCTTTGCTAGGTGCAGTTGTATATCACACCAGTGCAGAGGCACCTATACAGTGCTCAGCCAGAGAAACACAGAGCAGACTTCAGACCTCAGTGCTTCTTAGCTCCTGGCTGTTCTGTCCTAGAGAGACTCAAGAGCACTTTCCTGCCTTGTTTCTAAAGTTAAGAAAGTCCTTTTTGCCATCCTGAACTTGCTGTGCTCCTCAGACAGGTCTGCAGCTCCGTCCCCAGTCAGTGCACTGCCTCGTAACAGAAAAAGAGACAGGCATTTGGCTGTTTCCTATCAAAACCTGTACTTAAAGAACCTGTTTTCATTTCTTCGCTTCCCATGCTGCAGACAAGTCACATTCCACCATTTTCCAAGAAAAATGAGCCTTGGCTACTTAGAAAAAGGATGCACAGCTTTACAAAATTGTCTTCCTGGGTTATCTTTTGCAGAGCTGTTATGTGACCGTGTCTCTCTGTTCAATTGCAGGTGGAGGTAATAGAGGCAGATGATCTGATGTTTCCTCCATTTTTATGTTTTTGTTGGTCACATCCAGGAGAAGAAAATGTTCAGACAGAGCATTTTCATATGCAGTGGAACAGAGAAATATCCTACCAACTTTTCTCTTGATAGTTTCTAAATGAATAAAAGGGGGAGTGAAAAACTCAAGTCTGAAAGTCTTTAATAGACATTGGACCCCATCAGTCTTCCATAGTTATTTCTGTTTACTGGTCAATGGTGTACAAGAAATTTCTCTATCATAGTGCTGTGAAAATACCCACAAAAGTTCTGTGTTATGAAGCACTGAGTTAAAACAAGGCTGGACTCTTTTTTCTCTTATCCTTCGGACAATCACTGTGTCCCAGTAGGAAAACGATGAAGACTGCAGAGAAGACATCTCATATGTAGCTTGACTTGCTTAAACGTGCTACTGTAAAGGTAACTAGCTAAATAGCACCCAGAAATTAAATAGTAGAAAGAAATATTCTCAAATTGCCCAATCTAAACTCAATGAGGCTAAAAGAAACAATTCCATTTACTTCAATTGGATTTAGGCAGAGACCATGGGGTTTCTGCCTTCTGCTATAAATAGTTCTTTATCTGATCTTTTTTTGCTGCCTAGATATGACATCAGTACAATATAGTTCAATTTACAAAATTTATTAAATACAATTTATATTACTGTACTTCTTGCCTTATCTCTACCAAGTACAGATTAAACTTATTGCAAATGTTTGATTTGGTTTTGCCACCCACAGAAGCTCTAACTTAGTGTTCATCTCAGTCACAGAAGATCTTATCAAAGGTTTTTGAAACCTTGGCATCAAGCTTCAGCTTGCAGTGCAATGGTTGTAGGTGATGTCATTTGGAGCCATATCACCGAGAGAAGCACGAAGTAGCAATGACTCTCAATAGTAATGTTTTTCAGCTCAGAGTGGAAGATTCAAAGGCACAGAGATGTGTCATCTTCCATTTCCCTATGGAGGACCATGCAATTTTCAATGTTTCATTGTGAAATTTAGTTGGAAAATGCATGTGTCTCTGACTATCTTAAACCCTACATCAGTGAGAGTATCATCATCATCATGGCTGGGCTTTGCGAATGAAAATTTGAGAAGGGCTCTCCCCACGTTTGCTACAAGCGCGCTGGTGGCTAAAAAGGCCAATGCGCGATGGGCAAGTCTGGTTGCAAAAGGCACAGTGGAAAGTCTCCTCAGGTGGTATTGGTGAGGCACGGTTCTTTCTGAGCTGTCTTTTTTCTTCCAGACTGATCCTGCGTGCTCTCTCAAAGGAAGCAGCAGCGTTATAGATGGTGTGCCTCCATGCCTCCCCATTGGAGGCCAGAGTGGACCATTGATGGTGGTCAATATGGCCAAGGCTGAGGTGTTGTTTGAGGGAGTCCTTGTATCTCCTCTTCGGGGCTCCTCTCTTGCGGCAGCCGGTGGCAAGCTCACCATAGAGCACAATCTTAGGGAGGCGGTGATCCTCCATCCTGGAGACGTGCCCTGCCCAGCGCAGCTGCGTTCTCAGCAGCACGGCCTCAATGCTGGTGACCTCTGCCTGCTCCAGAACAGACACATTAGTCACGTAGTCTGTCCAGTGGATGTTTAGAATCGTACGGAGGCAGCACTGATGGAAGCGCTCGAGGAGTCGCAGGGGATGGAGGTAGATGACTCAGGATTCAGACCCATAAAGAAGAGTGGACAGTACAATGGCTTTGTAGACACTGATCTTTGTACTTTTCTTCAGGTGTTTATTGCACCAGACTCTTCTATGGAGTTTTCTGAAAGTATTTGACTCCACAGTTGACCACATGCAAATGGGAACTGTGACATCAAAAATACCACAGGGGACCCCACCAGTCTCTATGAAAACTCCAGTTTTTCAGGCCTGAGAGAACTTTGATTTTTATTTGTCCCACATCTCTGAATGAAGAATGGTCACCTACAGAGAGAAATCAGCTCTAGTCATCTCAGAAACATTATTCCTTCCTTCTTTGTGTTTTCCTTCGGGTTTCATTTCTACAGAGGAGGACCAAGATGAAGCCTTGTGTTTGAGCCAGTACACAGACTGGTTCTAGTTCAGTCATGCTGAGCTGGTACAGACAGAAATTTCACCTATTCTCCTACGCAGATGGAAACTGTCTTCAGCTTCTTCTTTCTCACTTCCTTCTCGTTCCAAAGAATAAGTTGTTCTTCGCAGAAAGACCCATTGCCAGAGACCTTCTCTAGCAGAATGAAACAAAAGTAACTTTTTCACACCAGAATGAAAATACATACCAGGGATTTCTTTGATTTTTCAGCAGAAATGTTTTGATTTCAATACAGATATCAAAAGTAAATTCACTACTCTGCTTGCCTTGGGTTGCCACCCGGTTCCACCCTGTCCTACCTTACCTTCCAGCAGTCTACAAGCACTGACAGACCCTCATGGGGTCTTGTAAGTACCTCACTGCAAGTGGAATTAGTAGAAGTTGATGGGTATATTGCCTGAAAACTTAGTAAATCTGTTCATAATTGACTTCTGCAGAGTCACACACAGCATCTGCAAAAACACATGGAACAGGTCTCACAAACAAGGTCTAGGCTGGCAACACAACATTGGGATCTTTTTCCTTCTTCACTTAAAGCCTGAGCACTTGGCAAATATGATGTGCTCCTTGGTATCAATGCTCCTTGCTAATAAGGAACTCCTGCACACAAACTGTTTTTCTTGAAGCTGCTCAAACCACCATCTCACCTTCTTTAGCATTTTCAGCCTTTTCTAGCATAGATGGCACCAGAATAGTCTCTCCCTCTTGGCACCACTCCCTTCTATTGGGCTCTAGTACTGTCATCTATTTCAATACCTAGCCATTTCACACGCATTCTGGTGAATTTATGTGTCACACCCAGAGTGGACATTACCTCCCCCTACAAATAAGGAAAAAGCACCTACTACAAGCACTCTGCTCCTGAGGAGCCAGGAGGGTTCAGTTTGTTGGTCTCTTGTCCCTCTAGGATGATTCAGGGGCACACCCAGAAGAGCAGTTAAAACAGTCTGGCAAGTCACAAAAGCATCTTCCCACCCCTGTACAAGTGACAGAATTTGACAGCAAACACTTTTATTTCTATGGTTTCTTCTCCCAACTGCTTTCCTGTCCTAGCTGCAGCTTCTGCTCTCTGTGCCCACCCACTAAGACTGACACCTTCAAAGAGTCTAGTGCACTTCTTGTGAATAGCATTCTCCTTTAGCTCATCACTTACAACTGACTATACGTGGGGGAAGTTAGGTACTTCCTGCACCTTTTTCAGGGCAGCCTGTGAGTAGTGCACAAGCTGGAGCACTCCATCGTCTCCTCTGCAAAAGCAAGAAAGAAAAAAAGGTAAGTGTTCTGTCCCTGAGGCAAGGCATTGCTTCTATTTAGCAGCATTTTGCTTTGTTCTGGTTTGGTCACTGCTTCTCCATGCTGGGCATTTGTGCTTAAGAAATGCAGACTCTGTTGATGTTTCACCACAGTTTAAATCTCCTTGTGATTGATAAAACAGAGAAAAAGTGTTGCTAGGTCTGTATTAATTGGAGTTCATTGCAGTTCGTGAAGTCTTTCTTAACTGTCTTCCTTACAAATTCCCTTTCCTGTAAAAACCTCATTTTTCTTACTAATCAACTTTAGTTCCAGTCAGGGATAGATGATAATTAGGAATGAAGGATTTTGGCAGGATGCAGGTTGCTGTGAGGTTAGATTTAGCTATTACTGCAGTACATGAGGCATGAATACAGAAATATAATAGAAACATGAATGCTGGGTTTCTTTTGAGGAGAATTCATATCCAGCCTTTCCTCTTATCCTTACTCTGCTGGAAAAGCAGGGCAGGCATTTAAATGTGAAGTTTACCTGCTGGTCTACATTCTTTCTTTTTCTCCATCTTTTATTCACATAGTACTACTGTTCTCCGGCACTCAGAAACAAGGCGACCGAGTTAATATTTGGGAGTTGACTACTTTGCCAAAGACCAAAGAGCATCTGGTATTATTTTTAAATTGCCCTTCCCATAATACCATTTAGGTCTGCTGCTGCCTCTAAACCAGCAACTGCTTAATTTCCAGTAAACTCACTGCAATGGGGAGGGAGGGAGAAGAGAGAAAAAAAAACCCACCTACTTATTCTGCTTGTTTGCACTCCATGGGAAAAACTGATTTTCTTCTGAGAACTTTTCCACAGTTCTGTACACAGAACTCTACATTTAAAGAAATCTCAGTTTGAGTTGAACAGTCCCTCTGTACAGATTTCTGCCAAAGAATGAGATGCTCATGGTGGTAGATGTGCAAAGAGTCAGGAGAGATCAGAGCTGAGGATTCAGACAAGACACTACAGATTCAGCAGATGTGAGTTGGCTTACTGAGATGTCAGAGGCATGTAAGTGCAAAGAGGAACCTTTGAGCCTCACAGTTTTTTTTGGCATCACTAATGTCTTAAGAGGAAAACCCTGCTGCCAGTATGGAAGTTGGTAGCTATAGGAGGTGACCTCGATGTTAGGGAAGGAATATGGAGGTTCCCCAATTAGTCAAGAGTGAACCATAAAACAAAAAGGAACAAAGAAACTGGTAAATGGAGAAGGAGGAAATATTTGTGTCTGAGTTCAGAGCACTGTAAAATACCATCTTTAAGTGCTCTGTTAAAAAATAAGATTGTTTCAACTATAGAGGGAATGGTGGTTTTCACAAGTCTTTGCAGATCCTACCTGCTGAGACAAATCCACTTTAGACAAAAGCAAAAAACAATGAGGGGAAAGTAGCTGGGCTTCTCAGTGACAACCAGTATGTCGGTAAGCCCAAGTCTGGTAGATTATGTAATTATTTTGTGCATCTTTTTGATTTGTTTTTCCTCACAATCTCTTCAGTACTGATGATACTACCACAGCAGCTCCCACACAGACCCACAAGGGCAGTGCCAAGGCCCCCCATAGGGGAGAGTTAATCAACAGTCACAGGGTTAAAGCTCAACATTGTCTTTCCATTTTCCTACTCCCGGCAAAGACTGGCCTTCCTGTCCGTGCTCACTCTTTGGAGTACAGTTAAGCCATGCTCTGGAGATTTCAGAGGGATGAAAAAGACAAACACGTTTTGGGAATGCAGGAAAAGCCTGTGATCTTCATGACTGTCATGATTGCAGTGAAGGTGTCAGTGCAGGATGAAGGGAAGCTTGAAAGTTTGGGAGTTTGGTCAGATGTGTTTGGTTATGAATAAATATTCTCTGCAAGTGTCACTGCCTGGTGGCACTGTACATTTGCCCCTGAGCCAGCATCCTCTGGCTTACTTGGGAACTTGAGTGATACAAGAGGTATGAGTTACCAGTTGTGAATCTCCTGGGACAGCAGTGGTTTGAAAACCAGGAGGAAAAAGCAACAGTGGGATGGTGAAAGGCAGGAATGAACCATGGCAGTACAGAGACCACATACAGGGAAAGACAGACTCAAGCAATGACAGGGTGACAGGATGCAACCGCATAGGGACGGAGGACAGAGCCAGGGCAGGGCTCAGCAGTGACCGACCAACAGGGCGCAGGACCACACTGTGGGCAGACACAACCCTTGACCACTAATAAAAACAAACCAATACCTGGGAAAGAAACAGAGCCATTGGCCAGACACCATCCACAGCCAAAACAAAACAAGCAAAGCTGTGTACAGCAAGGTAGGACAACTGTATGATCACTAAAACTCAGGCCCTCTACCTGAGTGTGCTCTATTCTTCTGTGGCAGCAATGGAGTTCCCTCTGTGGGTCCAGGAGCACAGAGGTGCTGGATGTCAAGCTAAGGGATGCCACAAGCTATGCCAAATGTGCTGATCTCCTTGCCTGCCCGGGAGGTGATGAGATCCAATGTTCATCCCTCCAGAGGTGATGCCCTCCTAGCAGGAACAAATTTCTTTTGATCACGGGGTGGCCATGGTTGTCCTCCACTTGCTTCAGGATTTGAAGACCTTTATTCATGCCTTGCATTGTTCCAGGTGTCACACATGGCCACGTGCTGGTGTTCACTGAAGGGTGAGATGTATGGCCTCAGTACAAAACTCTCCAGCAATTCCAGGTGAAC
This sequence comes from Scytalopus superciliaris, assembly GCA_013400415.1. Taxonomy (NCBI): domain Eukaryota; kingdom Metazoa; phylum Chordata; class Aves; order Passeriformes; family Rhinocryptidae; genus Scytalopus; species Scytalopus superciliaris. Next base: position 180,471 of record VXBX01009319.1, on the reverse strand, counting down.
AGCCCCAGTTGCAGCCCCAGAGACAACTTTGAGTCATGATAGTTTGGAGAGTGAAAATGGCTCCAGTATAGGGCCTTTCTGTGGCTCCTAGTGTGTTTCTAACTGCAAGTGCCAGAGGCTTGGCAGGAGTGTCCTCTTTGAAGGCCTAGAAGACAAGAATAAGGAGGAAGATGTCCATAAGTAGCTGCTGGGGAAATCCTAAAGTATAAAGGACAACAAACCACTCCTTTTTAAGGGGTATATCTGTGAGTTTGGATATAGATCTTGGTGCTTCTTTGTTCAGCTGCCGGAACTCAGATTTTCCTTAAATTTGGAAATTAGACACACTCTAATTCTGTGAGCAGTGTGCCAGCATGGCCAGATCTCCTTGCCTTTTTAAAAAAGCCTGCTCTCCAACACCCCAACCTGCTCTTTTGGGAGTATTTGCAGTATTCACCCGTGTGTAAGCCCTCACAGCCAAATCTGCTGGCGCTTGGCTGTGCTTTGGCATCCCTGAGCACTCCAGAGCAGGAGAGAGGAGCTATGTATGGGAATCATCCCTCTCACCTCCTTTTTCCAAGACTTTGTAGTTCCAGCGTGAGCCAGTAAGAAAGTTTGGCCAGTTAGGTTTCCAAAAGAGCCACTTGATTAACAGAAGCCATATACAAACAGCCTCCACAGCCAAGGCTACCAATTAAGCTGTGACAGCTTTAGGAAGTCATTGAGCACCAGTGCCTGATGGATTTGTGTGTGAAGGTACAAAGAAGAGGGTGTGAAGAAGAGCTGCTCTCAGCTACTCACTGTCATTGCCACTGCTCCAAAATCTATGCTTTCCTCAGCCTGTTCACTTGACAGGCTTTACAGTTTAGCCTCACATTTATGACAGCTTTTCTAGGGATCCTGATGGCTCTCCTGGCCAAGAAGCCATTCCTCTGGCTCCAAGATACCTTCCAGACAAGCTGGTAGGTACCAGGGAGTAAATCTCCCCTGCAACAGCTGCTCTCTGGTGGGTCTCAGGGAGGACTCAGAAACTTTGCAAGGTCCATAAGTCCCATGATCATGAGTCACAGCCTTTGAATCATGAGACTGGAGAAAAAAGTCAACCGGTATGGGTGGATTTTGGGGTCTGTTTTTCATCTGTGAACTTTCCCTATGTGCAATGTATGACATTTAAGTAGTTTTATCTGCTTTTAGATATGTTTAATAAGAGGATTTTAAAGCCTGTATCAGGACCTTTTGTTAATATATTTCTGTCCAATCCACCCGGCATGCTGCTCTCCTGTGTAGCCCCTCTCCAGGTAGTGTAACACAGCACTAGGTTATCCAGTTTAGGGAAGGATCAGTGTTTTAAACTGGGTCCTATGTCAGCCTTGAATTATGACAGTTCCCCGTGTTGATACCACTATTTAGCAAAATAGTACATTTAGTGCTATTGTGGGATTTATAGATTGTGGAAAGGGAAAAGTGGATCTTTGTAACAAACACCTCCACACAGGTATTTAAAAAATCTATAGTTGCAGAGAGTTCACATCTATGAATAAAGTATCATGAGATAAATCTCATCAGAAGTGATTGCTGAGTTCCCCTCCTGAAAGGCAATTGGTTGATATCCTTTCTCATTAACAAAGATCTGCTCTATTTTTGTAAAACTGCTTGTATCTGCAAAGTATTGAGGCTGTGTAACTAGTCTTTCTTCTTCCTTGCAGCAGCTATTTTCAGCCCACAAATGCCCTATAAACTGTTTTAACCAGAACTAGTCAGGAGAGGGGTTACCTGCTTCACCACAGCTGAGGAAAGGTATTTTAAGATGGAGCTGTGCTTAGGCTGGATTCCCAGTATAGCCCTGTAGTTTTAAAACACCCTTTTTTCTCTACAGAGTTTTGACACTATATAGTTTCAAAATTATACATTCATATATTACATTCAAATTTGAAACAATGTAGTTTGATATTACTTACTTTTACACTCAGATTTCAAATTATATAGATGCAAATCCCACTATCTTGCGTGTCTCAGTAAGGCAGGTTTACTAAGTGAACCCATTGCTGATTTTTCTTTTTATGCTGAGATTTGTTATAGGAGTGACTTCATTCACTAATTTGTTAATAATGGGGGGGAGGGAAATAAAGCAGTTCACTAACTTGATGGTCTAATCGTTTATGATCTATTTTTATCCACAAAGGTACCATAAACATTTTTCCTACTTTCAAAAACAGTAAAGCAAGTAATCCACAGCAATTTCTTATTTTCTCTTCAAGTTAAGAGACACAAAAGTTAGGGGCTGAAAAGTTTAACAGTTTCTGAAGTTTACAGGCAGGTAATCTAAGTTCTGCATGAGAAGGAGAAGGCCAGGTCTAGACAAAGAGTGATTTTGCTGGTGATGAGTGTTGTAGGCAGTGTATCTGACACATCTGGGAACTGACATCTCTCGATACTAGATTTGAGAAGCCAGATTGACAGCCTGGTGGTAACCCCGTGCCAAATAGTTCCAGTACTATATATAATTGAGGAAAGCACACAAAAACCCTCAAGAGAAACTCAGGTCCTATTCCACTGAAAGCTGATCTACACTTTAAAACACAAAGGTTATTTTCATCTACAAATGTTGGGCACGGGAAGAAATGTGTAAAGGGAAAGTTTATTTTAATCCTAACCATCACTGCACTTATTTGAAATTGGTCTTAATATCACATAAATACCTCAAAGCTTTCAGCTCTAACAATAATCTTTGGCACAGAAGGATGATCAGAAAAATATTAGAAAAAGAAAATGTTATCAAATAATGCACTTTGCATGTAATTGCATTCATGTTAGGGATTTCACTGCGTCTTTTTTCTCTTTTGTCCCTCTGTATCTTGTGTGAATTAATCCATAGGCTTTCAACCAGTCTCTTTAACTACTGAGCTTTTTTTTAACTTCTCTCTTCTTTGTAATCATACCTGCAATTTTCCTTTTTGTTTTTTCTAATGGGGGTTATTTTTATCACTCCACTCTCTGTTGGAAATTTAAGCAGTTTTACATGAGCAGCTTATAGACAAATAAAGGGGAAAAAAATAGGCAAAATAAAGCCTTTTGCTTTCCTGCTTGTTTTTGTTTTCACTTCCCTTTTTACACTTCAGTGTTACTGAAAAGACTTTTCTTGGGAGCAGATTAATGCAACTGGCCCAAATGAGCAGCAGGAGTCACCAGTGAAGTCACTGCAGGGTCAGGAGAGCTACTGGTCATGACAACGAAGGCAGAAAAAAAGACGCCAGACAGGTTGTAATTCGGGTGTGGCTGCGATGTGAAACTACATCCTCACAGCACCTCAGGCTGGTGATTTCATTTCCCCTGAGGTGTGTATGGCACTGCTGTAGGACAGTTCAGTGCTCCCTGATGCTGGGTAGAGGAGAGGACAGACAACAACGGCACAGGCTCTCCTGCACATCAATGCCATGTTTGGGTCCCTGTTCACAACATGGAAGATCTGTTCTAGAACAGACACCAGTCTGGCATTTGAAATCTGCCACTTCCTAGGAAAGCCTGAGAAAGAGCACCTCTCCATTCCTCCTGATAAATCCAGGCCACGAGGAAATTTCCTCATTGCCATGAGGAAAGTAAAGTGGCTGGTTCAAAGACAAGGTGAGGAAAGGGCAATCAGTGATGATCTGGTTTCATAGCTCTGCTTGGTGGGTTTGCACCAAGACAATTCTGCTGCTTTCTCATCACACCCCAAAAAATGGGTTTTCACGTTTGTCATGCCTCTTCTATCCACAACCCTTTTTACTTAGGCATCTCCAGGTGCCCTGCCCTTTTCCAGGGTTTTCTCTCCATAATTTCTCACTACAATAGAACAGGTAGGCACACCATTTCAGGAGTAAGAAACATAATTATCTATTCAACAAACAGTGTGAACCTAACACCATCATATTAGAAATGCAAGAGCGTAAATACAGAGCATACACAGAGCACATCTTCCTTAGCAGATTACCCTGTCCTCCAGTGATTCGTGCTCAGGTGCTTCCTGAGCCAGAGGTGATGTCTCCTTCCTGGAAGATGAGATGTTTTGCTCACCCTGAAGGTGGCAAACATGCCCACACTGACTGCGGTTTGTCACGTGCAGTGAGTCTCTCACAGAGCAAGAAGCCTCAGAGTGATAAGTATATGTTGAGCTGTTGATGCAAAATATGGTCAGGACTTGATGTAACACCTAGTCATGGTTGGTGAGACCTAGCAGATAAGGAAGGATAGGTCATAGAAAGGTGAAAACACTACTTTGGAGACGCTTAACTCAATGAAAGCTACAGGGCAGTGAAGAAACCTAAAGCATTGGAACAGCTTGTATCTCACAAGTGTGTTCTTGGATATTACTCATCCTTGGCATCACAGCTATATTTGACCCTTTATAAATGCTTGAAAATTGCTGGAGGTGATAAATCTCTAAAGTTCCGCTGTTCAAACCCTAATGGCTCATCACAAATATTAGCAGAAAATGGTGAATGGATTTTTCAGCTGTGTCATTATTATTATTTTTCTTTTGAATTAATATCTGAGATGAAGGTTAGCCTTGGCAGCACAGAGGAAGACAGAACTGGGAATCTTATGGGCTGAGCCAAGTATCAATCCAGTAATCTCTAAAGGCCTGAGAAGAAGATATCAATGTGCATTCAACTGAAGAGGGGTGTAGAGGTGCAGAGAAGTTGGCTTAGTCATGTTTGTGGTGGTGCTTTCTTCCCCTTAACTGTGAGTCATCACAAGAAGCAATGTCACCAGGAGAAATTTCATAAATTGTCTGCTGAGTGCTGCTTTGTGATCTTCAGTTTGAGAAGAAAACCCCTCCGCAGGCTTGGAGAGATGAGCTGAGACAAGTGAAGCTCAGAAATAGGGCTGGATGCAGGGCCAAGTGGCAGAGAGCCAAAAGAAGGAGAGGGAGTGGAACAAATGCATGTGCCCTCCTCTCCTCCTGGAGCTGGGACATAAAGCATTCCTGCTGGGAAGGACACAAGCTCCCAAGATGACAAGCCAGAGCTTCAGGAGAGTCATTCAGCACATGGCTTTTCTCTATGAGTGTAAATCCACACCTGTGGCTGTGCTTTGTCAGCCAAGGTGTTGGGCTGGGCCCCTGACAGTCTTTTAAGGGTGAAGGTCTCTTCAGCTCAGCCCCAGCCCTGTGGCTTAGTCTACATGCCAAATGCCAAGGAAAAAAATGCATGCTCCATGCAGGCAGCTTAGAAAGTCACAGGGATCTCCTTCCTGAGGCTCACTCCCAGGTGCTGAGCAAGGGAAGGAGACTTGGAGCAGAGTGGGAAGGGAGGAGGTGAGTGAAGGAAGCAAGAGAAACAAACATTGGGGGCCATGTGACTAGAGGAGAGACCTTTAAACCACTTCTTTCCTGCCCTGCACCATCACTGGCTGCTCCGGGGGAAGCTGTGCAGGAAGGAGAATATTCAGACAAACACAGTGTCAAGAGAAGTGAGCAAAGCTCAGAGGAAGGGGAGGAGAGAACACCTTAACCACTCATGAAGCTATAGATGAGTTCACGAGTAACTGAGATGGCATGTGACTTGTGCCACGTCCCTGCCCTGGCTGTCACCATCTGCCTGACAGAATATGAGCTATATTCTCCCACTGTGCTTTACTGTAGAAGGGGAGGTCTACAAGACCCTCTGTGGTGTGCAGGTGTACAGCAGCTCTCACATCGGTTAGGAACGTCTGAATTGAGGACAAGCTCTTGTATGCCCATTCACAGGTGAGATCTGAGCAGAGAATCACTGCTGACCCTGAAATCAAGCACCCTTTTTTATCCCCTCTACACAGCAGTTTTGTAGCTGGCCCAGAGAAAATCCCTCCTCCTACACCAAAGCTGGCAGATGCTCAGAGGCAGCAAAAACTTCACGTTACCACCAGCCTTGGTCACAACCACTGTTTTGGAAGTTACACCAGCTCTCAATACACTTTCACTGCTAGGAAAGGAGGGAAGAACTACACCCTCTGACACATGACCTGGCAGCCGCCCTGCTGATTACTGTACCACATACTCCAAACAGCAGTGAGGATTCTCTTCTCTAGTCATTCTTAAGATGCGACAATACTGGATCCAACTTTTTTTTGAAGGCATGAACATGTCTAAACTACTCTACAATTTCATATTCATCTACCGTACTTTGTAGGCTGAGCTTCATGTGAGATCTTGGGTGCGGGTGACACAGGCCATGAGAAATCCTGGAGCTTTTAGCATCTACAATACGGTTTTAGAATGGGAACTCACAGAAAGGAGATGGATGGCTTTACATCCAGGGACAAAACCTCAGATCCCTCTTGAGAGAGCTTCAACATACCCACCAGACTCCAGTCTGATGCTCAGAGAGGTGGAGGGATGTGACGCTATGGAAAGACACTTTGGCCCAACCACTGCAGCAACCACCAGCGTGTCAAAATGAGAGTAGAGCATGATTTGCTGTGGGGAAGTGGCAGGCAGTTGCAGAGCTCGGTTGCACCCTCCGGTGTGCTTCCATGCACACGTCACTTTCTCAGTTCCTCTCTCTGAGGAGGTGCCTTTCAAATATCCCCACCCCAGGGAACAGCTTATTCTGCTGCTGGTGCTGGGGACAGCAGGTACTGCTGGTTCTGTCCCCTCACTTGCCAGGACATCTTCATTCAAAACTGACTGCATTGGGGTACTTGATGGAAATTAACATCTCTGAATGAGTGCCAGGACATCCTCTCTTGGCTATGGCTATGGCTAGCACTGTGCTGCTGCTGCGAGGGTCTCACAGCCTAGGGCAACCTGTGGCCACTTTCTCACACTGTACCCATCATCTGGTAACTAAGATAAGTCAGGAGACCTGATTGCCCTTCAGGCTCTAGGGATTTTGCAAGGCTGGTGCCCTGTTTAGCGTTCAGGGTGGAGATGCTTGTGTCATCCCAGGGACTGCTCTTGCCCACACAGAGTGGAGAAAATGGCCCTACCAGCCTGTCCACCCTCCCAGAGATGCAGAAGACAATCCCACTGCACTGGGAGCAAACTGCTTCCCCTTGGCCTGCTTGAGATGGGCCCAAAAAAGCAACAAGTAAATGTTCCAAGGCTGCAAAAATCTTCTCCCCCTCATGAACTCAGGGTTACAGAAATTGCACATGCACAGCATGGCCTGGGAAAGCCCATGTGCCTCCTCTGTCTGAAGGGATCATTTCTGACAACATATCTCCTTGTGGAGTTAGCAGGGATTAGTTACGCTGAAGTAGGTGTCAACCCATAAGAGAATCCCCAGCCAGATTAAACCAGACAAGACCTCTTTTTATCCAGAATGCTATACAATGGACACCTTCAACTCATAAATAGAACAAAGTACAATTTTTAAGGGCACACAACACCATTACAGCACACCAACCTCCATATTCCTCTATTCACTTGGAGAAGACTTCTGCATGGAAGTCATCATGTGACTTTACAAGAAATGTTGCTCCTAGCACTGCTTAACACAAACCAAATGCCAGGTCTGCTTTTGTGTATGGTCATCTTGGAAAGGTGGAGATTTTTGTAACCATTCCTATACAAAGAGCATTACATTTCTTTGCCTCCATCTCTTAAACATGTATACTCCTCTCTTTGGTCTTGTTTATTTCCTCTAACTGCCCTTATTTCCTGTTGTTTCCCAGAGGTCTCAAACCCACGTGGTTGGCAGTTTCACTGACTTTCTATGGTGGCTGTAGTTTCACACTACAAGTTTAACTTCTGCTGTTATTCATTAAGAGGAGGGAGGAGAGAAATGTGAATTAGACAGACCCAAACCACTATGCTGCAGTGTGGAGATTACAGTGGCCAGATTCTGGTTCCTATATACAGGGTAGTCTCTGACACAACAGTGCAGTTGGACTAGATGATCTTAGAGTTCTTTTCCAACCTTAATGATTCTATGACTCTGTGAACTACCACCACCCTCTTCAGATGGTTCTCCCACTTGAGCAACCATAAATGCTGCCATCTTTTGGAATTGTTACTCAGTTTAAAAAAATGAACTTAAGACTAATGCCCTCAATTTCCACTGGGAATTGTCTTTAGAAATTGATCAGCAGCTCAAAATTATTTATGAGGCAGCATGGTTTAGGAACTGTCCCAATAACTCATTTTAATAGACAGATCGCATTTTTAACAAAGAAAAATTTCTTGTAGTCAAGAAATTACTTGTGAAAAACAGCACTTTTTCTGGAAGTAAATTAGACCTGACTCCCAGGGCATCTCTACAGAAGACCAGCAGGACTTGGAAAACTTGCCTGTCTTAGATGTTTCCTCAAAACAAGCATCCCACTTGCTTCCCTGACATGTCAAGTAGGCACTTATGAGACCATAACCTTGACTGACATTTTTAAGTGATGCAATGCTAACTTTTCACCTTGTCTTCTGATTGTCAGGAAACACCAGCTGGAAAAAGAATAATGGAAGACTGTCTAAACACAACTGTTAATTCCAATTGCACAGGAATTCCCTATGGAGAGAGCCGGAAAGTTCTGGTTGCTGTTTACAGCATTGTTTTTGCCATAGGCTTTCCAGCAAATTGCTTAACCTCCCTGCTTACATTTGTACAAATCCAAAGGAATAAAGTAATTGCCATCTACATTTTCAGTTTATCATTGTGTGAGCTGATGTATTTAAGTACCTTGCCTCTCTGGATTATCTATGTGCAAAAGGAGCACAACTGGACCATGGGTGAAACTGCTTGCAAAATAACAGGATTCATCTTTTTCTGCAATATATACATCAGCATTCTGCTTTTGTGCTGCATTTCTGTGGATCGTTATGTGGCACTAGTGTATCCTCTGGAATCAAGAGGGAGAAGAGTACAGAAAAAAGCCATCATAATAGTCTGTCTTCTCTTTGCTGTGGTTGCAGTAATCCACATTCCAGCATTTTCCATGGAAGATAAGCAAGGCGATACGAATAGGAGGACCTGCTTTGAGACTGTGCCCCTTAACAAACAACTGGCTTCTTTCAGCTTTGCTAGATTCCTATTTGGATTTGCCATACCCTTCGCAATCCTCATTTTCACAAACTACAAAATTTTCCAAATTACAAAAGGTAGCAGGATCTTGACTTGCCATGAAAAAGCCAAAGTGAAGTATCTGGCTATCGCCATTATTGTGATTTTCTTGTTCTGCTTTGCTCCCTACCACGTGGTACTCGTAATAAGAGCCATATACTTTATGCTTCATCAGAATTGTCCATGTCCATTTGAAATTAAGGTATATTCAATTTCTACAGCATTTCTGTGTCTAGGCACTGCAAACGGTGTTGCCGACCCAATCATCTACGTGCTGGTTAGTGAAAACGTCCGAAAAGATTGTTACATGAGCCTGAGAAGGTGGAGACTGAACTCACGGAGGCTAAATTCATCCACTAGTCACAAGACTGGCAGCAGAGAGTTGAAACTACAAGAAGAATCAGGAGAAGGGCAAAGAGAAGAAAACAAAGAACTAGCAGATTCGTCCAACACTCAAAAGATCTGTATAGTGGCAGATACCAAGAAGGTGACAGATAGCAAGTAGCAGCTGAGACAAATAAGCAGTTCCCAATGCCAGCTGCAGGCTGCAGACTGCAGCACACGAGTATTTACATGCTGACACCATCTTGCACATCCTGCATGGGTCAGCAACTTCTTGAGGACACTACTGGAACAATAATTCTTATTTCTGTTTGTCTCATACAATAAACTTTGCCCACTAGTGTCATGGTGAAAATATTGCTTTGCTAAGGATATGTGGAATAAACTAAGTAATTTATTTGACTCAAAATTGAAATCTTAAAAGCTGATTTTTTTGGACTCTTTTGCTCATATGACGTAAAATCAGTTTTATCTTTTGAGCAAAGAAAGAAAAACCAAACAACAACTCACTGCTGAGTAGAACAATGTACCATTCCTATGGTTGACATTTTTGCTTCCTGAGGAGGTACATGTTCAGATTCTCATATGTATACTCTGTTATGTTTGTGGTTAACCAGTGGAAAATATTAAAACTGAGTGAGTCTTGCAACAAGAGCCTTGAAAATGTTTCTCATACTTTTGTATGCATTGCACATTGTGGAAAAATTACAGGGTGAAACAGTGGCCTGGTAACACAGAATGCCATTATTGCTGCTGCATTAGTCAAGATCCTGCACTGTCCTGAAATTCTTAAAATGTACAATTCTAATGCTTGACAGTTTACAGTTAGTAAATTTTCCTTGTTTTGCAGTCAAATCTAGAATGCACTGACATAGACAGAAAATTTGAACATTTCCAAGTGGAGTCAGGGACTCTTTTGTGACATCTCCGAACATTTGCTGAGCTTGTGATTCAACTCTGAGTAAGATAACACTGTTTGTGTAAGAGCCAAGTGCCTTACTGACATGGAAGGGCTGGCAGCCTGGAGAACACGGTCCTTTCTCCCCATAGCTGGGCACATCCTTGCACATGCTGGAGGTGCATACAGGAGACCATGCTGTGGCATATTTCATTATCTTACTATGAATAACTTATGGACACCTGTGCCTTCAAACCAGAATTTAAAAATTAAGAATTATACAAATCTGGATAGATTTATCTAAACAGCTTCTTCATATTCTTATGTGATCCATCAAAGACCATGAGTCAATCTGCATACAAGTTTGTAAAGTGTTTCACAGCACTGTTCTGTTTGATCTGGAATATTGTGTTTCTGTGATATTTTAAAGCTGTTAGCCATATTCATATTTCTGAATTGAACTAGTATTAGCCAATATTAGTATTAATGTAAATACAATACTTTGTAATATATTAAAATTGCCATTAATATTTATGTATATTATGTTTTATTCTTATACTCTTTTGGAAAGAAATATTGTGCTAAAATTATATTTTCTCAGCTTATTATATTTATTGCAGATTTCCCTTTTTTATTACTTAATTACTCCTCCGGTACATACTTATGAAATGCCTTTTTCCCCAAAAGTGGTTCACATAACACTAAATTGGAAAAAATGTGAAGTTCTGTTTTGATGCTAATTAACAAATTCTGCATTCCTGTTTTCATACACAGCCCAGAAATCAAATTCTCTAAGGTATCAAGAAGAGATCTGTATATCAGAATATCTGTAACTTTGCTGAAAATCAAACTCTCAGCAGCAGCTGAATACAGCTTGTACACACTCCTGTCAGCCCCAGCACTGGTGACACATCTCTGAAGATGCAAATGCAAACTGCCCCAGACCCAGGATGTTCACAGTCTAAACATAAACTGTGATGATTAATAGCAGCGACTTTAGAAGAAACTAGAGGAACAGGCTTCTGAACTGATTGAAATGGATGCAAATTAGAAATTGACCTCAAAGAATTTATAAATCTCTCTCATGTTTTTCGCCTGATAAAAAGCAAGTGCCTAGAGAGGTGATTGTCCCGCTCTACTCTGCAGTGGTGTGGCCTCACCTCAAGCCTTTTGTGCAATTTTCAGAGCCACAATACAAGCAGGTTATAAAGCTGTTAGAGAGTGTCCAAAGGAGGGCTACAGAGGTGGTGAGGGGTTTAGAGGGGATGTTGTATGAGGAGTGACTGAGGTCACTTGGTCTGTTCAGCCTACAGGAGACTGAGAGGGAAACAATGGGAAGCAGAGGGGCAGGTACCAATCTCTTCTTTCTGGTGACCTGTGATAGGACTCAAGAGAACANCCGCTCTACTCTGCACTGGTGTGGCCTCACCTCAAGCCTTTTGTGCAATTTTCAGAGCCACAATACAAGCAGGTTATAAAGCTGTTAGAGAGTGTCCAAAGGAGGGCTACAGAGGTGGTGAAGGGTTTAGAGGGGATGTTGTATGAGGAGTGACTGAGGTCACTTGGTCTGTTCAGCCTACAGGAGACTGAGAGGGAAACAATGGGAAGCAGAGGGGCAGGTACCAATCTCTTCTTTCTGGTGACCTGTGATAGGACTCAAGAGAACAGCGTGAAGTTGTGTCAGGGGAGGGGTAGGCTGGGTATTAGAAAAAGGTTCTTCATCCGGAGGATTATTGGGCACTGTAATAGGTTCCCCAGGGAAACGGTCACAGCATCAAGCCTGGCAGAGTTCAGGAAGCATATGGACAATGCTCTCAGGCACATGGTGTCACTATTGGGGTTGTCCTGTGCAGGGCCAGGAGTTGGACTTTATGACCCTTGTGGGTCCCTTTTATATTGGGATATTCTATAATTCTATGAACCTACACTAGTGCCCAATGCCATGGATGCAAGGAACAGGCATTATCAGGGTCTGATGCAACAGCTGTAATTCTTTTGCCTCACTGAAGTTGTATGCTGTTCTAAATTACTATATCATTACGCATTTTTGCTTAATGAAAATCCTTGAAGTTTCTTTGTTCAGACACACTCTGCACCAAAAGCCTTAGAACTGACAAAGACCCATGCAGCCTGGTCTAACTTGGAAATTTACCTAGATAATCTCCAGAGGTGCTTTCCAAACAATTCTGTGACAGATTATTGAAAGGATTAGGGGTCAGGTATCAAGCAATGTATCCACATGGGAAAACTGCAAATCCTGACTTCTTTGGATAAACAAAAAAGCAGCTTTGCATCTAAGAGAGGACACAGAGAAATGCTATTTCATGTTGTTAAAACACTCCATCAGATAAACTGGTTGTTTCTTATCTGATAAACTGAAGATGTGATCTGGTTTGTCAGGCAGTATCTGACTGTGTCACCCAGGGAAAGGGAAGGCATTGGGACACATGTAAGAGACCCAGCAAAGGGCACTGCTCAGGTCACAGCAGATGTGAGGAGGTGGACTGATTCTGTGAATCTCTCCATCCTTTTCTCCTGCAGAGAAATCACCAGTGGGCCTGCAGGGACTGCTTTGTGCTATGAAGAAATGTTCACCTGCTACATCAGATCTGCATCTCCACACAGTTGTTTAGATCTGTGTCCCAACTTCCTCAACTCAGCTCAAGCTATAGAATGACTTAGAGAAAGTACAGAACCAAACCCAGGCTGTGCTTTCCAGTTTGGTCTTTAGATGGCCAGGTTTCCACACATAAGACTCAGAGCAGGTAAACTGCTCACCAGTGTATGGAGCTGAGATCAGAAAATTTCACTCTCTTGTATTCAGCATTTACTCAAGTATAACTTCCACCATTTGATTTAAAGAAGAGTGGGCTACTGAATAAATAAAACATTATTTTTACATGTGTCTCAGACATTCATAATGTACCTGAGAGATAAGTGGATTGCTGATTATTTTAAGTATGACTGTAAAGCATGAAATGACTAATTCCTGGCTATGAACTAGAGCTGGCCAAACCAGTTTTTGCAGACAATATATCTGATCTGTTTGCTTTATCTATTTCTAAAGAGTGCAGTTTTTTTAAGTAGATGTTTGGGTAATTCACTTATAAAACTCTATTCCTAACTAAGAAATGCTTTCATGTTCTGTATTAAATTTTGCTTCAAGAGGATAGGTATACAAAACAGGCAAATACCAATATGAAATAACTCAGACTCCATGTGTGACAAATTTTCATCTGCAGTTGGTGACCTTGTAGCTGGTCTCATTTAGTCCCTGCTCTCATGTGCAACCCAATATCAAATCTTAGTTGGGTATTGAGTGATAAAACCTAACTTGGAGCCAGGCTTTCAAAAACATCCACAATCAAATGTCTTTTCATTGTGAGCATATTGTCATTCTACACCTCACACTGTGGGACGGGTCTTTCAGGAAACTTCCTCTATACACTGAAATGATGCCAAAGTTTCCTCACAGGTTGGAATGACTGTCTTATTTTCAAACCAGCACAAACTAAAGGTAGCAAAAAAGGGTGGAAGCATTGCATCAGAGAGGTGCAATCATTTTTTTAACCTCTTTGGCATGTAGGGAAGCATACAGGTGTCAGCATCCCCAAAGTTGGATCTCCCAGCATGTCCGCTGCAACTGGTGTATAGAGCATGTGATACCCACCAGTCCTCTCCATCTCCTTCAGTGCCTGCTGGGGTGGTTTGCATTCTGCTGCATTCCCTCTTCCCCTGCAAAATGAACCTTTGCACAGGAGAGGGCGCTTTTATTTGCAGCAGGGATGCAGCATGGCCTCATGATTCAATCTTCAAGTGATGAGAACATGCAGCATAAAAAGAGAAGTCTGTTATCCCAAACTGGACAATACTAATATCCTTGAAATAACGTTAGTGGCCATCATCATGAGCTATTGGTGAGAAAGGGTAGGACTCTGAACTCATTATGTCTTACCTGTAATTTAGATCATAGATAACTTCTAGGATTTTACTCTTAGTCCATCCTGAAAGAAATGCTGTGAGGTAAGGAAGCAAAAAACTGCCTTGCAGACAGACAGAAAGTCTGCTGAGGAGAGGTAATAAGCTATGTGGTAAGAATTTTACAAAATATCACATTAATATTGTCTACAAGAGCAAGCTCTCAGTACACTACCAAATGATCCATCCTGTTTGGCAGCCTCAGTCCGTGACAGGGCTTGCACATTTCAGCCCATGATCACAGAGCATCCCCTCTATGTTCAAAGTCTGTCTCAAGATATTTTCTGGAGGGCAATGAAGAATCAAAGAGAAGAGAGATACTGTGGGAAAAAGGTGCTGTATGATACACAAAGTCCTGGAAAGCCTTGTAAACCTGAAGTCGCAGATGTTCTGAACAAATATGCAAATATCTCTGTTCAGAAAGCTACTTAGAAATGCAGCAGCCTGTATCACAGTTCCCCATCTGTAAAATGTGACACTTCTTCCCTTGAGCATTGTCTGGCTTCTTAGCTTAAAATACAAGCCCTTGCAGGAGATACTAGAAAGAGTGAGCAGGTGTGTCGTATGCGTATTCAGAGGTTATTTCAGTGGAGCAGTGAACAGCATGGAGGCAAATATAAGGTATTAAAGCACAAATTCTAATGACTCAGCACTTTCAGGGTCAGATTCAAAGTACTTTATTTGCTTCTATTTATGCTGAGGCACCAGAAAAAAAAATAGGTGGGCTTTCATTTTAACTTTGTGTCTCCTTCTGGTAACATGGGCACTAGACATATTGGGAACTTTGCTGGGATTTTTTCCTCACTGGGCTATTTTAGTGTTTGGAAGTAGGTTTTTTATTTCCAAAGGATAAGAGTGGTACTGACCTACAGAGTTGACTTCCAAACCGGCCTGGGTACAGGACTGAACACATCAGTAACACTAATGGCATTTGCTATTGCACTGCTGTACATGGTAGGCCACCAGCAAAAATCTTTAAAATCCTTAGTTCTTGGAGATCTATCCATGTGGACTCTGCCTCTCAAGCTCTTTCCTTCCTGGCACTATTTTCATGGGTTGGGAAGCACTTCCCTAGCACCAGATTTCTGGGATGAGTCTCTGACAGTGTGAGTCTGATATGTTTGAGAAAACAGAATTATTATCTGTTTGATTAATTGGGGGGGAGGTAGCCTTTCTTCAATATAGTCAAGAAGACTAAACTCACACTACCCACTGTAAGTAGTTTTTATTATTGTATGCTTGGCATTTATAGGTGACTAGACAATATGCTTGATAAAGAACACTTGATAAAGTATTATTTTAAAATCCTGTAATTTTCCATTTAGCTGCATGTGTGGTTTCTGTCTACCGCTAATTCTTTTGTTCAAATCTTTCCTAAAATTATGAAAATGGGCAGTCTGCAGCTCTCAGTTGAAAGGTGCACTTCACTGCACTGCTGGCAGTAACCCCTGTGTCCTGAAGGGAGCAAATGCACAAGCCTCAAACTAAACCTGGGACTGGACAGAGCGATCTATGTGAGGGGAAGAGGAGGGGCAGACACTGATCTCTTCTCTGTGGTGACCACTGACAGGACCTATGGGAATGGCCTGAAGTTCTGTCAGGGGAGGTTTAGGTTGAATATTAGGAAGAGGTTCTTCCCCCAGAGGGTGGTTGGACACTGGAACAGGCTCCCCAGGGAAGGGATCACAGCACCAAGCCTGACAGAGCTCAAGAAGCGTTAGGACAACACTCTCAGGGACATGGTGTGACTCTTGGGGATGGTCCTGTGTTTAGGGTCAGCAGTTGGACTCAGTGATCCTGATGGGTCCCTTCCCATTCTGCATATTTGGCGATTTTGTGATTCTGTGATACGCTAAATAGAAGAAAAATGTACATTAAAATACAAGGGGACTCAGGAGTATTGCTGACTGCTTACTGTCTTGACTTGTGAGAATGGCTCTCCTGAGAAAAGACAGGAGATTCTAGGCAGATCAAGAACAAATATCAAAAGGGGGCGAGTGGGGAACTTCCTCTGTACACAGGGGTGCGAAGCACATACGGGCAGACTGTAATGTCATAAAGATTTGATGGGAAACTAAAGGTCAAAGGGCCACTTCAGTACCCACAATAGCAGAATTCAAAGGTATGTGTGATTTTATAACTCAGCATGGGGCTTTCCCTAATGAGAGGCTTAGTGGACCTTGCTTGCTTTATTAAAGGATGAGTCACTCCCTCTTCTGACCAGAAACATTCCCCTCTCATGAGAGGGAAGAAGCTGGAAATTACACTAAATACTTGTCCTTTTTTTTTCTTAGCATTCACTTTCAGATACTAGAACCAGTTATTAGTCAAATTCCAAGATTATAAATAACACTGTAAAAGGGAAAATCCCAGAAAATAATTTTTTTTCTTTTTTTTTTTTTTAACTTGGGAGATACTGAAACTCATTACAAATAAATCAACATGAAATTAAATCAAAGCTATGAAAACAGACTTCCTCCTCCCTGAAGGCTGTGAAAAATTGAATGTGAATTTGTACTTTTTTTTGCTGAACCATAGTTTCAGATCATAGAGACTTCAAACCTCCAGTATTTGGAGAATTTTGGGGGTTTTAATGTCAAAATGTAGCTTGAGTATATTACAGAATGTAAAGCAATATTAATATATAGTCCTGAACTGTTCATCCTTCAATATCATATCTAATGATAAAAAAAAGCTTTTATGAAAGCAACATATCATTGAATTATTCAACACAATAGTAATCTATGAGTTGTCAGTCTACTGCCTCTATTCTGAACCACGCAGAAGTTTCATCTCAGCAATTATACTGAGAGGTTAATTTCCCCTTTCTATATTACAGCTTCTGTTTAGGATAAATTTCCTTGTGTTTTCCAGTGTAATTCAAGCCTTGAACACTTTCAAATCACGGGATTACATTTTTCCAGGAGTTTAATGTAGTCACAAGAGGGCACCAGACTCTACCCTATTTCTCCTGAAGGGCATGGTGGATTTCACAGTGGAAGAAAAAAACATTAATAGCACTCGTATCTCTTAAGTTTGCATCCTGTAATCATAAGTTTGTAAGACTTCGTGCTGCTAGGTAGAACAGTCTGTGCAGATGAGTGTGTGTGCTGTTGATTGCTGTTGAGCCAGACACAAGACACAGGTTATAATATTTATCCAAATATGGCAGAAACACTCAACTTCTTCTAAATAATGGCTACAAGCAGGCTGAAAAACAAGAAGCAAAAAACCTAAAAATAACAGAATTGAAAACAAGCAGGAAAACTGTGGGGAGAAAAAGAGCGAGATCATTCCCTTGCACTGAAGTGAAAAATGGAGGAGGATGGAAGTTGCCAGGATCTGTCCATGACTCCCTGGAAAGGATGTAAGTGGCAGGAGGCAGACAGATCATCTAAGCCCCATGCAGCATCTAAACACCCAGCAAGTTCTAAACAACTCTTTGATGAGCCCCACTTTGCCTCCCTGCCTCAGCAAACCACTCTCCACATCATCCTGCACCACAGCTCATTCCAGCTCCATTGACTTTATCCCAAGTCTACTGGCATTGGTGCTCTCTGTAAGTAACACCAATCAAAGATTTATTATTCAATTAACATTAGACACGTTGAAATGACTGCTGAGAAACCACTGACTACTGATAGAGCACCAAAAGGCATGAGTTAACATTCCTTTATTGCTACAAAAGTCAACGCTTTCATTCCCATCAAAGTGCAGGACCAGAGAAGAGAACAAGACCAGCTCACAGCCTCTTATTTTTGTTCATACTCATGGTTCTAATTGGGTTAACCCTTTAACCAGACAAGGCACACAGGCTTTAGCAATCATTCCTTAGGAAAAAATAGGGTTTTTAAAAAAATCACATTTTTAATATGCCTTTTCAAGCCTTTGTTTACCTAATTCTTATGCTTATTTTCTGATACCTTCATTAAATCATAATTGCTATGTTGCTACTATAATTTAAAATATATTTTTTCTTATAAACAGGCCACCATCAAATCAACATCAGCAATTATTTGTGGATACAGTTCGTTTTCCATTTAACCTATGGATTCACCAAACTCTCAAACAAAATTTGGAAACAATCTAAACACTACAACAGTCTTCATCTACTCTTCAAGGAGCACAGAGGGTCATTGTAATTTGCAGATAAAGCATTAACTTCTATAACCATCATTTTTCTCTTACTAACACTTCATTTTACTCTCCTTGTTATTTATGATGAATCCAAAGAAAATCACATTTCTGGTTTGGAAAATGTAAAACAACTAATGCTGTCAACACCTTGTTACTAAAATCTCAACTACCAGAACTGTTACTGCATATTAACCTCAATGTTCTTATTCTTCTGCTTTTCCCCCCCCCTATATTTCATAGTCCAAATGCTTAACAACTTTAAGGCAAGCTTAAAAATAAACAACTGACCTACATATTCTTAAAAGTTTTGTTAGCTTTAACTGTGCTTTTGAATTATAACTCTCTGGTTTGCTATGACTGCAGAAATTAGTTTCCCACTGGTATTGTAATTTTCAAGGATACGGCTTCTAGGAACAGCACGGTGCCTTCCAAAAGGCTGGTTTAGGAGCAAAACACTGCAATATCAAAAGATGCAGAACAGCAAAGGTGTAAGCCGCAAATCTGGTCTAAAAGATCTGAAAACCACACTCTAATGTATGTTCAAGGATATATGAAAAAGGAATTATTCATTAACTTATTCAGCTTGCAGCTGCTTCAGGCTATTTTGTTCTTACAGAATCTGCAGTTTCAAAGGAAGGTAGAGCTGGTGGGGGAGAAAAGATCTTCACATGCCCAGCACAAACACATTCATCAGAAACAGACTAACTCCCGAGATGAAAATATGGCACTTAGCTGGCTGCAAAGAAAGGAATATCTTGTGTAGTGACAGGCTGCACATGGTTTTTGAGCCTGTGGGTGCTATTTAATAGTAGATGCTTAGTTGCTATAGCAACTGTCATAGCCTATGGTATTTATGCTTAGATATGAAACACATATTTTAAGCAGCGCCAGATAACATGGCACTCAAGTGTCCAAAATGTACGTTTAAAAGAAAATCCCTATTAAGAAGTAGGTGTGTTCCTCTAGTTACTAAAAACCTTTTTAAGGCAACACTTTTGCAACAACAAAACAATCTTGTCCCTCACTAACATAAACCAGAACTACCGTGACGATCCAGGAAAGGGCTTAGAAGCCTTAAAATAAAACCCCAAACATCATTCAGCACTTTAAAATCCATCGTGGATGATTGCTGGTGCATAATCTGGAGACTTTTGCTGTTTAGTCCAGTGCACGGTGCTCTGACACTAGAGGTTCCCATTGTCCTTAACTTGGTATCATCCAGGCTTTGTTTCTCTCGCTGATGTCCTCTACAACGCAAAGCCACACACCAGTTCTTGGTCTCTGCCTGTCAGGGCACGTAAGCAGCATTTTTGGTGTCAAATGGAATGCCCCAAGCGTACTTTGTAGCCCCTTAGGTTTTGTAGCTTTGCATCTCACCCATTACGCAAAACACCTTCTCTGAACCGTCTGGGAACTGTGGATCTTGCTGAAAACACTTCTTTTGGTTTTGTTTTGTCACATCCTGCTGGCTGAGGAGCATAAACAAATACTGTAACACAAGGCCACTCTTTTTTTCAGATCCTTTCCACCATAAGAGGAAGCTGATGGTCAGTGACTTCAACACTTAGCTGTCTGTGGGGGGTTTTTAACTCCAATGCAACCACTTTAGCCACGTTAAAGAGTTTTTGTGGACCAGCACAAATTTAACAGCTCCCGTGTGACCTGTTTCTACTCTATTTCCCCCAGTCAAAACATACTAATACCACTTCTTAGCAATTTATTGTCGGTTCCACAAAGTTACTAGCTGGTTTGGGTAAACACAGCAGTGCTGCTTTTAGCTCACAGAGTATCTTGGTCTGTACAAGTTCTTACAAAGAACTCGCTTCTTGGCTCATGTCACTCCTAATTCCCCCTGGCCTCCTAGTAGATAGATCAGATACCCACAGCCATAAAACCTAAGGCCTGAGGCTGGTGGCCTGAGGCAGACAGATTTCTGCCTAAGAAGGGATTTGCTTTGCCATTGTTGTGCTGACAGCAACACACTCCCCTCCCATCACCTGCCTGCTACTGCTCTGCAGTTTTTCGCCAGCACAAACACCCAGCTGAGCCAATACTGCCATATTCAGACATGTATTAGCTGGTGTGTGGATTAGCTGGTGTGATGAGTGCTCTGACTATGCTATTCTCATTTTGTAAGCCACTAACATTTGATGCCAGCATCATTATCATTCAGCATCAAGCTACAGTTAGCCCGCAAATGTTCACTCGCTTACTCTGAGCTTTGGTTTGTTTTATAGGCATCAGATGCCTGCTATTCTTTGTCCAACCCCTCCTACTAGTAGAGCAACAGCCTTTCCAGGCTCAGAGCAGTGAAGGAGCAGCTTACCCTCACTGAAGGCTGAGCAGAACTTCCAGTCACCTCTGGTGATTCACACTGAATCACGCAGAAGGTTCTGTAACAATATGAAAATGCTTTCTCTTAAATTCAGTGCATTGTGACGGCAGATCGCCCGCGATGAAGTTGTATCCCATACCTGGCTTATGGGGCCCAGCTGAGCTGCTACTACAGGCTTACCTCTTAGGGAACAGCCACATTTAATTACTTACCCTCCTTAGCCTTTCTTCCATCTGCCTCTGGATTTTTTAGGCTAGCTCTGCTGCAGGAATGTGCTTGCCTGCAGAAGCACTCAGGACTGTTTCATAATGCTGCCTATCTCAGAGCTAATCACAATTTGCCAGGTTGGGCTTAAAAGAAATGGTACATTAGGAGTGGGCCTCCTGCCCTACACTGGAGCCAAATTAAAAAGACAAACATATCTTAAATGCTTTAATCAAACAGTAATTATGAGAAAAACAATACAGACTCAGAGCAAGTCCACATTGTCTTTAGCAGGCAGAGGCAAGCAAGCTCTGTCCCCATTCTGAACCAGTAGGATCACAGCCAAAAACTCTTCCAAACCACATGCAGTTGTCCTGGTAAAGCATAGAGCTTGAGCTAACACACCTTGTCTCTCAATACGACTTGCCAGCCAGAGCACAGCTCTGTACTGACGACAGCTCACAGCTTCCAGTTCAGGTCTGAGTCATGTCTGGGTTTGTTTGTTTGTTGTTGTGGGGGTGTTTTTGTTGTTTTGTGGGTTTTGTTTGGGGGGAGGATGGGGGGTGTTTGTATTTTAAAAGCCCAGTTTCAGCCCTGGTCCTGTACACTGAGTCTGTTCATTTCAGCAGGTTTATAAACACTATCCAACTCTAAACCAGCCTTCCCTCACAGCCAACGTGTGAAACTCTGGCCAGCTCAGCAGGGCCTGAGCAGCTCTGAGAAAGGAGCAGCAAAGCTCCCGAGGTATCAAGCACAGCCCAGCACGGGCTTGCTCCAGAAGGGAAGGAAGGGGGCTGGGACGGAGGGAGGGAGTAGTGGCTGCTTTCCAGCGAGCATGGCACGTAGGTCACACCACCCTGTACCAGCCACGGCCGGAGGAAGAAGCAGGCCAGAGCTCCGGGCAGAGCAGGAGGGCTGTGGGATGGGGAAAGCCGGAGCTGGCTGCCAGCACAGCTCCCGCAGCCGCTGATGCTCAGCCCGGGGCAGGCAGCGCGGCTGCAGCCTGTGCGCACAGATTGGAGCCCGGCCCGTCCTTCATCCCTGCGGAGCATCAACAGCTGCCCAGCCAAGGGAAGGGGCTCAGGGCAGCAGTTCCACTCGACCCAGCCCTCCTGCTCTGGGGCTCCAGATCAAGTACGTCTCACCACGTGCTAAGGATAGATCTACACCTTGGAGCTGCCTGGAGAGGTCGGGGTGATGCCTGCTCCTGTTAAACCAGCCCTGTACTTCCTGTTTCAGACTAAAAAGAGCATCCTATTCATATTTTATACAGGCTGCCAGTGCTTTTAAATCCCTTTAGAACAGCCACTCACTGAAGATTTTGCTGGGTGTCAGTGGTGACCCGACTTCCCAGAAGAGACCTGCTGGGCTGGTTTACATCATTTTTCCTGTCCCTCATGTTATTGCTTTCATCAGCAGGCTGCTCTGCAGTGTCTCACTAAGTGCAATGCCTCTCAATTGTCTAGAAACTTTGGGTACATACTTTGAATTACCTTCCCATTTAAAAGTTTCCTGACATTTCTGACCAGTAATTCCCTCCTTTCTTTGCTTTTCTTTGTATGCAGTTGTTTTCTTCATTTTCATTTCCCCTGTCAGGTTGTTTTGCAGACATCTCTTTCCACTGCTGCCCCACTCCTTGTCTCTAAAACTTCAACTTTGGCATCAGTTCTGCTTTTGCTTGCAGATTATCTTAGCTGCAAAAGTTTCCTCAGCTGAGATAGCTTTCTCAATATATAAATATCGGTTTAGGAAATTACCAGGTTTTCATCTGTTCTTTTTAACTGTGGTGTTAAAGTTTCATTTACTGAAACCAGTAGGAGGATGAAAAATTTTAGCATGCAGCTAAAATTTAATCATTCTCTTTATTACATTGTGGTTATAACTCAATTAAATTTTTTTTAACTCTAGTTCTATCAGAGAACTAGAGTTGCTCTCTAGTAAATACTTTGGGTTGTACTGTTTTGAATAGATCTGTCCAGATTTTTCCGTTTTGACTTTTTGAGATTTGTTTCTCACATGTGTGAAATGTGAGAGTTGTTTTCTCCAGAGAATTAGCAAATCTTGTCATACCTTGATAAGACATTGATAGCTTCTCAGCTTTTCAAAGAAAACAGAGAACCTTTCACAATTTCTCTTTCACTGGTTTAATCAGAAACATAGATGATGCATAAGCCATTAAGCCATAAGATCTTGCTGTGTTTCACTGGAGAGGTTATTGGGGGGCGGGGGACACAAACAAAAAAGTCCAGATACTCTTATTGTAGCTAAAGAGGGAAAAAAGAAAGGAATAAGGAGAGGGGATTTAAGTACCTTACTTATACAGATGATGCTATCACTACAAAGAGCAATGCAAATGAACTCTTCTGGCAGTGATCCTCCAGGGAACAGCCCTCACACTGCCTCGAAAGAGTCCTCCGCTGAGGCTCAAAGGTTCTTACAGGATTTGTTGTGGGAATACCTATTTGAATTCCTGCCGAGCTGGGGCTGCTGGGGTACTGTGGGAGGACAGTCAGGCTCTGCTGCTGGCTGGGAGAGGTGGTGGCCTGCGGGAGGACACTGAGGGGGAGCCTAGATCTGCTGCAGGAAGATGCTGAGTGTCTGGAGTGATGATTCCTGGAGTGACTGCAGCAGTTCCGACAAAACAGGGACTGATTTAGGAAGAACTGTGCCAATGGGAATGAGCTTTTTCCAGATATTTTTCACACCGATCATCTTTTGTTTCAGGAGCGATTTAGAGCTTACCAGGATTACATCTTGGCTGACTGCATGTTGGGGATTAAATTAAGTTTACTTATAGAATATTAGGCATTAATTGTCTAGGATTAAGTTTAATTGCAACTCGCTTACAGCTTAACATGAGTGGGCCCTGCTCAAGGCTTGGGAACTTTAAATGAACAGTTTGTTAGCGTGGACGACTAAGCAGGGGAGTAAACAGAGAAAGACTGAGTATCTTCAGATAAGGTTGAGGCCCTGGAGGGCCTCAAACTGGAAGATAGGAACAAGTCATGGTCCACATGGACATGGAGAAAGAATCCAATGAAGTGTTAGAAGACTCCAGACCATAAACTGCCATTGGGTGCATGAAGAGCACATGAAAACTGGGTGCACAGACTGTGAGAATATAAAGGTCCAGGAATTTCTTTGTTCGGGGTCCCTCTGCAGAGGCAGAAACAAACTGACTCTGTCTCTGACAACCCAGGGTCCAAACTATTCCTTAACACTACAAAGCTTCTGAGGTGAAACAATTCAGAGCTGAGTACCTGGAAAAAGTTCTTGAACCATGTGGATGGCAGGAAATCCAGAGTACAAATGCATTTTAGGTTCTTGTTGGGGTGGTTGGTGTGGAGTATCCAGCTCTTAAAATAGTTGTGCAACTCAGAGAGCTTTTCCTGTGCAAGTCATGGGACAGTGGTTTTACCTTGGAGTGCATGCAGGACCCCTTGAAGCTGAAGGGACATCAGACACCACTGCAGGAGCTGTGTGTTTGTTGCCTAAAAACAAAGAAAGAATTCTCTGGACAATTTTAGTATAGAAAGATAAAGAGTAATTCTTTAATTAAGGCCTTAGGTGCACAATATACATATTGTATATTGCACACACAACATAGGTTTTACAATTTTATAATATTAGCTATTATAATATCTAACCATTACATCATGGTTACACCCATCCCGAAAATTGTCCATCCTCTTGGTCCTCTCTCAGACACGTCTCCTAGAATTGAGTCAGTGGTCCCAAAGACCCTATATTTTCATCTTTCTCAGCATCTTCTGCCCTTCTTGGAACAATTTCAAGGTTTCTGGGTCTTCTGAATAGTTTTGCCTCTCTTATATCAGGCAATGTGCCTGTTATGTCTTATTCTAAGAACATTTTATCTCTATAAAATGTTCTTACTACAATCTTTGTCCATTGGAATTCTTGACACGAAATATTAAACAACATTCCAGGAATTCTGTACAGAGGTACTAAAAGGCCAAAGGTGTTAGTAATTTATACCAAAAGTGTTAAAAAAGACTATGTTAAAATCTATATAATGTGCATTTAAGGCATCAGGTTGTCTGTGACGTGTCAGGAGGGTTTGACCAGACAGCACAAGCTGTAGAGCATGTCAGGTTCTTCTACCAGTGCATCTGGAGGACTGGGACAATGAGGAGGAGGATGATGACTTTGATTACTTCGTGTGATGTGTTGAGCCTTGACTGAGGTTGCATCAGGATATCCTTGAACATCGTGTGCCTTCTGGGCTTGTAGCTGACTGTGGTGAACACCTAGAAATGGAGTTTCACCATGACCCACTGGTAGCTGTAAATGCCTGTTATGAAGAAGACACAGACATCATCCGTCCTGGCTACTATGTTGTAGACAGGCTGTTCTGCAGTGCTGACTCAGTTGAACTCAAAGGCTAAGGCCTGTCAGAAAATACCGACAGAAAAACAAGGGCAACAACTATTTTGACTGTAGAGAGGCCACTATAAGGATCTCCAGTTTGAAGTCAACATGATGTCGTGGAGGGGATCTTGAATTTCCAACATGGGAAAACCACCCTGGAGAGCTGTGTGTTACAATGTGAAACCACAGGCATAATGGTGCAAACATCAGCCTACTGATGAAAAACTCAGATCCGTGTGGTGTCAAGGGTGCTGGTGTTGAAATACAGCCAGGTGATGTGTGTACTCTGTTAGACAACAGCATGCCCTGCTGCAAGGAGGGAACACTTAAAAAGAACTTCTTAGATGAACATTATTACATTCCCAAGTTAACCATGGTCAACAATGTGATCCATAATAATGAAGAATATGTTGTGGTCCTGATTAGACCAACTATGCCCTCTGATGTAAAGGATACTTCAGCAGAGAGAACAAAAGGGAATACACAGCCCGCCCAGTCAGGAGCTGCCCAGCCTGCATAGAGGCTTCAGGCAAGAACAACTACCTGAATGTGCAGCTGATGGGTCAGAGCTGCATGAGCAGGCTGAGATTTCCGAACAAACTGAAGGCAACCATGAAGTTGCAAATGAATTTGGGGCTATTCTTGCAAAGAAGAGCCAGGCACACAAGAGAGGACTGAGTGAACTGGGAATTATAGAAACCTATGACAACTTAGTGTCATAGGAAATGTTTGCCTCTGCTGAGGAAAATTGGTTCAAGTGGAATAGGAAAGGAAGTTTTGATACCTCTCTTTTCTGACTGTCCTGACTCCTAATGGCGTTGCAGCAACAGATGTGCACAAGATACTCAACTGCTGCTTTTCAAGCAGTTAACCTGTTCCATTAACCTCCCCTGTTACTATAATGTGACAAATATGTATTAACAGTACAAATATCGCATGTGGAAATTTTTCTTCCTTGCTGCAAGTCTGGCTGCCACGGTAGAAAACACCTAAATAAATACTTGTCACGTAGTGACTTTTAAAGAAATACCTGAGTCAAGTGAAAGCCTAATGCAAAGACTGGTTGTAGTTGAGAATGTTAATCAATTCATCAGATCCAAAGCCGTGTTTCANAGGACATTCAATTGGATAGAGCACGAGACTCCCTCCTTGTGGCATCCTTCTTGCACAATTTTGATTGTGTTTTTCCACCACAGTGCCATAAGCGCGGTGAAGAAAACTGTAAGTAAACAAGGGGAAACACTGTGCTTTGCAACCCGCCTGGTCCCAAAGGCAGATCTTGCTTTGCCATAGAAATGCTGTTTCCTCCTGCTTTATCGTACCAAGCTACAGCTCGGAACCTCAGCCCCAAAGCCTCGCTGCTGCCCCCCCTTTCCGCGCTTCCTTCCCCTCCCCGCCGCGCCCCGGGGGCGGGCGGCGGCCGCAGCCGGCTCTGTGGCTCTGCGGCAGCCCGGGCAGCCCCTCCTTCTCTCTGGCTGCTCCGGAGCTGCTCCAGGCATGGAGCTGCTCGGCCGGGAGAGCCGCCGGGGCCGCATAAGTGGTTGCAGATGTGCAGCTGCCCCGGGCTGGGGTCACAGCGGAGCGCAGGGCTTGGCGAAGGGGGGTTTGCTCAGCGGGGCAGCGGCTGCTCTGGGGGACAGTCACAGAAAAGATTAGGTTGGAAAAGACCTCACCGAGACCAGCCTGTGACCGAACACCACCGTGTCAGCCAGACACCAAGTGTCATGTCCAGTCTTTCCTTAAACACATACAGAGACAGTGACTCTACCGCCTCTCTGGGCAGCCTGTTCCAGTGTCTAGACACTGTTGCTGTGAAAATACTCCTCCTAATGTCCAGCCTAAGCCGTCTCCAGCACAGCTTAAGACCGCCTCCTCTCATCCTGTCACTGGTTCCCTGGGAGAGGAGACGGACCCCCACCCAGCTACACCCTCCTTTCAGGGGGCTGTAGAGAGCGACAGGGTCCCCCCTGAGCCTCCTTTTCTCCAGGCTAAAACACCCCCAGCTCCCTCAGCTGCTCCTCCTGGGAAATGCCCTCCAGACCCTTCCCCAGCTCCGCTGCTCCTCTCTGGGCCTGCTCTGCTGCCTCAATACCCTTCCTGAACTGAGGCACCCAGAACTGGACAGGGGGACAGGCACTGCCCTTGTCCTGCTGGCCACACTGTTTGTGACACAGCCCAGGATGCTGTGGCGTTCCCGGACACCGGGGCTGCTGTTCAGACAGCGGGTCCCTGCGGGGTGCGGGGCGTCTCCCCGGCCGTGACTGCCAGACCCGGGGCCGAGCGGCCGGGGCCGAGCAGGAAATTCCACAGGCTTTGCGAATGGAGCCCTGAGGCCCCCCCGACACCCCCGCGGGGCGCAGCGCCGGGGACTCCGCAGCCCTGAGGGCAGCGGCGCCTGACGGCGGGGAGCGGCCAACGCCCCCCTCCCCCGGCTTCTCGCGGGCTGCAGCGCGGCCAGGTCTGAACCTGTTCCCGCCGGAGCCCGTGGCCGGGAGCCCAGACGCGCCGCAGGGCCCTGGCCGCCGTTTGAAATCGG